>JZKD02S1860068.1:49261-84176 GCA_000966675.3 Picea glauca | reverse complement strand
GACATTGTATTGGCTATCTATAATAAGGAAGTTTTGCTGGGTTTTCTCCCCCATGAGGGTTTCCCAGGATAAATGATGTGTCTCTTGTGATTGTGTATTTCTCAGTGATCCTATCATATGCTATTGTTATCTAGTGAAATGCAAAGAACTCTAATAATAGCTTAAACCTTAACAAAATGTACCTTGGAAAAGCGTAATAGAGTCTTCCAAGGTTCTTAAGGGGCTGCCTAGATCTAGAGATCATAAACACCAAATTGAGGTCATACCTAGAAATAAACCACCTAATAAATGACCTTATAGATCCACATATCAACAAAAGAGTGAGATTGGGAAAATGGTACAAGACATGTTGGGTGCAAGTATTATTTGAGTAAGCAAGAGATCCTTTTTAGCACCATTAGTGATGGTGAGAAGAGAGGATAACTCTTGAGGATGTGTCCTACTACAAAGATATAAAAAAATCACCATCAAGGGTAAATTTCCCATTGAAAATATTAATGAGCTATTAGATAAGCTTCATGGGGAAGATTACTTCACAAAGTTAGATCTTCATTCAAGATAACATCAAATTAGATTGAGGGAATAAGACATTTCAAAACAGATTTTAGAACACATGGGGGGCACTATGATTTTTTGATCATGCCTTTGGGGTTGACTAACCCTCCTACTATTCAAATCCCCACTAACAATATCTTTTGACCTTATCTTAGATGGTTTGTGTTGGTTTTCTTTCATGATATACTTACCTATAGAAAATCATGAGGAACAACTTAAACACGTGGATAAAGTCCTACATTGAGAACAATCAATCATATGCAAAAATGTATGAATGTGCTTTTGGGAAACAAGAATTAGAGTATTTGTACCGTATTGTTTCACGTGAATGGATTAAGTTGACCCTCAAAAGATTCAAGCTACCACAAAATGGCCCATTCCTAAGAAAATCAAGGGTCTAAAATTATTTCTAGTTCTTATGGATATTATTAAAAATTGTTAAGAATTATGTATGCATTGCAGCACCACTCACATATCTCTTGAAGGAGAATTCATTTGTCTGAAATTAAGAATCCACCTTAGCATTCTAAAAATTAAAGGATGCTATGACCTCTACACCAATGTTGCCAACACCTAATTTTAGGAAAACCTTCATAGTCGAATATAATGCATCAAGGAAAGGAATTAGAGTAGTGTCGATGCAAAAAGGGAGATCATTGATTTTTGAAACTAAACAATTCAAGGGAAAAGATTTGATGAAATATACTTACAAAAGAAAATCCACTTTCAATTAAGAAATCCTGGTAGTGTCTCATTGGAAGGAATTTTAAAGTCAAGACTAGCCATGATAGGCTAAAGTGCTTTTTGGAGCAAATAATGTCTTCAAGAGAACAACAAAAATGGGTAACTAAAATGCAAGGTTTTGAAATATTATACAAAAAGCATCCAACTTATATGCCACTAAATCTACCATTCATATGTGGTTGGAAGAATCTCTCCAAGAATGGAAAGAAGACAATAGTACTAGACAAAAAATACAATGTCTAAAAGAAGGAAATAACTCTATAGAACATTTGAATTGGAAGAGACACACCCTTGGTACAAGGATAGAATATTTATATGCCCTCGGTCAAAGTTAAAAATAAAAATATTGGAGTCTCATAACTCTCTCATGGAGAAACATTCAAGGTTCCTTAAAACATATCAAATGATCAAAAATATTCTATGGGGAAGGAACAAAGAAGGATATTTGGAAAAATCTGGAAGAGAATGCCAAATGTGCCTAAGAAATAAAGAAGAGACTATCAAGACTCCAAGATTACTTCAACCCTTACACATACCTAATCAAAGATGGAGAGAAATATCTATCATTTCATTACATAACTACCAAAATCATAAGGTGGGATGTCATTTTCATGGTAGTGGATAGACTCACAAAATATGCATTTTTTTGTGGAATTCAAAGTACATACATTGCAATCCAAATGGAAAAAGTTTTTAAAAAAGAAATTCATAGGATTCATGGATTTCATAAGGTAATGGAAATTTTTGGAAAGATTTGTTGAAGATAATAGGAACAACATCAGCCATGGGTTCAATATAGCATCCATAAACAAATGGTCAAATGGAAATAGTGAACAAATGCTTGGAGGGTTATCTTCATTGTTATTATTTAGACAAACAATCCTAACGGATCCAACAGCTTCCTCTAGCATAATGGTGGTATAATATGGCCTATCACATAGCTACTAATATATCTCCATTCCAAGCTCTTTATGGATATCTAGTTCCTATTATCATATCTTATTTGCAAGACCATTCCAAAGTACAAGCGATAGACTCACACGTTGAAAAGACTTGGGAAACTTTGTAAATAAGTAAAGAAAACCTTCAAATGGCCCAAAATAAGATGAAGCAACAAGAAGATTGATGTCGTGGTGAGAGACAATCTGAGGTGGTAGATTGGGTATAGCTCTAACTCCAATTGTATAAGTAATTCAGTCTCAAACAAAAGAAGAATCGGAAACTAGCTCCAAAATTTAATGGACACTACAAGATCCTTCAAAATATTGGAGAAGTGGCTTATGAGTTATATTTTCCTTCTTCATGCACTCATAAGGTTTTCCTTGTTTCTTGCCTAAAACAGGTTGTTGGGAAGGCTATTCTAGTACATACTCAACTTCCAAAATTAGACAAAGAAAGAAATTTTATTCTTGAACTAGAAGCAGTTATAATTCTGTGGTGTCTTCATCTTAGGAATAGAACCATTAGAATACATTATTAAGAGGAAGAAGATGCTTCCAGAAGAAACCACACAAGAAGATGAGAAATTCATGAAGCAACACCCTCAATTACAAAGCTTTCAAGGTAAATCTTTTTAAAAGAGGGGGACTATGTTAGGGTTCAGACCCTCATTCATTTATTATATTAGTTTTAATTGAGTTAGCCTAGAGTGTATCATACTCCATGCCCTCTTTATCTTCTATTTATAAATTAAGAAACAAAGTTGAATAATCATCTCTTATTGTGCATTAACATATCTTGTTATTTGAGGTTACCCCCTTGAAGAGGCTTATTATTCACTCATGCAATTGTTCTAAGTGTGGCATTACTAAAATTGGTGTTATTTAATATCTTATTAGGTTATTTGGTTCATAATAGTGATCGAAGAGACTTCACAAATAGGAATTGAATGGTATAAATATGAAAATGAACAAACTCAAGGCATAAGTGAATGGAAAAATAATTGTTAGAGAGAGAAACCTATATGAAAATTTCAAACCATGTGGTATGACCATATACCAAAAGTTTCTAAGGTCATACTGAGGGGTTTTCCCCTAAAACCAACTCTAATTTCCATGAGCAATGAAACGCAGTCATGGTACAAGTAGAAAATCAATGATTCACTTGGGATCTTNCCCAAGTGAATCATTGATTTTCCCCTAAAACCAACTCTAATTTCCATGAGCAATGAAACGCAGTCATGGTACAAGTAGAAAATCAATGATTCACTTGGGATCTTGAGATCAGGAAGGGTCAAGGACAATCTGACTCATTTGACCCCTAGCAAACCTAAATGAATTTAGGTCATTGTGGACATGTTATGAAACATCCTTTGCAACTATGGAACCAATCAAAGGCTTGCACCCCTAACTAGACCCATAAAGTAAGTAAAGACCTCAAACAAGCAACCCAAACAATCAAAATGAACCAAACCGATGACCAAGGGCCAAAGGACAAGAGAAGGGAAGTGGTAAAAGACCCTTCCTAAGTACTAGACGTCCCTAAGAGGTCATACATCTAGGATAAGGTAAGGGGACTCAAACAAGGTGGCCCAAAACTAAAGGACAATAGAGATATATTGTGTCATCACTATGCTAGTCACATATGGACACAACACATAAGAGGGTCACATTTTGACCTCCTTAGTAGGTCGAAAAAAGTGAGTTCTAAAGTGAAAAATCTATATGCTACAAGGGGTGGAAATTTTCTCTCATATTACAATATCCAAGGCATTTTTTTAGTAGTGCCACACCATCTCCTTCTCATTATTTTAGGTTGTGGGTTGTTCAAAGTTTGAGTAGCATAACTTATTGATTTATTGGGTTGATCATTTTAGGCTACAATGGACCTAATGGCATTCTTGTGAAGAAACTGAATCCATCCTCCATCTAATTCATCATTTGCTTGAGTAGTGATTTGAGCTTGAGGATGTTGAACTCCCAACTTCTTGCTTAGGGACACGAATTCAATTGATTAAAGCTTGAACCACCCTATGAGATATTTGGTACCTCAAGTTCTCAACTAGCATTACATAAAGCAAGAATAAACAAGTGATGTTGAAAAATAGATTAAAATGTCCCCACTTCATTATATTTGCATATGTTGATGGATATGCACGCCACTTCAATCCCAAGGAAAAGGGGTCCAAATAATAAAGCCTTGCTCATTGCCAAAATGAAGGGCTAGTTGACCCTATCATAGGATGCCTCAAATTCTATTTTGATGAACAATGTGTCATATCTTGAGCATCTATCCCAATGTGTTACTTCAAATATCACAATGATATCATCTAGAATAAATTGCCCCCTAGTGAAGCTTGTATGTTCTAGACAAACTCTTTTGGAGTGGATGTCTTTGCCTCACATGGATAAGGTTTTGGATAGAATCATTGTGGAGGGTGATTGATCTCCAATTAATTATAGTTTCAAGTTTCCTAGAATTGGGGATGAAATATATGATTCCATTTGTTTATGAGGTCCCCTCAGGATTCCTTTATAATTTCTTCTTCTAAAGGAGATATAGCTCAACAAATTACCAAGTTGTGTTATAATATTCACACAAAATTTTTGTCTAATCTAGATGACTTATCCTTAGACATACTTGACAAGGAAACTACCAATTCTTCCAAAGTCAACAAATTATCTCGCATCCTTGTCTAATATTTAGAGAGTTTGTGAAAGACCACGCCCAAGCAAGTTTGCATGACCACTTCTCATTCTTGTATGAACCCTTGATTAAAAAACCATTTGGTAGTGGGATACAAACTACCCATCAATACCCTCTTAATTAGTTATCCTTTAATTGGGGGATTTGATAATATATATCTTCTCTATAGATTCCTTATAAGCTAATGTTTTAGAGAAGTCTTACTAACAATTAATCTCCCCAGACAATTTTAATTTCATCAAATTTGAAAGGGTGTCAAAGATTAGTGGCACTAACTTGAAGTTTCAAGGGTCAGAGATTAATCGAACTAACTTGAAGTTTTGGGTGTCACAAATTAGTGGCACTAACTTGAAGTTCCTCGCTAAGTATTTGAACCAAAATAGTTGGTTGATTATTTAAAGTTGCTCAACTTCTTTATGCCATTTACACTAGAATATTTAGGTTATTGATCACCCATATCTCCTTAAAGAATGTGTGGTACAATCAATGGACCCTTTCCACCATTAAGTATATATTGTTGATGAATGCAGCTATAGGAGACATCCTCCAGCTTACAAACCTGTGAGATGTGGAATATAGCAGCTATGTGAAGTCTTACTCTTAGCTTACAAACCTGAGAGAAAGCCCCTAATAAAGGGTTCGTGGTTCCAGCCTGGGACAGGGCTAGGAGTGTAGATATGGCCTCCTCCATGAAGTGAGAGAGAAGAACTCCACATGATCATCCGATGGAAAAGCGATCTGTTGAGTTATGACGTGTCTACGGTTAAGCACAAGGTGAATGTGGGAAATCCCAAAAGCGTTGGGCACATCATCATGTGAACAAGAACGAAGATGATGGGATGGCCTCCTCTGAACAGCAACAGAGTTGACGAGAAGACTCCATATGATCCTCCTATTGGTGGTAGTGGGAAAGCAGATCTGTAGAGCAGACGTGTTTGTGGACGAGCACAGGTGAACGTGTGAGGACCTGGCTCATCTGTGTAATGCAGTGAATCAGGTCCATGGCATCCCTATGGATGTGCCCCTAATGGATGAGCACTAGTGGGTGTATCAGATCCTTTGCTATATATTGTTCAAGAATCAGACCTACCTATAACCCTAGTTATTATGTAAAGGGTACAGGTTGGCCCTATGTTAATATGATTAATATAAAGAAGATAATTAATAATGTGAATATTAATTATAATAATAAAGTATATTTGACTTAGAGAGGTCGACCTTGTTGTGCCAATATAGCAAAGGATGTGGCTAGGTTTTTCTCCCTTGTTTGAGAAGGGTTTCCCAGGATATATCTTGTGTACTTGTGCATGTTGTTTCTTCTTGTGATCTTGGTTGCTGCAACATTCTTGTTTATGGTTAAGACATGATGAAATTGAAATGAATTACATGCTTAACCTAGCTTATGAAAAATCAACATATATGTCCTCCCATATAGATGTTAGAATATAAATCCAAACACTCATAATACAATTTAGGAAACTTTTCTTCAAATATGATACATTCATGATGTAATGAACTTTAAGCATACATAGTTTAGCTTCACTCTAGGAAATGGAGTAAATAAGTTGATGATCAAAGAGTGTGGCCTTTAGTAGAAGTTGGATTAGTTGAGCTCCTCCATAGTTAAAAAAGAATGTATTATTTTCATACAATATGGCCTAGCCAGTGCCTATAAGAACTTTTTCACTACACTTATGAAAGTTGGGACCTGTAAACCATAGCTCAAGCGACTCCTTTCCTCTAAATTTATTCTAATGATAAAACCCTAATCTAGAATTAAGGGAATTCTAAGCTATTTTCTCTTCACGAGAGACTTCCTAGAAACATGCCTTTTTTATAATCATGGGCATCCACCATGTTGAAATCTCCACGATATAATCCAATGGGATTTATGGAGTTTATAAACCATAAATGTGCTCTCTTTAGCATCATTTGCCATATATATGTTAGTTGAGACCAGCGCATGGATTTCAAAATTCAACATAATCCATGCTAACCATTGAGTGAGATTAGTTCCTCAGGTTTTCGAGTTCTAAAGTGAGTATTTTCATTGTTCATTTATATTTTTTTCACAATTGCTTCTTTTTTCTCCTCTTTCATTTCTAACGCAAAGCTCGGTTTTTTAGAGAAATTTTCCTTTTTTTTATTTCCTCTTTAATTTTTGTTCTATTTTCCCATTTTTCATTCATTCAATTGAAAGAATTTTTTCATTGTTGTTAGGATTGTTTTCACTTCATTTTTCCCCTTATTGCCTCTTGACTTCCTATCTTTTGGTTCCATGTTGAATTTAATAAGGATTTTTCATTGATAAGAGGATTTTTTTCCTTGTCCCCCCTATTTCTATATGAAATTTAGACTCATTAGATGTATTGAATTTGTAGGAAACACATGGGGGACGAAAGAGGGTTGTTGAAAAACTAAAAATAATGTTACAATATTTGTCATTGAAACAACAATAAGTTCACTTCCATTCTATTTTTCCTCAATTTTTATATTATTTTTGTGGAGGTTTTTTTATATATTTAAGATTTTCTACTAATTCATAAATAGAATTGATATGTACATAGATACAAGTCTACATCGTGACATGCTCTTCATAGTTGTTAGTGCAACCAGAGGAGTACTCACAATAGCATTTGCTACAACAGTGTTTTTCTACGTTAGAACCACCTCAATGACAACCCACACCTAATCCTTAATGTGACACAAATCATTGTTCAACAAATCATCTGCATTGCATTACTAAAAGATTAGCATGCATAACTTTGTGCTAACTCATAACCAAATTCCTTAGATCATCAACAAGATCTCTTAGTTGACTCAGTTAGCATGCTTATGACCTATGATGAACCAAGTTTATGAGGTCCACTCTAGTGCCACTTACATAGAAAAATGGATTTCCAAAAACACCAAGAGTTTGATATGCTTCTTGCCAACTTTGTGACCATCAAGTTGATGGTAGATTCTATCAAATCACTTGTATAAATATATCAAGATTTCATAAATTAATCACCAAACACACCATGCATTATACTTACATAAATTTGCATCGATCTAGTCGTAGAATTGAACTCTATTACAACTATATGCACCATCAAGGTTTACAATGATTCCTTGCATCGATTTGATCCTTGCAATTCTTGTATCTCATTATTTTGTACCAAAAATAGATGTATATTTAATCCAAAATCACTATGTTGATCTATATTATCTCTTTTGTCTTTGTTCTCTCTATGTTTCTTTCTTTGTCTAAGTTTCTACAATGCACTAGGCTCAATTCATTTAAGTGGCATAACTTTGTAATCCCTTCAATATGCTTCCACCAGTCTCATCCAGTTACATTACTCAACATCCTATTTACAAAAGCTCACCAACCATTGCAACTCTTCATCGTCACTAAAATGGTTGTATGCACAGTGCAACATAAGTTTTAGTTCTAGCCATTTTTCTCATAGTTGAATGGACTACACACCTAGGGTCACTAATGCCATCCCAAGTTACAATTCAGCAGCAAAAAAAATCAAGTTAGCTTTGAGGGAGTGTTTTAGTTCTCACCATTTTTCTCATAGTTGAAGGGACTACACACCTAGGGTGACTAATTTCATCCCAAGTCACAATTCATTGCTATAAGAGCTAGAAAGAATTCAAGTTAACTTTGAGGTAGTCTTCAAATCTATTGATTGTTATTAAACCATTATATATTTGGTTGACCTAGGGATTTAATTCTATAATAGCTGATATTATCGATATCACATCCAAGTTTTGATATCTTGACCCTCCAAGACAATGAAATAATCCATAGTGTTCATTTACAAAAATATTTGGTGATTGTTATGAAAACTGCATTAGATTTGCTTATGTGCAGATTGCTTGTAGGTGCAAAGAATCATGCGAAAGTGAAAGCCTATATGTGGCATGCCCAAACCCGCCTCCCTTGGTCGTTGGGGCACCCATCAAAAAAATTCTTCAATTTTATCCAACAAGCTTGCCAACATTGCACTCAAATTTGGCTTTTGAAGGAAATGCATAACTTTAAATATGCATTCTAAGGCAAAAACAATCCAAAAGTAAATTTAAAAGATATCCCTAGAAATCATGGATAACTAACTAGCTAACCCTAACTAGGCTGACGTCATACTTGGTTATTCCATCTTGACGCAACACCTTTTGATGATAAGCAATTAGATGATGGTTGAAAGCATTCATTGAGTAAAAGATTGATTAAATACATTGTTGGATACATCATCTCAATAGTTATTGATGAATTGATATTTTTCCATTGCTATATTGATAAAACGTTGATCTCATTAATATATGTTGTCTTTAATTGCTTACATATTGATGTCAGATAGTTATCTGAAGTACTAACCCATTGAATTATAGCCTGCATATATATTGTTTTGCTATTGTGTTGTTCCGGGCAAGTGTTCTCATTTGGGCATACACTTCTTTATTGGTTGATTAGCGAGACTATCTGACCTTGGTGGTAACCTGTGAGGAGGAACTTCTGCTTTAACCTTTATACTTTGGCCTCTTCAAAACCCTAGGCTACCGAGGACGTCTCCCCTGGGCTAACCTCCCTGAATAGAAAGAACCTCCCCATTGTGGTGACATTGGGTGGGGAAGGTTCCTGTTACGCCAGTTTGGCCTCTAGCCTTTAGCCATCTGACCCAGCTACAAGCTATGCGATAACAAGGCCTACTTAGCATCCAAGAGTGATTCATTGTGACTCTAACAAACCTCTAGCCATTTGGTTGTTAAGAGTGACCCCTCTCAAGTCCTTTGATGCAATGTACACTCTCGGGTCCACAGGATCTACCCCTCTACTTTACTAATGATTCCACAGAGGATTCTCAACTTATTTTAGTGGATTAATTTGATTGTGTGGTGATATTTGTCCTTATAGGACATCTTATATACAACACAATTCAATGGCTCATTTGAAATCTCCACCAAAGACCCCCTTTGCCCCATTGTGGAACCATATTGGTTTTGGTAATATCGTATTTTAGGGAGGTTCTATCTTCAACTGGTTTTCATTCAACATTACAAGGGGAAAGTGATATCTAATGCTTTCTTTTGCTAGCCCCATGTCCATCTTCACAGAGGATGTGCATAGGGCCAACCCTATGTTGAGATGAGTATCCATTAACCTTATCACTTCTTTATTTTGACTACAGTGGACCATCTTCTTGAGTTGGTTATCCACACACCAACTCTCACTTGTATTTCAATCACCTATATTCTATATTTTGGCCATGACCACTCTTTGTGATGAGTTGGGTATTTATAAACCCACTTTCATCTTATATTTGGGCTTCCTTCTAAGCTTTGCTCTCTCAAGTGCACCTATGTTGGGTATCCATAAACCCACACACATATTGTATTTGAGCATGCTTGGTTGTATTGAAGCTCTTTTGGATATATGGAGTTGGATCTTCTTATTCTCACTTCAATTACAAATATCTTATTTAAGGTGGGTACTTCTATCTCCTCTCTATTATAGGATGTTTCTCAAACACCTCTTCAGATGGATAGTTCAATACCACTTTCCCAGTAAATGCACAATATGTCAGAGATATACCTTCCCACCCTCCATTGGATGCACAGGTCAATGACAATTGTTTCTAACAAATGAGTCCATCAATCATTGCATTCATCATTCCTATATAGGTTGTCTCTTTAGTCACTTCTTCAAATGTACAATTCAATAGTACCAATTTCCCAATAATACGCAGTATGGAAACAATATGTCTTCCCATCCTCCTCCATTGGATGAGCAAGTCAGTGACAGTGTTTTCCAACAGTTGAGCATATCAATGACTATATTCTCCATTTCTATTCATGTTGTTTTTTTAGTACTCCTTCACCAAATGAGCAATTTAATAGTACTACTCTTCGAGTGGGTGCACAATATCACAAGGATATGTCTTCTTGCCCTCCATTGGATGAGCAAGCAAAGACAATTTTCTCCTATGGATGAGTAGTTTGGTGGCAACATTCTTTCAAGTTGTTAGGTCCACTTTTGTATTGAGTTGGATCATCACAAAGACACTCTGATTTCTTCCAACTATCATTGACTTTACATTGAGTTGGGGGTGCCCATTCACTTCTCTTGTGTACTTACACCTCTTTTCAACACTTCCTTATCAGATAGCAATATTAGTATCATGTGTCTCCCGATGATAAGCAATTCAATGGTGGCATTTCCTCTAGGATTGGGCAATGCTATGATGATGGTTGGGTCTTCATATACCCATCCATGTTTGTATTTGAGTTGGGTCATCTCATAACCACTCTCCTTTATATTATCCACTATCGTTGTATCTTTATTGAGGTGGGTATGCCCACCCTTGTACGTTACCAACCTTCATGTCACCATGCTAACATTGGGGGGGTGTTGGAAACACAGTAATCTTCACATGTGGTCATTTCTAGCTAAGCACCCTCTTTATTATATTTTTTATATGACTAGGCAGGCCTAGTCACCCTCTTGGGTTCTTGAAAGAACACATCAATTGAATTGTATAGAAATACACAACTCAAGCTCTTATTTGTATAATTTCATCATATTGATTTAGTAATTGATTATTTTGCCTACATGCATCATATCTTATGTTTTCCTTGTTCATCAGTTCATCTTCTCTTCTCTTCTCTTTATGATGTGCTTATGGTTCATGTTGATTTAGGGTTTGTTGGTGGTTCCATTCAATCCTTCTCTCTCTCTCCTGTGATCTCGAGAGTTGTCAAGATACAAGTGTGGCAAGGGTGTCACTTAAAGAGGGAAAGAAAAACCCATGCACCTATAAGCAATATCAATCTCTCTTCAATATTGTCAATTGTTGCCTTGTTTGGTCAGTTCAAATGTACAAGGAAAAACTGTCGAGACTAAAAACCTTGCTAACAATCAGAAATCCCATATCACCGTTATGGTGATATAACCAATATATTTTCCAAAAAGAATACCTTAATTGTTTAAAGGCTGGGCAGAAATGGCTTTTAAACACTAGCATTTGCCAAAGACTTGCATACTGGCAACATGAAGGCATTATTTAAAGGTAACAATTAAAAATTATTGCAAACAACAAAAAAATTCCAATAAAAAGGCCACCAGAAACAAGCAACATGTAATATAAATGGCTTCTTTGTTAAGCACTGGTAATTAGGTTTGTTCGTTACCAGACTGCTTAATGGGGTTTCAATCGCATACTCTATTATTTTTCTTATGACAAAACCATTACCTTATCTCTTGGCATAGGATGCAAAACCAAAGACAGTAAATGCCAATGAATAGCATAACCATCAACAGCAGAGTGAAGTATGAATACCAATAGTAGGTTTATTTGATTGATTCATAAAAATAGAGGTTTCAAGGTTAACAAAATCAATCGCCCATCTTATTCTGCAGGTAGAAATACAAATGTAACATCCATATACAAAATAACTAAGTCTACTCCCATATCCTATCTTACTTTTGTGGTTGTGTTGCTTCAAATGGCATAAGAACACTCGAGGGCACACTATCAAATAAGTGAATCCCAGATCTAAAAGGCAAGTACTCTCTACTTGTGTTTTACATCTTCAGATTATTTGCTCAATACCATTCATTGCATATATTCATATGCCACTTAACTGCAGGTTCTAGATCGTCAAAGAGGCAACAGTACCTAAGTTGTCTATACATAGACAACCTGTTTGGAAATTCCTACCAGAAAGCAAATCCACGTTCCTTAATCCTAACATCTGATGTAGTTATTTTCAATATACAGGAAAACGTGCACCTTCCTCTTCTCAAATTCGTTTCATCCTGCATAATGGAACTGTTTGATTCTTTATAACTGTTCTGTAAAGGGGCTGTTCAACTGGCAATCAAGATAGCACCTCACTATTCAACTGGGAACAATATAGTACTGCGCAGTATAGAATAAAAGCAGAATATGAAGGTTAAACATCCTGTATTCAAAATGTTGAAATTGGAGATCATGTTAGAAAGATAAAAGTGGTTACTACAATCACAAGAAGCAGTACTTTTAGAAAACCTCAAATGAGGGTTTCACCTGCGATAGCTGCAACTCTTGGTTTGCCCAATTTTAAAAATTCCATCAAAAGTCAAATTGGAAGTAATACACTGTGAGTGTATCCAGGATAAGAGCATTGGATCAGCACTTTCTAATTACACATACATGGGGGGAACAGCACATGGCAGCAACAATAATTTGATAACAGAAAAATTTTAAGTGTCAAGACACGATTCCATTCTCAAATACCAAGTACTTTAACTCCATTCTCAAATACAAAGTATGTCTAAGAAAGCTACCAGAGTTGGCATCTTTTGCTTGTGACTATAACTTTGGTATTTTTTTACCCCTAGCAAACCAATGTGCTTCACCTTATCCGATCTATATTGTACTCATTTCTTATAGTTCTGGCACCCTGTGATTATCATGAAGCAACAGGAGAAAGAAAATGAATGAAAAGGGAAATAGGTACTTCCAGCTCTAAAACTTGTGTGCTTTGGCTAGATGTCATAGCTCAAGCATTTTCTGGAATTTATTATTAATTGATGTATTACCAAATATCTCAAAAGGATAATTATTTTCACAGCTAAAACAGAAATGCAACTCATAGGTATTTGACAAGGGGCGATTCATTCTTAAGTTATGAAGGAAAGTTCTCACGGATTAGGTCTCTGATAGCAGTTAGGGTTTGATCCAGCATGCCTTATCCAGTGGGAGGAGGCGGAGGCCCCTCCTCCACTCNTCACTTCTTTATTTTGACTACAGTGGACCATCTTCTTGAGTTGGTTATCCACACACCAACTCTCACTTGTATTTCAATCACCTATATTCTATATTTTGGCCATGACCACTCTTTGTGATGAGTTGGGTATTTATAAACCCACTTTCATCTTATATTTGGGCTTCCTTCTAAGCTTTGCTCTCTCAAGTGCACCTATGTTGGGTATCCATAAACCCACACACATATTGTATTTGAGCATGCTTGGTTGTATTGAAGCTCTTTTGGATATATGGAGTTGGATCTTCTTATTCTCACTTCAATTACAAATATCTTATTTAAGGTGGGTACTTCTATCTCCTCTCTATTATAGGATGTTTCTCAAACACCTCTTCAGATGGATAGTTCAATACCACTTTCCCAGTAAATGCACAATATGTCAGAGATATACCTTCCCACCCTCCATTGGATGCACAGGTCAATGACAATTGTTTCTAACAAATGAGTCCATCAATCATTGCATTCATCATTCCTATATAGGTTGTCTCTTTAGTCACTTCTTCAAATGTACAATTCAATAGTACCAATTTCCCAATAATACGCAGTATGGAAACAATATGTCTTCCCATCCTCCTCCATTGGATGAGCAAGTCAGTGACAGTGTTTTCCAACAGTTGAGCATATCAATGACTATATTCTCCATTTCTATTCATGTTGTTTTTTTAGTACTCCTTCACCAAATGAGCAATTTAATAGTACTACTCTTCGAGTGGGTGCACAATATCACAAGGATATGTCTTCTTGCCCTCCATTGGATGAGCAAGCAAAGACAATTTTCTCCTATGGATGAGTAGTTTGGTGGCAACATTCTTTCAAGTTGTTAGGTCCACTTTTGTATTGAGTTGGATCATCACAAAGACACTCTGATTTCTTCCAACTATCATTGACTTTACATTGAGTTGGGGGTGCCCATTCACTTCTCTTGTGTACTTACACCTCTTTTCAACACTTCCTTATCAGATAGCAATATTAGTATCATGTGTCTCCCGATGATAAGCAATTCAATGGTGGCATTTCCTCTAGGATTGGGCAATGCTATGATGATGGTCGGGTCTTCATATACCCATCCATGTTTGTATTTGAGTTGGGTCATCTCATACCCACTCTCCTTTATATTATCCACTATCGTTGTATCTCTATTGAGATGGGTATGCCCACCCTTGTACTTTACCAACCTTCATGTCACCATGCTAACATTGGGAGGGTGTTGGGAACACAGTAATCTTCACATGTGGTCATTTCTAGCTAAGCACCCTCTTTATTATATTTTTTATATGACTAGGTAGGCCTTGTCACCCTCTTGGGTTCTTGAAAGAACACATCAATTGAATTGTATATAAATACACAACTCAAGCTCTTATTTGTATAATTTCATCATATTGATTTAGTAATTGATTATTTGGCCTACATGCATCATATCTTATGTTTTCCTTGTTCATGGGTTCATCTTCTCTTCTCTTCTCTTTATGATGTGCTTATGGTTCATGTTGATTTAGGGTTTGTTGTGGTTCCATTCAATCCTTCTCTCTCTCTCCTGTGATCTCAAGAGTTGTCAAGATACAAGTGTGGCAAGGGTGTCACTTAAAGAGGGAAAGAAAAACCCATGCACCTATAAGCAATATCAATCTCTCTTCAATATTGTCAATTGTTGCCTTGTTTGGTCAGTTCAAATGTACAAGGAAAAACTGTCGAGACTAAAAACCTTGCTAACAATCAGAAATCCCATATCACCGTTATGGTGATATAACCAATATATTTTCCAAAAAGAATACCTTAATTGTTTAAAGGCTGGGCAGAAATGGCTTTTAAACACTAGCATTTGCCAAAGACTTGCATACTGGCAACATGAAGGCATTATTTAAAGGTAACAATTAAAAATTATTGCAAACAACAAAAAAATTCCAATAAAAAGGCCACCAGAAACAAGCAACATGTAATATAAATGGCTTCTTTGTTAAGCACTGGTAATTAGGTTTGTTCGTTACCAGACTGCTTAATGGGGTTTCAATCGCATACTCTATTATTTTTCTTATGACAAAACCATTACCTTATCTCTTGGCATAGGATGCAAAACCAAAGACAGTAAATGCCAATGAATAGCATAACCATCAACAGCAGAGTGAAGTATGAATACCAATAGTAGGTTTATTTGATTGATTCATAAAAATAGAGGTTTCAAGGTTAACAAAATCAATCGCCCATCTTATTCTGCAGGTAGAAATACAAATGTAACATCCATATACAAAATAACTAAGTCTACTCCCATATCCTATCTTACTTTTGTGGTTGTGTTGCTTCAAATGGCATAAGAACACTCGAGGGCACACTATCAAATAAGTGAATCCCAGATCTAAAAGGCAAGTACTCTCTACTTGTGTTTTACATCTTCAGATTATTTGCTCAATACCATTCATTGCATATATTCATATGCCACTTAACTGCAGGTTCTAGATCGTCAAAGAGGCAACAGTACCTAAGTTGTCTATACATAGACAACCTGTTTGGAAATTCCTACCAGAAAGCAAATCCACGTTCCTTAATCCTAACATCTGATGTAGTTATTTTCAATATACAGGAAAACGTGCACCTTCCTCTTCTCAAATTCGTTTCATCCTGCATAATGGAACTGTTTGATTCTTTATAACTGTTCTGTAAAGGGGCTGTTCAACTGGCAATCAAGATAGCACCTCACTATTCAACTGGGAACAATATAGTACTGCGCAGTATAGAATAAAAGCAGAATATGAAGGTTAAACATCCTGTATTCAAAATGTTGAAATTGGAGATCATGTTAGAAAGATAAAAGTGGTTACTACAATCACAAGAAGCAGTACTTTTAGAAAACCTCAAATGAGGGTTTCACCTGCGATAGCTGCAACTCTTGGTTTGCCCAATTTTAAAAATTCCATCAAAAGTCAAATTGGAAGTAATACACTGTGAGTGTATCCAGGATAAGAGCATTGGATCAGCACTTTCTAATTACACATACATGGGGGGAACAGCACATGGCAGCAACAATAATTTGATAACAGAAAAATTTTAAGTGTCAAGACACGATTCCATTCTCAAATACCAAGTACTTTAACTCCATTCTCAAATACAAAGTATGTCTAAGAAAGCTACCAGAGTTGGCATCTTTTGCTTGTGACTATAACTTTGGTATTTTTTTACCCCTAGCAAACCAATGTGCTTCACCTTATCCGATCTATATTGTACTCATTTCTTATAGTTCTGGCACCCTGTGATTATCATGAAGCAACAGGAGAAAGAAAATGAATGAAAAGGGAAATAGGTACTTCCAGCTCTAAAACTTGTGTGCTTTGGCTAGATGTCATAGCTCAAGCATTTTCTGGAATTTATTATTAATTGATGTATTACCAAATATCTCAAAAGGATAATTATTTTCACAGCTAAAACAGAAATGCAACTCATAGGTATTTGACAAGGGGCGATTCATTCTTAAGTTATGAAGGAAAGTTCTCACGGATTAGGTCTCTGATAGCAGTTAGGGTTTGATCCAGCATGCCTTATCCAGTGGGAGGAGGCGGAGGCCCCTCCTCCACTCCACCCAATCCATCTTTGGCTCTTTCTATAGAGGTGGTGGCTTTCGGATCTCTTCCAGTGGCAACAGCCAAGAAGGTCAAATCCCTCAAGCAGGATCTCAGCCAAAGGTTCATCAAAAAGCTCAACCAGAACCCTAAGCARGCGGTTCTCTCTTAAGCCCCAATTAAAAAGGCTTTGATCTTCTCAGAAAGGGCACTCATAGGCAWTTCACTGGCCTCTGGCCAGACCCTAAGACAGTGGAAATTTSRTTGATCAAAAACTGGATTCCAGCACTGACAGGRCGGATTYAGCATTACCTCTGTGGAAGAGGCTACTACRCCATTCTATTTGAGCTGAAATCAGAGAGATCTCATTTTCAACAACTGCCCATGGTTTCTTGGTCCCTGCAGCATGTAAATAGGTGCACCTTAGACTTCAATCCTGAGGAGGATGTTCTGACGACAGTCCCAGTCTAGRTAAGGCTCCCACTAATATTTTGAGAYGATGACACCTCTGAAGCTATCAAACCAGGAAAGTATGCATACACGAGAATATGTGTGGAGGTGGACCTGGAAAAGGAGCTCCCAGAGGCAATCCAACTGAACTTGGAGGACTGGACCCTTATTCCCGCGTTACTGCCATTTAAGTGCAACAAATGTCATGAATACAACCACTTCGCCAAGGATTGTAAAAAAATTCAGCCCCCAGTGGATTAAATCAATGCTGAAGAACAGAGACCAGGCCAACATATCAATAATGGTAGAAAGAGACAACCATAACCCCAAGGCCCGGTCCCTAAACCAACCCTAGGTGGAATTCCTAACAGATTTGATGTCCTAAGCTCAGAGAACCACAACAGCCATGACAAAGAAAAAGAACAGGCAGAAATCAGAGTCAAGGAAATGGGAAAGAAAATACATAAAACCCTCGGGTTCTGAACCAAGCCCCCCCCAAAGGACGGGAGAGCATCTCCAGGGAACAATGATTTCCCATGTCGAAGAAAAGCAGCAGTTCTTAACCATAAAACAGAGTGGCCCTGCCACAATAAAGGAAGACAAGAACAACTCCAAAATAAGGGAGGAAAAACAACAAGGAGGCTCAAGACAAAAAAGCAACCAAAAATAAAACACAGGGATCGCAATCAACACTATTCCACACCTTTGGCCTAGGATCCAAGCCAAAACTAGGTAAGTCACCAAAATCCTCTCATGAAACTCTAGAGGGCTAGGGAGTAGAATAAAGAAAGATCACCTACAATCAATGATAAAGAATAAAAGAACAAAAAACAACCAGTAATAGAGTTACTCTTGCTACAGGAAACAAGGATGGAAGAAAGTAATATTCTAGAAGCCAAAAACTTCTTCTCAAGAGGAAGTCAATGTTGTATTATCCCCATTGTAACGTCCCCGGCCATCAACCTCACTGCCAAGCAACGCTACTACGCGGAATAACACTTATATAGTATGCATTTAGATGAAGTTAAATGACTTAACACAAAGTAAACACATAATTACTGCTAACATACAGAAATAATGGAATTAACAGTAAATATCATTGCAACGGAATACATGATAATAGTGCAAGCATCACAGACATGCATTTTAATTGAAATTAAACACATGCATATACTTATCTTTGAAACTGTTGTAACTCCACCAACTACGTGCATACCTTCCACGAACCTCCCAACCTTAGATAACGCTGCTCATCACGCTCAGCAGTGAGTCACCCCCGAGCTGGGACCAAGCTCCACCCAGGGCAAGGGAATCCTAGACTAGGCTGAGGTTACAGGAAAACTGCATAGAGCATCAGAAGGATTCTCTCCAGGAGCCTTCTTACACCCACTACTCACAGACTCTCATTCCCCACATGCATGTTCCACCCGGAAGTATACACCTTCACAAGCACAGTCCATCGGTGCTTCACCTCCCTCTCTGGGTCTCGGCAACAGGCCGGATCAGGAATTCTCAGAGCTCCGTAGTTGGTGTTGGACTCTCTCTGGGAGAAAACCACTTCCCATCAGACTCTCTCACCTGGAGAGAGCTACTCACAGGCCTGACAAACTACCTCTTCTACCACGGGCCTGACAACCCGATTCTTCAACCAGTTTTCAACTCAATTCCCGCAAGTTCAGGATAACAACAACAACAACAGCTTTTGGTTAATTCACGGGTGACAGCAGCAACAGGAAAATTGGGTGTGGACGTCCAGAAAAACGGCAACAGACCCCTAAGACACAACATGGTTCAGGTAACACCGGTTTTAGGATGCGTGTCAAGGAATCCACGCAGAGGTCGAACACAGACTTGACGGTTCAAACAGAGGGTCTATCGGCTTCTCAAGAAAACATCACAGGCTTCGAGTTTCAGAGCTGCGTGAGGGTATGCATGCAGAGATCAGACGGAATTCCCAGTTTCAGAAAGCCGACGACAGAATGGAGGAGGAACCCCAAACTAAGTTGACACTTCAACTTTTAACCGCATGCGCCCAGGTCGACACTTGTCTTCCTGGAGATGCATGCGTTCCCTTTTGCACACGTTGGAGTTGCATGCGTTGCCTCTCCCAGGACTTAGGATAAAAACATGTTTTGTCACACGATTTTAGAATAATAATAAAATATTATTCTCAAGGACTTAAGCCCCTAAGCTTAGCCCCTCTTTCCAACCTTTCAACCCCTTTTCCCTTACCCACCCTGTGGAAGCTTAGTCCCCCATCACTCTTTCTTCGTGGTCGGTATGCACGCAGTGATGTTTATATATGATCTGTATAATTACATATACAAAATTAGGCTCCTAGCCTTTAAAACTTAGGCTCTCCAGCCTAATAAACACATAAGCCCACCAGCTTATCAATACTCGGCTCACCAACCTACAAAACATGATTACAATTCATAATATAACTGGGGCACAACCAGGGGATATTACAATCCCCTCCCCTTATTTTTGCACTGTCCTCGGTGCAACTCTTTACACAGCATCCGCAAGATTTTCAAAATCTTCAAAAAGATGCAAGTATTTTGCCCGCATAGCATCCTCATGCTCCCATGTTGCGTCCTCGGGACCGTACCGAGTCCACTGGACCTTTACAAGCCCTATGGCTCGATTCCGGAGCTGTTTGCTTTTCCGGTCCAATATGCGCATAGGATGCACTTGCAAGACATCTTCTTGCTCCACCTGAATCACATTCCAATCGATTACATGATTAGCATCAGGTATATATTTCTTAAGCAATGAAACATGAAACACATTATGTACATTCATGGATGCAGGTAATGCAAGCATATATGCAACTGGCCAAATCCTTTCTAGGATTTCAAATGGCCCACAAAATCTGGCTGCCAACTTGGCACAGTTTCCCAGCTTCAGGGAACTTCCATTGGCTTTCACTTCCAAGAAAACATGCTCTCCCACTTTAAACTCTTTGTGGGTTCTGTTTTTATCAACATAACTTTTCTGCCTGTCTTGGGCAGCTTTCAAATTCTGCTTAATTTTTAGCATTTGTTCTTCCATTTCCTTGAGCAACTCTGGCCCAACTACTGCCCTATCAGCTGGATTATCCCAACCTACTGGAGTATTGCACTTTCTACCATAAAGTGCTTCAAATGGGCTCATCTTCAACGATGCTTGATACCCATTGTTGTAGGCGAATTCTACCAAATGTAGGTAGTCTTCTCATTTCGATGGTTTTTCCATCACATACATCCTTAGTATGTCTTCTATTACTCGATTCACCCTCTCTATCTACCCATCAGACTCAGGATGATAGGTTGTACTAAAGTTCAGATTCGTTCCGAACCCCTTGAATAACCCTTTCTAGAAATTTGAGGTAAATTTCGGGTCTCTGTTAGACACAATTGTCTTGGGAATACCGTGCAATCGTGCTACTTCCCTCATAAAAATATCAGCAACATTCGCTGCCTTGTGAGTAGTCTTTAGTGGAATAAAATGGGCAACTTTCGTAAGCTTGTCCACCACCACCATGATTGAATCATGCTGCTTGCTTGTTCTGGGCAATCCTGTGATGAAATCCATTGTCACTACCTCCCACTTCCACTCAGGAATGGGTAAAGGTTGCAACAACCCTGTTGGGTGCCTGTGCTCAGCTTTAACCTTCTAGCACTCCATACATCTGGGGATGTATTCAATAATCTCTTTCTTCATACCTGGCCAAAAGTAATGGCTCTTGACTGCTGCCACAGTTTTCTGATATCCAGAGTGCCCAGCATAAGGCACATTATGCATTTCATGCAAAATCATAAGTTTCAAGTCTTGGACATTAGGTACATAAATTTTGTTCTTGTACAGAAGTATTTCGTCAGTTTCCAACTTATAATTCTCCACTTTATGTGGCATCTTACCTTGTTGTAGCTTTGCTACCAAATCCCTGTACTACAAATCTATATTTGCAACCTCTGAAATTCTGCTTTTAGTATCAGTTCGGTACATGCTAATGGCTGTAGCATGTAATTCATGCACTCTCTTGTTGAGTGCATCAGCCACTTTGTTTTCCTTCCCTTTGATATGCTTGATATCAAAATCGTATTCACAGAGAAACTCCAACCACCTACTTTGTCTAGCATTCAAGGTTGGCTGATCAAACAAATATTTCAGACTGTTGTGGTCTGTTCTCAATTCGAACCTCCTTCCCATGAGGTAATGCCTCCATTTCTTTAGAGCGTGAACTATGGCTGCCAACTCCAAATCATGAGTTGCATAGTTCCTTTCATGCTCTTTCAACTTTCTGGATTCATAACAAAGTACGAATCCATTCTGACTGAGGACTCCTCCCAGTCCTTCTTTGCATGCATCTATACACACTACAAGGTCTTCGTTCGAATTTGCAATCCTCAGGATTGGAGCACTGGTTAACAATTGCTCCAATCGCTGAAAGCTTTTCTCACAATCTTTTGTCCACTGAAACTTCTTCTCCTTCCTTTGCAAGAAAGTGATAGAGTGAGCTATCCTCAAGAACCCTGCGATAAACCTTTTGTAATAACCAGCTAGACCCATAAAGGATCCGACTTCCGTCACGTTCCTTAACACTGACCATTCTCTGATGGCCTCAATCTTCTTTGGATCTACAGCTATCCCATCCTTCGAAATAATATGCCCCAAGTAATGGATCTACTCCTGATAAAATGAGCACTTGCTCAACTTGGCATACAGTTGGTTCTCTCTTAGCACCTGCAACACCATCCTCAGATGTTGTTCGTGCTCTTCCTTCAACTTGGAATACACCAGAATGTCATCCAATAATACTATGGCAAACTTGTCTAGATAGTCCCTGAACATTATGGACAGCTCTCACTTTGCCATTTTTATGGGGACAATCTCTGTACTTGTGGTTCCCCTGACAGCCCCAACACTGAATGTGCGTCTGCCTTGGCCTTTGTTCCCCTACGTCAACCATTCTCAGCTCTCTAAACGATGGTTGTCCTTGAGGACTGTTTCTGAAAAAGGGTGGCTTAGTTCCCTTCTTCCTCTGATCCATCTGGAATTTCTTCTTATCTTCCCAAGCCTTCCGAAAGGTAGCCTTCCGAAAGGTAGGCTTCTCTCTTTGTTGCTCATATAAGCATTTCACCCTCCTTATCGTTTCTTCCATAGTCTTAGGATCATCATACTGAATCTTGTCACCAATGGAAGGTGGCAATCCACTTAGATACCTTTGAATCTTGACAGTCTCATCCTTGATGAACGGAACATACTTCAGCAATTCCAAAAATCTTTGTTCATATTCATCAATGGTCAGGCTGCCCAGCTTGAGTTCAAAGAACTCTTTCATCTTTCTGTCATAATACCTTTTAGTCAAGTATTTCTTCTCGAAATACCTCTTGAATTCTCTCCAAGTGATATCTTTCTCTCTAATGTGTTGTACCTGCACAAGCTGATCCCTCCACATGGATGCCTTTCCCTTCAATTGATACATTGTGATTCTTCCTTCTGCATGAGGAATAATTCTGCAGTTGGAAATATTTCCTCATACCAAGCAACCATGTTTCAGCATCTTCCTCCTTCTTATGTTCTCCATCAAACGTAGGAGGCTTAATCTTATTTATCTCGCCCTTCAATTCATCCACTCCAGATCTCCTGTGCTTTCTGGTAAGAGATGGGCTTGAACTACTGTGTGCCCTCCTCTTGGAGTGACCTTGGGAGTGATGATGGTGTCTACCAACACTCCTCGATCTTCTTCCCTCAGAAGTCGGGTGACTCCCTGTTTTGTTCGAGTCCAACTTCTTTTCTATTCTCTCCGGACTCTTCATCAACTTTAAGTTGAATTCTCCCTGTTGTTCCTTAGCTTTCATAAGCTTCTTGCTATCTACTCGGTGAGTTTGGGCATCTTTCTGCAATCTTTCAATGTTTTTCATCATATGCCCTTCCTTATCTATCTCTTCTCCATGCCCATTGGAGTTCAACCCTTCAAATCCCAATTGAACATCCATTCTTTTTGCTTCATCCTCGGAACTAGAAGCAGTCCATGCCTCTTCCATTTCTTTGCACTCAGTGGCAACCCTACTCGATTCTGGCACTTGTTAAACTTCTACAAACACAATGTGTAGACAACCGGAATTTGTCAGGCCATTATTCCTTAACAAATCCCACAGCATTCATAAACAAATCTGATTCAAGAAAACGTTCAGTTTTCATTCTCTGTGATTCTCGTTCAATCAAGAATCCCCGCAGATTACTTCTTTCGGAGCTCTGCTCTGCTAAGTTTTCGGGCACTAGCCCCTTTCTCTCCGTCCCCAACCCGCGTGACCATGGGTCGTGACCAAGCACTAGATCGATGAGCGTGCATTCGGGGCTTCGGCCTTCAACTTCGGAAGATTTCTCAGCACAAAACAACGATCACTCAGAGTTCTGAGTTATCGAACTCGCGCAATAGGGTGGATCAACGGTCCACGTCTACCCAGCATCCTACGGCTGACACTCGTTGTGGAACCTCAGGTGTCTGAGTTCCGGGACTTCGGGACTTCGGGAGATTTCACATCCGCACACCCCAAACACTTCCACGACACTTTGTTGACGTCATTACGTCACATCACTTACGCTTTTCCAAATTGCGGGGGCATGCAACGATGGTTTGGAGTAACCCGCCTTTCATCCCGCAATTCTTCTGACGCTGACATGTAACCCCTCAGTGAAACCACAGTTTGGATTGCGGGAACGCCTTGGAGAATTAACTTTCGTGCGACTTGGGTCCCCACAATTCTTCTGACGCTGACACGTAACCCCTCAGTGGAACCACAGTTTGGATTGCGAGACTGCCTTGGAGAATTAACTTTCGTGCAACTTGGGTCCCCGTAATGCCTCCTAGTCGTTGATCTTGATGTATCGTGATCAACGCCACTGTGGGTCCTCCGACCTTTAACTACGTTACATAACCTCGGGCCCCACTAACCCTGCTCACACAGGATGCCACATGGCAGAATACTAGCGATTGATACATGGCCCATTCAGATGGGTGACACTCGTCACGTTGCAAATGTCATTTCAATCATCCACGGGTTCTAAACCCACTGACACATGGCACACATCCCATGTGTCCACGTCACCTCCAGGTGACATCATCCGGCCCCACCACGTCTACTCTTTCACTTCGGAACTTCGGACTTCGGGAGTTCGTGCAACGGCATATCCCACTTCTCCCAACAACCAAACTCCCGAAATTACAATCTGATCTTCTGCTTGATCCAACGGTCAAGCTCTTTTCTCCAGATCTACGGTGTAGATCTCCCTCAAGACTTCGAGGTTTCGAGTCTCGAGCGTTTATGCCTTCGCGCACCCCGCTTCTCCCGATTGCCGAACTCGGAAAGGCTTCCAAGATAACCCTCCTCTACCTTCTCCAGATCTGACGATCGTACTGAATTTCCTTTCCATCCGAACAGATCCTACGGCTCCAACACCCCAAGTGTTGGGCGCTCTCTCTCTGTGATCAAATACCACGCCGGTTGCGGTTTTATTCTACCCCTACTCCTCCTGAGCTTCGTAACACGGCCAAGTAACCCCTTGGCACTCAGAAACATTCTGAGGTCCGAAATTAGTCCTCCAGACACAATTTCTTCTCGAAACCTTGGGTCCAAAGACCACTTATCCGACCCATCCAGACTCAGTGTCGAAACGCTCTAATACCATATTGTAACATCCCCAGCCATCAACCTCACTGTCGGGCAACGCTACTAGGCAGAATAACACTTATATAGTATGCATTTAGATGAAGTTAAATGACTTGACACAAAGTAAACACATAATTACTGCTAACATACAGAAATAATGGAATTAACAGTAAATATCATTGCAACGGAATACAATATAATAGTGCAAGCATCACAGACGTGCATTTTAATTGAAATTAAACACATGCATATACTTATCTTTGAAACTGATGTAACTCCACCAACTACGTGCAGACCTTCCACGAACCTCCCAGCCTTGGACCACGCTGCTCATCACGTTCAGCAGTGGGTCACCCTCGAGCTGGGACCAAGCTCCACCCAGGGCAAGGGAATCCTAGACTAGGCTGATGTTACAAGAAAACTGCACAAAGCATCCGAAAGGATTCTCTCCAGGAGCCTTCTTACGCCCACTACTCACAGAATCTCATTCCCCACATGCCTGTTCCACGCAAGAGTATACACCTTCACAAGCACAGTCCATCGGCGCTTCGCCTCCCTCTCTGGGTCTCGGCAACAGGCCGGATCAGGAATTCTCGGAGCTCCGTAGCTAGTGCTAGACTCTCTCTGGGAGAAAACCACTTCCCATCAGACTCTCTCACCTGGAGAGAGTTGCTCACAGGCCTGACAACCTGCCTCTTCTACCACAGGCCTGACAACCCGGTTCTTCAACCAGTTTTCAACTCAATTCCCGCAAGTTCAAGATAATAGCAACAGCAACAGCTTTTGGTTAATTCACGGGTGACAACAGCAACAGGAAAATTGGGTGTGGACGTCCAGAAAAACGGCAACAGGCCCCTAAGACACAACACGGCTCAGGTAACACCAGTTTCAAGATGCATGCCAAGGAATCCACGCAAAGGTCGAACACGGACTCGACAGTTCAGACAGAGGGTCTATCGGCTTCTCAAGAAAACATCACAGGCTTCGGGTTTCAGAGTTGCATGAGGGTATGCATGCAGAGATCAGACGGAATTCTCGGTTTCAGACAGCCGACAGCAGAATGGAGGAACCCCAAACTAAGCTGACGCTTCAGCTTTTAACCGCATGTGCCCAGGTCAACACTTGTCTTCTTGGAGCTGCATGCGTTCCCTTTTGCACACGTTGGAGCTGCATGCGTTGCCTCTCCCAGGACTTAGGATAAAAACATGTTTTGTCACACAACTTTAGAATAATAATAAAATATTAATCTCATAGACTTAAGCCCCTAAGCTTAGCCCCTCTTTCCAACCTTTCAGCCCCTTTTCCCTTACCCACCATGTGGAAGCTTAGTCCCCCATCACTCTTTCTTCGTGGTCGGTCTGCACGCAGCAATGTTTATATATTATATTAATGATCTGCATAATTACATATACAAAATCAGGCTCCTGGCCTTTAACACTTAGGCTCTCCGGCCTAATAAACACATAAGCCCACCAGCTTATCAATACTCGGCTCACCAGCCTACAAAACATGATTACAATTCGTAATATAACTGGGGCACTACCGGGGGATATTACACCCGTAGGCCTACCAGGAGGAATGGTCATGCTCTGGGATTGTACCCATCTACAAAAGATGCATCCCTTCATGGAGCCCACTGGATCATATCCTGCCTGGTTTGTCAGGTCTGGGGGCAAAAAGTACAAATAACCAACATCTATGCCACCAACAGCTAGGATGCCGAAAAGAAATGTTAGGAGTCGCTTAGAGCATCACCAAAACCTCTGTATCTAGAATTCTGAATTATCCTAAAGCCTTTAACATGATCTTGGAAAGCCAAGAAAAAGGAGGGGGACCATACATCAGAGATCCATGCAGAGAAATAGTGGAAATATAATCTCTAAATGGGACCTGATAGACAAAACCAAAGAAAGGAAAATTTATCTGGAGTAACAAAAGTATAGGCCCTGGATGCATAGCAGAAATGTTGGATGAATTTTGTTGCAAAGCTTCTTTCTAACAGAAAAGATACTAATTGCCTCAGAATTTGGAAATCATCGCTTCAGCAATTTCTGATCGTAAACTAGTAACTCTATTAGTTTCTTCAGAACAGGGTCCAGGGCCCACCATTCCATTTTGGTACAATCTGGTTGAATAAACCAGAAGTGATGAAAACCATATGATCCTCCTAGGCTCCATTGGTGAGGAGCTCACCCTTCTTCATCTGGGAACAAAAAATCAAAAGGCCGAAGTTTAAATTAGCAGAATGGATTAGATCCAGAAGCAACTCTCCCTCCCAAGAGAAAGAAAGGTGTGAAGCCGACTAGAGGATGTGCAACTGAGGATAGAATTGAAAGGTGTCTCGAACCAGCTGGTGTAAAAACTTCGAAAATCTGCCCAATCTAAAATTTCTACCTCACTTCTATGAGGCCACGGAACACTTCATAGATTTTTCATCCTTAATGATGAAACTAATTTCTTCAACAGCTCTGCAAGAACTTTCAAATCTGCCCAACAATACTTCTAGGCAAACTAAGGAATGTAGACACCGCGAAGACTTCAAGCATAAATCATTTCAGCAGCCCTTAGGGAAAAATCTATCTCAATACACAATTCTCAAAATTACTTCCATTACAATGGAAATATAACAGCAACAAATCAGATCTAAAAGTTTCATTAAGCATGCTATAACAACATAGCATTCAACCCTGCTGTCCTAATAAATTAGCATACTAAAACAGCCATGAAACTTGCTCAATAAATGAGAAAAATCAGATCTGAAAGTCAGACTGCAATCACAAATTTAGGACAGAAATGGTACACTTCATATTATAACAGTAATGAAAATAAAGTACAATACATCATCTCATCCCAAGCTGGTACAACAAATCCTTTCAACTCATTCCAGGCAAGGACTTTTCAATGCATCCCAAACGCTAGCTAGGGCATCCACAATCACTAAAAACACTAACCAACAATACAAAGGCCAAACTAGGCATCCCACCAAGCTCTACAAGCCAATCCTTAAAGCTTCCAAACAAGCCAGCATCACACCAACTGTCAAACCCTAAGATCTCCTACTTGCATCATACAAGCTATCAAGGATATTCACACACTTGCATCCCACAAATTAAAATACTCAACAGTTGCATCTCACGAACCATGGAACCCTAGCACTAGAATCCCACAAGCACTAATCCTTGTTACAAAAGTAATATGTGATCTTCCAAGATTTCACACCAACTATCAATCTCTAAGATACAAAGTAGTTGTTCTTTAACAAAGACACTATCCACCCTTCATATAGACTAAGGTGAGGGAGGCCAACAATAAAACATGGACTAAGTCCACAAGCAACCCTAAGCTAAGTCAACAAAGAAAGCCCCAAAGAGAACACTTTTCAAAGCAAGGTGTCCACACGTCACACTAGGGTTTGTCCAACCCCCAAGGTGGTGTGTCATCCAAGCTAGGTGTCCACGAGTCAAGCAATACTCCTCCAAAATGGTGTACCCTCCAATCAATGGCTCCTCAACTCAAACTTTCCTTCTCAAATTGTGTAAGGTGGTTACATGCTCCTAGGGCCAAGTGCCCAACCTTCAAGTGTCTAATGCCCTCCTCCAAAATGATTACTCCACACATTCCAAGTGCCCATCCTCCTGAACAAGTGCACCTTTATAGAAGATGCCAAATACATCAAATGTGCCAACTACCACATCAAGAAGTGAGCCTCTAGCATTGATCCCAAGACAAGCATACACCCAATCTAAGCTCTCCAAATGTAGGCCAAAAATAAACAAAGGGACTAAGTTTAAACAAGTTGTTCACAACCCATGAAACATTCTCTAATCTAGGTGAAAACACTTTTGAACAAACCAAAAGCTAACACTCCCTCTTTGCAATGAATGTTTTTCCTCCAACACCACTCTTCTCCCTTTGTGACTCAACTATACCTGCAACCTACAAATGCAAGTGTGTTGCAGTCTTGGAATCAATCACTAATCCCACCAAAGGTTCTAGAACTGTCTCCCAGACATCATCATCCTCCATCATGTCATCCCGCCATTCATGCTCTGCATATGCCTCCTCAAATTGGAAGGCTCAACCAAGTTCTAATTGTCATGAACTAGAGCCAGTGGATCAACAAGTAACCTATAAAAGCCACCCTCTCACACACCTATAGCCAAAGTCCTCGGACTTGTAAGACTACAATCTCTGATTGTCTCCTATTGATCTTCAAAAGCAACTATACACTACAAATTTCTAATACAAGCAACTAAAAGAAAGTTGTTCGTCAAACCAGGGACAAATAAAACGTCATCCAACTCGAGAACATCACCTAAAGACATCTGGAAAGAGATGAAGCCTAATCCCTTCACAGGATAAGTGGCATCATCACCCAACTCCACATACATTCCTCCCTCTTGCTCTTGAAACCTACTGAAGATCTTCTTGTCATAAGTCATACGTCTCAAAGCACCACTATCCACATTCCATCCAACACCTGAAACAGTGTTGGTTGAAATATGAGACAATGGAGAAGGAATATCAAGCTTGGACTCTAAATCGTCCAATCCAACTACAGTCTCTGCACTCCTTGCAATTTGCTTCTATCTTTTCTCGACCTTCCCTTTCTTCTTCTCTAGACATTAGTTGGCATAGTGTCTTTTCTATTGACCCCTAAAACATTTCACATGACTTAAATCCTTCTTACATTGGTTTGAAAAACATGACTCTTCTTTCTCACCCTTCTTGGGTACTCCTTTCTTGCCTCCCTTCCTCATCCCCCCGACAAGGGAAGGTCTTCTACTTCAATCTCCTTGGCCAAACTAGTCTCTAACCTTTTCTTCCTACACAAAGTCATCCCAAAGCTTCTTAAAGGTGGGCAACTTCTCACAAGCACAAATACCTTGGACAAAGGGTTTCCATGATACAAAAAATCCATTCAGTGCAATGGGAACCAACTCCTCATCTTCAACCTTCACCCCTATGGCAGCCAACTGATCTCTCATCTCCGTGATATTTATCAAATAACTAGCCACAGTATCCATCTCACTCATGCAGATGGCAAAGAGCTTATTTCTCAAGTAAATCTTGCGAGAAATGTTCACACTCTAGTACAAAACTATTAAAGCATCAAATATCTCCTTAGCAGTCATCTTCTCTACAATGTGAGGGATCAAATAGTCCTTCAGCAAATCAAGAATGATTCACTTTTCCTTCTCTTCCTTCTTGTAATCAGCCAACTGAATAGGACCGGTAGGAACAATAACTTTGTTCTCAACAAACACCCAAAGCTCAACCTCCTCAAACAACATCACTAGTCTATAGTTCCAATGTGTAAAGTTGGAAGCACCTTCTAACCTGTCACATTCTCTAAGACCAAGAGTGGTCATCCCTGCAAATCCTCAAACACACACTAAGTTACATGGTTCACTGTAATGTTCCTGACTTGGCTAGTCTAGGAAATGTTGCTAATGTGTGTGTAGGATTAATGGTTTACAACATATAAATGATCATACAAATAACAAATGCAACAAAAGACTACAAAGTTTATATTATGATATCTCTGCAGAGTACAAATGTCAAATGTGGTTGAATAAAATGAATCACTCGGCTAGATCAAATGTCAAAAGGATCTTAGCCGGAATACAATAAGCAAACTAAATGTTAATACCCGATAATAGATGAGCACTGCGGGATCAATGGATGAGCTGGAACTGTGGCAGCTCGCACGGTAACTGCTGAAAGTCTGGAAAGTTCGCCCTAGTGGCTAAACCTCTCGGAATGACCTGGAAACTGTCCCAAATGGTGCGCCTTGCTCTAGCTCTCAGTTATGGTGACTGACTGGCCCCTCTGCTGGTGTGTCTGGACCCCGGATGGATCCCCTTGGGGGAATGCGCCCCTCTCTCACTGGAAAACTGTGCCATAGTGATTCCACCGTCGGAATCGACTGAGATGTGTATCAAAATGACCGCCTTGGCCTACTGGGAAATGGGTCAGAAGGGTTTCCCTGGATCTGATCTGATGACCGCTCAGGAACCCCGAATGTGTCCGCCAAAAGTGTTGCACTCCCAAGTCTAGAAAATGCGCCCCAGATGATTCCTCCATCGGAATCTGACGAGGAACCAGGCAAAAGATGCGCCTTGCCTTCCTCTCAACTGGGTCGGAGGGGAATCTCTGAACTCTGCCTGGATGGGACAAGTCGACCCACTGAACCTCCTCATAAGTTGCGCCCTCACCCTGGATACGTGCGCCCTTGCTGTTGAACCCTATGTAACTGTTGTTGAAGAATGATGGAAGACCTATGTGATCTTCCCGATGACTAGGGTGTGTCTCTAAACACCGAAATCAGCCAATTGGTGTCTTCCTCCTAGAATCCACTGAACTCTCTCCTGAGATGCGCCTCTCTCCTCAATGACAAGTCAAAATCTGCATAATGATGAATTAGGTCGTTGACCCTTCTCTTATAGCTTTTTTAAACCCTAATTCACTGCTGAAAACCTAATTCGTTGTTGACTTCTAATTTTAGCTCGTCTGTTCTATTTTTAGCTCATATTGGCTTAAAAGCGCTTTTAACCACTTTTAGCTCAATGTCACTTTCCGAACATAACACCTTTGATTGGAGTGACCTCTAGTAACCCTATTTTCCCCTTTTTTGGCCCTGGCTATAGTCTAACGGGCAGTTTAGACCATTAAGCCTCCTCTCTGGAACTCCTATTTGGAAAGGGACATTACACTTTCATGTTCGAATTCTGTGACAATGACATTCAAAAAAATTCATCCAATGATAAAATTTGCCATATCATTCAAGAATTAAAAATATATAACATATACCATTAAATATAAATTATAATATAAAATATATCAATTTATATTTCCAACAATATTTGATTTAATTTTGAAATTCATCTGCCAAATCCATCAACCCATGTGACTTAGAGCACAAGTCAGACAACAAATAAAGTAGATCAATCCCCTATCCCAAATGAAAATCACAACCCCAATCCATGGAGCAACTAAGGCATCACACCCAACAACTCCTCATTGAAATATCCAACTCCCTCTTTTCACAAAAAAAAAAATTCAACATAACAAACTCTAATACCATGTAGAAATTTTGAAAATCTGCCCAATCTGAAATTTCCACCTCGCTTCTATGAGGCCATGGATCTACTTCATAGAGTTTTCGACATTAATGCTGAAACTCATTTCTTCAACCGCCTTGCAAGAAATTTCAAATCTGCCCAACACTACTAGGTGAACAAAAGAATATAGACACCACAAAGACTTCAGGCATAGATCATTTCAACAACCATTAAGGAAAGATCTATCTCAATACACAGATCTGAAAATTACTTCACTTACAGTGGAAATATAACAATGATAGATCAGATCCAAAAGTTTCATTAAGCATGCTATAACAAAATAGCATTCAACCCCCCTGTCCTAATAAATCAAGGTAGTAAAACAGCCATAAAACTTGCTCAATACATGAGAAAAATCAAATCTAAAAGTCAGATCTACAATCACATATTTAGGACAGCAATGGTACACTTCATAGTATCACAATAATGAATATGAAGTACAATACCTCAGCTCATCCCAAGAAACGACTCTTAAATGCACCTCAAACCCTAGCTAGAGCATCCAAAATCACTGCAAACCCTAACCAGCAATACAAAGGCCAATCAAGGCATCCCACCAAACTCTACAATCCAATCCTTAGAGCTTTCAAACAAGCCAACATCACACCAACTGTCAATCCAAGATCTCCCACTTGCATCACACAAGCTATCAAGGAGATTTGCACATTTTCAGCCCACAGGCTACAGTACTCAATACTTGCATCTCACAAGCCAAGGAACCCTAATGCTAGAATCGCACAAGCACTAATCCTTCTTACAAGAGTAATACATGATCTTCCAAGATTCTCCAAATAGCTAGCATCACTCTAACCATCAATCTCTAGGATACAAAGTAGTTGTTATCTAACAAAGACACTCTCTTCCCTTTATATTGACTAAGGTAAGCCCAACAAATTAGCTCAATTGCTTGTTGCCAATGTTGTTGGGCATTTGGCTAGCTCTATTTCAAAAAGGGCCCACTTTGAATCTCCTTTGGGTGAGGTGGACTAGTCTATGGCGAAAAATTTACTAGGGATGTCATCCATGAATGTGGAGAAACATCCCTCGGGTTTCCCCATGAGGTATTTCTTGGAAAAGAAAATATAGACTAAGGTGAAGAAGGCCAACAATAAAACATGGACTAAGTCCACAAGCAACCCTAGGATAAGTCAACAAACAAAGCCCCATGTGGAGCACTCCTCAAAGCAAGTTGTCCACATGCCACACTAGGGTTTGTCCAACCCCCAAGGTGGTGTGCCCTTTACCACTAGAACATGTTGATGGATTAATCTTTCATTGAGGATACTTTTGATGCATGTTCACATTTCCCGAGGCATATTTGCATAATTAGAGGCAAGATCATCTTCATGGGTTCACATCACATCTTACAAGGCTTGATCTACATATTTGGAGGCATGTTATGATCTGTTGGCATTCGTTACATGGCACTGAAGAGCGATGTCCTTCAAAGGATGAGGACACGTGTCTTGCTAAACCCCTCTACTAGGTCAAATACACATTTCTTCATGAGGCATCCATCATCCAAGGAAGTTGTGGTGCATTAATAATTTTGGAAGTTGCTTGCTGCCCCACACACAAAGCCCCATGTGACACATAAGCTCATAAAAAACATTATTAAATTGATTGTTAAAACCCTCTTTATGGAGCAACTTGTGTAGAAAAGTCTAGAAGGCAATTTAAAGGGTTTTTTATGATGCATAAGCCCAAAGTCAAGAGCGTGTTCCACAGAGAAACATCTAGAATGGCACATACTTCAAGAAAGAATAATGTTCTATTGGAGAGCTCAAGCTAGGAGGATGACACATGGACATTTTGACCTTTTCAAGACCAAATGAAGGATAGATTGGTGGAGCATCCCACTTCGAAGAGAATCTAAACATTTCTAATAATATTTTATTCCATCTAAAGTTGCAATGAGAGCCTATAAAAGGAGGCCTCCCTTTCATTTGCAACTTGTGTTGTCATTGTGGAGAAATCCCTATACTCTTGAGCTGTAAATCAAAGATATCTTGTGCAGGTCTTGGAGCTTATTTGAGGAAATATTCGGGGCTGCAATCATCTATTGGAAGGCTGTTATTGCATCTTGCTTTCCTCTCTCTTATGCTGGAAATGTTGCTGCTGTTCTAGGATTTATCTGCAGCATAAGAGGACTAAATAGAGACTCTTTTGTCCTCTTCAAGACTCTAATTTCAGATCTGGATTGTGTTATGTACTTGAGCTGTTTTTCTTAATAAAAGGCTGTCTCTTACTTCATTTTTCAGATCTTGATGTTATGTGATAAAATAAAAATGCAATAAAAATATTAATGCATCTTTATGCACTTAGTATGCTAGCTGAAATCTCATTTTGCAGCACTGTTACAGCTAGGACAGATTGTTGTTCTAAGCATCTTTTG
>JZKD02S1860068.1:21837-35751 GCA_000966675.3 Picea glauca | reverse complement strand
GTTAGAAGGTGCTTCCAACTTTACACATTGGAACTATAGACTAGTGATGTTGTTTGAGGAGGTTGAGCTTTGGGTGTTTGTTGAGAACAAAGTTATTGTTCCTACCGGTCCTATTCAGTTGGCTGATTACAAGAAGGAAGAGAAGGAAAAGTGAATCATTCTTGATTTGCTGAAGGACTATTTGATCCCTCACATTGTAGAGAAGATGACTGCTAAGGAGATATTTGATGCTTTAATAGTTTTGTACTAGAGTGTGAACATTTCTCGCAAGATTTACTTGAGAAATAAGCTCTTTGCCATCTGCATGAGTGAGATGGATACTGTGGCTAGTTATTTGATAAATATCACGGAGATGAGAGATCAGTTGGCTGCCATAGGGGTGAAGGTTGAAGATGAGGAGTTGGTTCCCATTGCACTGAATGGATTTTTTGTATCATGGAAACCCTTTGTCCAAGGTATTTGTGCTTGTGAGAAGTTGCCCACCTTTAAGAAGCTTTGGGATGACTTTGTGTAGGAAGAAAAGGTTAGAGACTAGTTTGGCCAAGGAGATTGAAGTAGAAGACCTTCCCTTGTCGGGGGGATGAGGAAGGGAGGCAAGAAAGGAGTACCCAAGAAGGGTGAGAAAGAAGAGTCATGTTTTTCAAACCAATGTAAGAAGGATTTAAGTCATGTGAAATGTTTTAGGGGTCAATAGAAAAGACACTATGCCAACTAATGTCTAGAGAAGAAGAAAGGGAAGGTCGAGAAAAGATAGAAGCAAATTGCAAGGAGTGCAGAGACTGTAGTTGGATTGGACGATTTAGAGTCCAAGCTTGATATTCCTTCTCCATTGTCTCATATTTCAACCAACACTGTTTCAGGTGTTGGATGGAATGTGGATAGTGGTGCTTTGAGACGTATGACTTATGACAAGAAGATCTTCAGTAGGTTTCAAGAGCAAGAGGGAGGAATGTATGTGGAGTTGGGTGATGATGCCACTTATCCTGTGAAGGGATTAGGCTTCATCTCTTTCCAGATGTCTTTAGGTGATGTTCTCGAGTTGGATGACGTTTTATTTGTCCCTGGTTTGACGAACAACTTTCTTTTAGTTGCTTGTATTAGAAATTTGTAGTGTATAGTTGCTTTTGAAGATCAATAGGAGACAATCAGAGATTGTAGTCTTACAAGTCCGAGGACTTTGGCTATAGGTGTGTGAGAGGGTGGCTTTTATAGGTTACTTGTTGATCCACTGGCTCTAGTTCATGACAATTAGAACTTGGTTGAGCCTTCCAATTTGAGGAGGCATATGCAGAGCATGAATGGCGGGATGACATGATGGAGGATGATGATGTCTGGGAGACAGTTCTAGAACCTTTGGTGGGATTAGTGATTGATTCCAAGACTGCAACACACTTGCATTTGTAGGTTGCAGGTATAGTTGAGTCACAAAGGGAGAAGAGTGGTGTTGGAGGAAAAACATTCATTGCAAAGAGGGAGTGTTAGCTTTTGGTTTGTTCAAAAGTGTTTTCACCTAGATTAGAGAATGTTTCATGGGTTGTGAACAACTTGTTTAAACTTAGTCCCTTTGTTTATTTTTGGCCTACATTTGGAGAGCTTAGATTGGGTGTATGCTTGTCTTGGGATCAATGCTAGAGGCTCACTTCTTGATGTGGTAGTTGGCACATTTGATGTATTTGGCATCTTCTATAAAGGTGCACTTGTTCAGGAGGATGGGCACTTGGAATGTGTGGAGTAATCATTTTGGAGGAGGGCATTAGACACTTGAAGGTTGGGCACTTGGCCCTAGGAGCATGTAACCACCTTACACAATTTGAGAAGGAAAGTTTGAGTTGAGGAGCCATTGATTGGAGGGTACACCATTTTGGAGGAGTATTGCTTGACTCGTGGACACCTAGCTTGGATGACACACCACCTTGGGGGTTGGACAAACCCTAGTGTGACGTGTGGACACCTTGCTTTGAAAAGTGTTCTCTTTGGGGCTTTCTTTGTTGACTTAGCTTAGGGTTGCTTGTGGACTTAGTCCATGTTTTATTGTTGGCCTCCCTCACCTTAGTCTATATGAAGGGTGGATAGTGTCTTTGTTAAAGAACAACTACTTTGTATCTTAGAGATTGATAGTTGGTGTGAAATCTTGGAAGATCACATATTACTTTTGTAACAAGGATTAGTGCTTGTGGGATTCTAGTGCTAGGGTTCCATGGTTCGTGAGATGCAACTGTTGAGTATTTTAATTTGTGGGATGCAAGTGTGTGAATATCCTTGATAGCTTGTATGATGCAAGTAGGAGATCTTAGGGTTTGACAGTTGGTGTGATGCTGGCTTGTTTGGAAGCTTTAAGGATTGGCTTGTAGAGCTTGGTGGGATGCCTAGTTTGGCCTTTGTATTGTTGGTTAGTGTTTTTAGTGATTGTGGATGCCCTAGCTAGCGTTTGGGATGCATTGAAAAGTCCTTGCCTGGAATGAGTTGAAAGGATTTGTTGTACCAGCTTGGGATGAGATGATGTATTGTACTTTATTTTCATTACTGTTATAATATGAAGTGTACCATTTCTGTCCTAAATTTGTGATTGCAGTCTGACTTTCAGATCTGATTTTTCTCATTTATTGAGCAAGTTTCATGGCTGTTTTAGTATGCTAATTTATTAGGACAGCAGGGTTGAATGCTATGTTGTTATAGCATGCTTAATGAAACTTTTAGATCTGATTTGTTGCTGTTATATTTCCATTGTAATGGAAGTAATTTTGAGAATTGTGTATTGAGATAGATTTTTCCCTAAGGGCTGCTGAAATGATTTATGCTTGAAGTCTTCGCGGTGTCTACATTCCTTAGTTTGCCTAGAAGTATTGTTGGGCAGATTTGAAAGTTCTTGCAGAGCTGTTGAAGAAATTAGTTTCATCATTAAGGATGAAAAATCTATGAAGTGTTCCGTGGCCTCATAGAAGTGAGGTAGAAATTTTAGATTGGGCAGATTTTCGAAGTTTTTACACCAGCTGGTTCGAGACACCTTTCAATTCTATCCTCAGTTGCACATCCTCTAGTCGGCTTCACACCTTTCTTTCTCTTGGGAGGGAGAGTTGCTTCTGGATCTAATCCATTCTGCTAATTTAAACTTCGGCCTTTTGATTTTTTGTTCCCAGATGAAGAAGGGTGAGCTCCTCACCAATGGAGCCTAGGAGGATCATATGGTTTTCATCACTTCTGGTTTATTCAACCAGATTGTACCAAAATGGAATGGTGGGCCCTGGACCCTGTTCTGAAGAAACTAATAGAGTTACTAGTTTACGATCAGAAATTGCTGAAGCGATGATTTCCAAATTCTGAGGCAATTAGTATCTTTTCTGTTAGAAAGAAGCTTTGCAACAAAATTCATCCAACATTTCTGCTATGCATCCAGGGCCTATACTTTTGTTACTCCAGATAAATTTTCCTTTCTTTGGTTTTGTCTATCAGGTCCCATTTAGAGATTATATTTCCACTATTTCTCTGCATGGATCTCTGATGTATGGTCCCCCTCCTTTTTCTTGGCTTTCCAAGATCATGTTAAAGGCTTTAGGATAATTCAGAATTCTAGATACAGAGGTTTTGGTGATGCTCTAAGTGACTCCTAGCATTTCTTTTCGGCATCCTAGCTGTTGGTGGCATAGATGTTGGTTATTTGTACTTTTTGCCCCCAGACCTGACAGACCAGGTGGGATATGATCCAATGGGCTCCATGAAGGGATGCATCATTTGTAGATGGGTACAGTCCCAGAGCATGACCATTCCTCCTGGTAGGCCTACGGGTGTAATATCCCCCGGTAGTGCCCCAGTTATATTATGAATTGTAATCATGTTTTGTAGGCTGGTGAGCCGAGTATTGATAAGCTGGTGCGCTTATGTATTATAGGCCGGAGAGCCTAAGTGTTAAAGGCCAGGAGCCTGATTTTGTATATGTAATTATGCAGATCATTAATATAATATATAAACATCGCTGTGTGCAGACCGACCACGAAGAAAGAGTGATGGGGGACTAAGCTTTCACAGGGTGGGTAAGGGAAAAGGGGCTGAAAGTTGGAAAGAGGGGCTAAGCTTAGGGGCTTAAGTCCATGAGAATAATATTTTATTATTATTCTAAAGCTGTGTGACAAAACATGTTTTTATCCTAAGTCCTGGGAGAAGCAACGCATGCAGCTCCAACGTGTGCAAAAGGGAACGCATGCAGCTCCAGGAAGACAAGTGTTGACCTGGGCACATGCGGTTAAAAGATGAAGCGGCAACTTAGTTTGGGGTTCCTCCATTCTGCCATCGACTGTTTGAAACCGGGAATTCCGTCTGATCTCTGCATGCATACCCTCACTCAACTCTGAAACTCGAAGCCTGTGATGTTTTCTTGAGAAGCTGATACACGCTCTATTTGAACTGTAGAGTTTGTGTTCGACCTCTGCGTGGATTCCTTGGCACGCATCCTGAAACCGGTGTTACCTGAACCGTGTTGTGTCTTAGGGGCATGTTGCTGTTTTTTTGGACGTCCACACCCAATTTTCCTGTTGCTGATGTCACCCGTGAATTAACCAAAAGCTGTTGCTGTTGTTATTATCTTGAACTTGTGGGAATTGAGTTGAAAACTGGTTGAAGAACCGGGTTGTCAGGCCCGTGGTAGAAGAGGCAGGTTGTCAGGCTTGTGAGCAACTCTCTCCAGGTGAGAGAGTCTGATGGGAAGTGGTTTTCTCCTAGAGAGAGTCCAGCACCAGCTATGGAGCTCCGAGAATTCCTGATCCGGCCTGTTGCCGAGACCCAGAGAGGGAGGTGAAGCACTGATGGACTGTGCTTGTGAAGGTGTATACTCCTGGGTGGAACAGGCATGTGGGGAATGAGATTCCGTGAGTAGTGGGCGTAAGAAGGCTCTTGGAGAGAATCCTTCCGGATGCTCTATGCAGTTTTCTTGTAACATCAACCTAGTCTAGGATTCCCTTGCCCTGGGTGGAGCTTGGTCCCAGTTCAGGGGTGACCCACTGCTGAGCGTGATGAGCAGCGTGGTCCAAGGCTGGGAGTTTCGTGGAAGGTCTGCACGTAGTTGGTGGAGTTACAACAATTTCAAAGATAAGTATATGCATGTGTTTAATTTCAATTAAAATGCATCTCTGTGATGCTTGCACTATTATCATGTATTCCGTTGCAATGATATTTACTGTTAATTCCATTATTTCTGTATGTTAGCAGTAATTATGTGTTTACTCTGTGTTAAGTCATTTAACTTCATCTAAATGCTTACTATATAAGTGTTATTCCGCGTAGTAGCGTTGCCTGATAGTGAGGTTGATGGTCGGGGACATTACAATATGGTATCAGAGCCCATAGTTTCGACACTGAGTCTGGATGGGTCGGATAAGTGGTCTTTGGACCCAAGGTTTCGAGAATAAATTGTGTCTGGAGGACTAATTTCAGACCTCAGAATGTTTCTGAGTGCCAAGGGGTTACTTGGCCGTGTTACGAAGCTCAGGAGGAGTAGGGGTAGAATAAAACCGCAGCCGGCGTGGTATTTGATCACAGAGAGAGAGCGCTCAACACTTGGGGTGTTGGAGTCGTAGGATCTGTTCGGATGGAAAGGAAATTCAGTACGACCGTTAGATCTGGAGAAGGTAGAGGAGGGTTATCTTGGAAGCCCTTCCGAGTTCGACAATCAAGAGAAGCGGGGTGCGCGGAGGCATAAACGCCTGAGACTCGAAACCCCGAAGTCTCGAGGGAGATCTACACCATAGATATGGAGAAAAGAACTTGACCATTGGATCAAGCAAAAGAGCAGATTGTAATTTCGGGAGTTTGGCTGTCGGGAGAAGTGGGATGTGCCGTTGCACAAACTCTCGAAGTTCGAAGTTTCGAAGCGAAAGAGTAGACGTGGTGGGGTCAGATGACGTCACTTGGAGGTGATGTGGACACATGGGATGTGTGCCACGTGTCAGTGGATTTAGAACCCGTGGATGATTGAAATGACATTTGGAATGTGACGAGTGTCACCCATCTGAATGGGCCACGTATCAGTCGCTAGTGTTCCGCCACGTGGCATCCTGTGTGAGCAGGGTTAGTGGGGCTCGAGGTTACATAACGTAGTTAAAGGTCGGAGGACCCACATTGGCGTTAATCATGATACATCAAGATCAATGACCAAGAGGCATTGCAGGGACCCAAGTTGAACGGAAGTTAATTCTCCAAGGCGGTCCCGCAATCCAAACTGTGGTTTCACTGAGGGGTTACGTGTTAGCGTCAGAAGAATTGCGGGGACCCAAGTCACACGAAAGTTAATTCTCCAAGGTTGCCCCGCAATCCAAACCGTGGTTTCACTGAGGGGTTACGTGTCAGCGTCAGAAGAATTGCGGGATGAAAGGCGAGTTACTCCAAACCATCGTTGCATGCCCCCGCAATTTGGAAAAGCGTAAGTGATGTGATGTAATGACGTCAACAAAGTGTCGTGGAAGTGTTTGGGGTGTGCGGATGTGAAATCTCCCGAAGTCCCGAAACTCAGACACCTGAGGTTCCATAGCGAGTGTTAGCCGTAGGATGCTGGGTAGACGAGGACCGTTGATCCACCCTACTGCACGAGTTCGATAACTCAAAACTTTGAGTGATCGTTGTTTTGTGCTGGGAAATCTTCCGAAGTCGAAGGTCAAAGCCCTGAGTGCACGCTCATCGATCTAGTGCTTGGTCACGACCCATGGTCGCGTGGGTTGGGGACGGAGAGAAAGGGGCTAGTGCCCGAAAACTTAGCAGAGCAGAGCTCCGAAAGAAGTAATCTGCGAGGATTCTTGATTGAACGAGAATCACAGAGAATGAAAACTGAACGTTTTCTTGAATCAGATTTGTTTATGAATGCTGTGGGATTTGTTAAGGAATAATGGCTTGACAAATTCCGGTTGTCTGCACATTGTGTTTGCAGAAGTTTAACGAGTGCCAGAATCGAGTAGGGTTGCCACTGAGTGCAAAGAAATGGAAGAGGCATGGACTGCTTCTAGTTCCGAGGATGAAGCAAAAAGAATGGATGTTCAATTGGGAGTTGAAGGGTCGAACTCCAATGGGCATGGAGAAGAGATAGATAAGGAAGGGCATATGATGAAAATCATTGAAAGATTGCAGAAAAATGCCCAAACTCATCGAGTAGATAGCAAGAAGCTTATGAAAGCTAAGGAACAACAGGGAGAATTCAACTTAAAGTTGATGAAGAGTTCGGAGAGAATAGAAAAGAAGTTGGACTCGAACAAAACAAGGAGTCACCCGACTTCTGAGGGAAGAAGATCAAGGAGTGTTGGTAGACATCATCATCACTCCCAAGGTCACTCCAAGAGGAGGGCACACAGTAGTTCAAGCCCATCTCCTACCAGAAAGCACAAGAGATTTGGAGTGGATGAACTAAAGGGCGAGATGAATAAGATTAAGCCTCCTACGTTTGATGGAGAACATAAGAAGGAGGAAGATGCCGAAACATGGTTGCTTGGTATGAGGAAATATTTTCAACTGCAGAATTATTCTTCTCATGCAGAAGGAAGAATTACAATGTATCAATTGAAGGGAAAGGCATCCATGTGGTGGGATCAGCTTGTGCAGGTACAACGCATTAGAGAGAAAGATATCACTTGGAGAGAATTCAAGAGGTATTTCGAGAAGAAATACTTGACTAAAAGGTGTTATGATAGAAAGATGAAAGAGTTCTTTGAACTCAAGCTGGGCAGCCTGACCATTGATGAATACGAACGGAGATTTTTGGAATTGCTGAAGTATGTTTCGTTCATCAAGGATGAGACTGTCAAGATTCAAAGGTATCTAAGTGGATTGCCACCTTCCATTGGTGACAAGATTCAGTATGATGATCCTAAGACTATGGAAGAAACGATAAGGAGGGCGAAATGCTTATATGAGCAACAAAGAGAGAAGCCTACCTTCCGGAAGGCTTGGGAAGACAAGAAGAAATTCCAGATGGATCAGAGGAAGAAGGGGAACCACAAGTACAGAGATTGTCCCCATAAAAATGGCAAAGTGAGAGCTGTCCATAATGTTCAACAAGTGGAAACAGTGGAGGACATGGGCAGTAGAATGCCAAGGATCTATGCAGCCATGGACAACAAGCAAGTTGAATATCAATTGCACATGATTGAAGTGGAAGGTATGATTAACAACCAACCATTTACCATTTTAATTTATTCAGTGGCTAGCCATAGTTATATAGATCCTAGAGTGGTGGAAAGTTTGCATTTATCAAGAAGCAAACATGAGAAGTCTTGGTTAGTGCAGCTGGCTATAGGAACCAAGAGGAAAGTCATTGAGTTAGTTAAGTCTTGTCCTGTGGACATGAATGGACTGAGCACAAAGGCTGAATTGAATGTTCTGCCTTTAGGTTCTTATGATTGTCTAATTGGGATGGACTGGTTGGACCAACACCATGCCATCTTGGACTGTCGTTACAAGGCATTCACTTGCCTGGATGAGGAAGGGAATCGAAAAACAGTCCAAGGAATTCCTAGAGTTGTTGCTATCAGAGAAATCTCAACAATGTAGTTGAAGAAGTGCTACAGAAAAGGCTGTCAATTATTTGTAGCCCATGTGGAGGAAGCATCTAAAGATGAAGTCTCAAATATTGGAGATCATATGGTACTAAAGGAGTTTGAAGATGTATTTCAGGAGGTACCCGGACTACCTCCGAAGAGAGATATTGATTTCTCTGTAAACTTGATGCCTAGTGTAGCACCAGTGTCGAAAGCTCCTTACAGAATGAGTACGCCAGAGTTGAAAGAGTTGCAATTGCAGCTTGAAGAGCTTCTAAAGAAGGGGTACATACGCCCAAGTGTGTCACCTTGGGGAGCCCCGGTCTTGTTCGTGAAGAAGAAAGATGGGACGCTGAGATTGTGTATCGATTTCAGATAATTGAACAAAGTAACTGTAAAGAACAAATATCCTCTGTCGAGGATTGATGACCTCTTCGATCAGTTGAAGGATGCGAAGATATTTTCGAAGATAGACCTCAGGTCGGGATATCACCAGGTAAGGATAAGGGATGAAGACATCAACAAGACTGCCTTTAGAACAAGGTATGGTTATTACGAGTTCACAGTGGTGTCGTTTGCGTTGTCAAATGCACCCGCTGTTTTTATGTGCTTGATGAATGGTGTATTTAAGGACTATCTAGACAAGTTTGTCATAGTATTATTGGATGACATTCTGGTGTATTCCAAGTTGGAGGAAGAGCACGAACAACATCCGAGGATGGTGTTGCAGGTGCTAAGAGAGAACCAACTGTATGCCAAGTTGAGCAAGTGCTTGTTTTATCAGGAGTAGATCCATTACTTGGGGCATATTATTTCGAAGGATGGGATAACTGTAGATCCAAAGAAGATTGAGGCCATCAGAGAATGGTCAGTGCCAAGGAACGTGACGGAAGTCAGATCCTTTATGGGTCTAGCTGGTTATTACAGAAGGTTTATTGCAGGGTTCTCGAGGATAGCTCACCCTATCACTTCCTTGCAAAGGAAGGAGAAGAAGTTTCAGTGGACAAAAGATTGTGAGAAAAGCTTTCAGCGATTGAAGCAATTGTTAACCAGTGCTCCAATCCTGAGGATTGCAAATCCGAACGAAGACTTTGTAGTGTGTACAGATGCATGCAAAGAAGGACTGGGAGGAGTCCTCAGTCAGAATGAATTCGTACTTTGTTATGAATCCAGAAAGTTGAAAGAGCACAAAAGGAACTATGCAACTCATGATTTGGAGTTGGCAGCCATAGTTCACGCTCTAAAGAAATGGAGGCATTACCTCATGGGAAGGAGGTTCGAATTGAGAACAAACCATAACGGTCTGAAATATTTGTTTGATCAACCAACCCTGAACACTAGACAAAGTAGGTGGTTGGAGTTTCTCTGTGAATACGATTTTGATATCAAACATATCAAAGGGAAGGAAAATAAAGTGGCTGATGCACTCAACAAGAGAGTGCATGAATTACATGCTACAACCATTAGCATGTACCAAACTGATATTAAAAGCAGAATTTCAGAGGTTGCAAATACAGATTTGTAGTACAGGGATTTGGTAGCAAAGCTACAGCAAGGTAAGATGCCACAGAAAGTGGAGAATTATAAGTTGGAAACTGACGAAATACTTCTGTACAAGAACAAAATTTATGTACCTAATGTCCAAGATTTGAAACTTATGATTTTGCATGAAATGCATAATGTGCCTTATGCTGGGCACCCTGGATATCGGAAAATTGTGGCAGCAGTCAAGAGCCATTACTTTTGGCCAGGTATGAAGAAAGAGATTGTTGAATACATCCCCAGATGTATGGAGTGCTAGAAGGTTAAAGCTGAGCACAGGCACCCAACAGGGTTGTTGCAACCTTTACCCATTCCTGAGTGGAAGTGGGAGGTAGTGACAATGGATTTCATGACGGGATTGCCTAGAACAGGTAAGCAGCATGATTCAATCATGGTGGTGGTGGACAAGCTTACGAAAGCTGCCCATTTTATTCCACTAAAGACTACTCACAAGGCAACGGATGTTGCTGATATTTTTATGAGGGAAGTAGCACGATTGCACGGTATTCCCAAGACAATTGTGTCTGACAGAGACCCGAAATTTACCTCAAATTTCTAGAAAGGGTTATTTGAGGGGTTCGGAACGAATCTGAACTTTAGTACAACCTATCATCTTGAGTCTGATGGGCAGATAGAGAGGGTGAATCGAGTAATAGAAGACATACTAAGGACGTATGTGATGGACAAACCATCGAAATGAGAAGACTACCTACATTTGGTAGAATTCGCCTACAACAATGGGTATCAAGCGTCGTTGAAGATGAGCCCATTTGAAGCACTTTATGGTAGAAAGTGCAATACTCCAGTAAGTTGGGATAATCCAGTTGATAGGGCAGTAGTTGGGCCAGAGTTGCTCAAGGAAATTGAAGAACAAATGCTAAAAATTAAGTAGAATTTGAACGCTGCTTAAGACGGGCAGAAAAGTTATGCTGATAAAAACAGAACCCACAGAGAGTTTAAAGTGGGAGAGCATGTTTTCCTGGAAGTGAAAGCCAATAGAAGTTCCTTGAAGCTGGGAAACTGCGCCAAGTTGGCAGCCAGATTTTGTGGGCCATTTGAAATCCTAGAAAGGATTTGGCCAGTTGCATATATGCTTGCATTACCTGCATCCATGACTGTACATAATGTGTTTCATGTTTCATTGCTTAAGAAATATATACCTGATTCCTATCATGTAATCGATTGGAATGTGAGCAAGAAGGTGTCCTGCAAGTGCATCCTGTGCGCATATTGGACTGGAAAAGCAAATAGCTCTGGAATCTAGCCATAGGGCTTGTAAAGGTCCAGTGGACTTGGTACGGTCCTGAGGACGCGGCATGGGAGCATGATGATGCTATGCGGGCAAAATACCCGCATATTTTTGAAGATTTTGAAAATCTTGCGGATGTTGTGTAAAGAGTTGCACTGAGGACAATGCAAAAATAAGGGGAGGGGATTGTAATATCCCTCGGCAGTGCCCCAGTTATATTATGAATTGTAATCATGTTTATGAATTGTAATCTTGTTTTGTAGGCTGGTAAGCCGAGTAGTGATAAGCTGGTGGGCTTATGTGTTTATTAGGTCGGAGAGCCTAAGTGTTAAAGGCCAAGAGCCTGATTTTGTATATGTAATTATGCAGATCATATATAAACATCACTGTGTGCAGACCGACCACGAAGAAAGAGTGATGGGGGATTAAGCTTCCACAGGGTGGGTAAGGGAAAAGGGGTTGAAAGGTTGGAAAGAGGCTCTAAGCTTAGGGGCTTAAGTCCTTGAGAATAATATTTTATTATTATTCTAAAGCCGTGTGACAAAACATGTTTTTATCCTAAGTCCTGGGAGAGGCAACGCATGCAGCTCCAACGTGTGCAAAAGGGAACGCATGCAGCGCCAGGAAGACAAGTGTCGACCTGGGCGCATGCGGTTAAAAGTTGAAGCGTCAGCTTAGTTTGGGGTTCCTCATCCATTATGTTGTCGGTTGTCTGAAATCGGGAATTCCGTTTGATCTCTGCATGCATACCCTCACGCAACTCTGAAACCCGAAGCCTGTGATGTTTTCTTAAGAAGCTGATAGACCCTTTGTCTGAACCGTCGAGTCTGTGTTCGACCTCTGCGTGGATTCCTTGGCATGCATCCTGAAACCGGTGTTACCTGAACCGTGCTATGTCTTAGGGGCTTGTTGCCGTTTTTCTGGACGTCCACACCCAATTTTCCTGTTGCTGCTGTCACCCGTGAATTAACCAAAAGCTGTTGCTGTTGCTGTTATCCTGAAATTGCGGGAATTGAATTGAAAACTGGTTGAAGAACCGGGTTGTCAGGCCCGTGGTAGAAAAGGTAGTTTGTCAGGTCTGTGAGCAGCTCTCTCCAGGTGAGAGAGTCTGATGGGAAGTGGTTTTCTCCCAGAGAGAGTCCAGCACCAGCTACGGAGCTCTGAGAATTCCTGATCTGGCCTGTTGCCGAGACCCAGAGAGGGAGGTGAAGCACTGATGGACTGTGCTTGTGAAGGTGTATACTCCCTGGTGGAACATGCATGTGGGGAATGAGAGTTCGTGAGTAGTGGGCGTAAGAAGGCTGCTGGAGAGAATCCTTTCGGATGCTCTGTGCAGTTTTCCGTTAACCTCAGCCTAGTCTAGGATTCCCTTGCCCTGGGTGGAGCTTGGTCCCAGCTTGGGGGTGACCCACTGCTGAGCGTGATGAACAGCGTGGTCTAAGGTTGGGAGGTTCGTGGAAGGTTTGCATGTAGTTGGTGGAGTTACAACAGTTTCAAAGATAAGTATATGCATGTGTTTAATTTCAATTAAAATGCATGTTTGTGATGCTTGCACTATTATCATGTATTCCGTTGCAATGATATTTACTGTTAATTCCATTATTTCTGTATGTTAGTAGTAATTATGTGTTTACTTTGTGTTAAGTCATTTAACTTCATCTAAATGCATACTATATAAGTGTTATTCCGCGTAGTAGCGTTACCCGGCAGTGAGGTTGATGGCCGGGGACATTACAACGGGGATAATACAACATTGACTTCCTCTTGAGAAGAAGTTTTTGGCTTCTAGAATATTACTTTCTTCCATCCTTGTTTCCTGTAGCAAGAGTAACTCTATTACTGGTTGTTTTTTGTTCTTTTATTCTTTATCATTGATTGTAGGTGATCTTTCTTTATTCTACTCCCTAGCCCTCTAGAGTTTCATGAGAGGATTTTGGTGACTTACCTAGTTTTGGCTTGGATCCTAGGCCAAAGGTGTGGAATAGTGTTGATTGCGATCCCTGTGTTTTATTTTTGGTTGCTTTTTTGTCTTGAGCCTCCTTGTTGTTTTTCCTCCCTTATTTTGGAGTTGTTCTTGTCTTCCTTTATTGTGGCAGGGCCACTCTGTTTTATGGTTAAGAACTGCTGCTTTTCTTCGACATGGGAAATCATTGTTCCCTGGAGATGCTCTCCCGTCCTTTGGGGGGGGCTTGGTTCAGAACCCGAGGGTTTTATGTATTTTCTTTCCCATTTCCTTGACTCTGATTTCTGCCTGTTCTTTTTCTTTGTCATGGCTGTTGTGGTTCTCTGAGCTTAGGACATCAAATCTGTTAGGAATTCCACCTAGGGTTGGTTTAGGGACCGGGCCTTGGGGTTATGGTTGTCTCTTTCTACCATTATTGATATGTTGGCCTGGTCTCTGTTCTTCAGCATTGATTTAATCCACTGGGGGCTGAATTTTTTTACAATCCTTGGCGAAGTGGTTGTATTCATGACATTTGTTGCACTTAAATGGCAGTAACGCGGGAATAAGGGTCCAGTCCTCCAAGTTCAGTTGGATTGCCTCTGGGAGCTCCTTTTCCAGGTCCACCTCCACACATATTCTCGTGTATGCATACTTTCCTGGTTTGATAG
>JZKD02S1860068.1:8326-18358 GCA_000966675.3 Picea glauca | reverse complement strand
GAGTTGGTGTGTGGATAACCAACTCAAGAAGATGGTCCACTGTAGTCAAAATAAAGAAGTGAGAAGGTTAATGAATACTCATCTCAACATAGGGTTGGCCCTATGCACATCCTCTGTGAAGATGGACAGGGGGCTAGGAAAAGAAAGCATTAGATATCACTTTCCCCTTGTAATGTTGAATGAAGGCCAGTTGAAGATAGAACCTCCCTAAAATATGATATTACCAAAACCAATATGGTTCCACACTGGGGTAAAGGGGGTCTTTGGTGGAGATTTCAAATGAGCCATTGAATTGTGTTGTATATAAGATGTCCTATAAGGACAAATATCACCACACAATCAAATTAATCCACTAAAATAAGTTGAGAATCCTCTGTGGAATCATTAGTAAAGTAGAGTGGGGTGGATCCTGTGGACCCGAGAGTGTACATTGCATCAAAGGAGTTGAGAGGGGTCACTCTTAACAAACAAATGGCTAGAGGTTTCTTAGAGTTACAATGAATCACTGTTGGATGCTAAGTAGGCCTTGTTCACCAATTGCAATATCCAACATAAAAGTACTAATCCCTGGAATATGAAGAAATCTCCAAATAAGGTGGAGTCAATACCAAGAGTATCATTCTCTGAATTTGGTACAACCTGATTTGCAAAATACACCGCCATATGTGTAACAAAGAAGCAATCCATTTGGTATAGAAAAGAGAAATTTCTGTGAGGAACTCAAGAGAACTAGCTAAAAGGGCCAATAAGGGGTTTGAAATTCTATAATAACAATGATCCATAAAATGTCATCGCCAAGCAATCCTCTGGATGAATGGAACCAATGCTGCCCTAAAAAAATTGCAGATTTTTTGTTGAAAGTGAGCAAAAAAAGAAATGTGTTTCCCTAGAAGAGGGCACAAATTTGCAAAACGTTTCCTTGAATGTGTTGAAAGAACCAAAAAAGTGCCAAAGAAGGGTAGAAACCTAGAAAAATATGTGATGCCCTTAAAAAATGTTGAAAACCCTAATTTCATACTTGGAACAACTCTAAAAATAGGTTGAAAACCCTAGTTTCAAAGCTAAAACCAACACTTGAGCAATTTTCACCAGTGACAACTTTGGATCGATTTGAAACGAGCAGCTGAAATAACATTGTAGGTGAAAAAAAATCAATGTGTAGAACCACAATGAACCCTCATAGGAGTGCATTGTGAGAGGGAAAAATCAGTCCTACCATTAATGCGCACAAGTGAGAAAACACAAAGCACAAGGAGAAAAACACCAAGCATAAAAAATGTTGAATAAATAAGAGGAAGTTACAAGTGAGAAAACTCTAAGCACAAGGAGAAAAACACGAAGCATAAAAAAGGTTGAATAAATAAGAGGAAGTTCATACCCACTTTGGTACCATGTTGAGGTAATAAGAGAGTGTGAAGGATCAAATGGAATCACCAACAAAACCTAAATTGATATGAACCATAAGAGAAGAGAAGATGAACCACAAACAAGAGAAACACAAGATATGATGCTTGTGGGCTAAGTAATCAATCACTATGATCAATATGATAACATGATACAAATGATAGCTTGGGTGGTATATTTATTCACAACTAAAGTGAGGTGTCCCTTCAAGAGGGGGTTATGGGCCCCCAGAACAAGGGCACACATCCAAAGAGAGTGACTAGGCTGATCTAGTCAAATATATAAAAAATATGCTTAGCAGTAAATGACTACATGTGAAGATTACCATCACTTTAACAACTTGCACCTCTTCATTTACAAAAACAAATTGTTGCATTGTTGCACTTGTAGTTAATTTTTTCCACCCTTGCGATACCTGCACTGTGTTGCATTCGTGCAACACTAATATTATTCAAGGAGATAAGTTGGACAATGTCTTGAACCAAGCTAGCTATTGTATTAAGTCATAATTACTAAATAAGCAAAAATTCACAAGGACTACCATATATTCATTTATCATGGATATTTAAATATGATTATTTAAATCTTCACACACCAAGTGTTTGATTAATATACGTAAAAAGAGACCACCGAGATTGTTATTAAATGGTCAAGAGACCACGAAGACTTTCATTAAATGATTAATAGACCATGAAGACTATTTCATTAAATGATCACGAATGTATTTTTTTTCTTCGTTTCTTAGGGCTACTATTTCCTACACCATTCAATTCTTTTGCAAGCATCCCTTTGGTTAATGACATGACACAAGGGAGGGTTGGGCCTCATTATAAGGTTGGTGGTTGTGAAATTGAAATTATCAAATTAACTAATTATAAAAAAGGGTTCAATGTCAAGTTTGGAAACCCTTCCAAAACACAAGATTGATGGCCCACCATAGTTTACCTATTTGCTTCTAAGAGCATTTTCCAAAAGGGATCAATGGTCCACCATTGTTTTCCTATTTTTCTTTCATAGCATTTCCTATTGTTTTCCTATTTGCCTCACTTCATCATAATTTAATTTAGATGTTCCATTTCTTGTTGATGCTTCTCAATTTAGTTTGTAGGAAACTTGATCAGTTGTAAGCGAGTCAATTGGTTTGACCAACTTGCATTGCAAGTTCAAGAAAATAACATTTTGAAGCCTCCATAGATATGAGTTACCCTTCTAGGATCTACTTTAAATTATACACAACTGAGAGTTCCATCCCTCCTTAATGCTAGTTTGTTGTCCATCTTGATAGTGGATAATTAATACTTGTGAAACACGATCTCTTATGCAAATATAGCAGAATTAATGCTCTTTGTGAGCTTATTTTGTTTAGATAAGACACATGATAATTAATGAATGTGCCTTCCTTTGCACTAAAACTTTGCACAAGATAAGAGTTTTTTTCCTGAGGGACTATGTTGTGGAGAAAGGGAATTCCTTTTTTTGGTGTTGTGAAGGATGGGAGGGAAGAGTTCTTGTTGGTGAAAGGTTCATTCTGAACCCTAGAGGAGATTCCATTGTGAGAAATTGAGGTAGATGTCTAGTCTAGTTATTTTATAAGCATTGTGGGATGGGCTATGTGTGTGAACTAGAAACAATAGCTAGATCTTTGCCCTTGTGGTCTCACAACCTTGGCTTGGTGGTGGCATCTACAATAAATGCCTATGGCTAGGCAGAAAATCGCTTCTTTGTAGCCAATTAGAGGTTAAATTTCCAATTTTTTTTTTATTTAATCTTTATACATGTTGCTTTTTATGTTATGTAATCCATTGGTGGTAAAATGAATGCAATTGGAATTTAGATGCATGTGAAATTAAGACATGAATTTTGCATAATCACAATGAATTTCCAAAAAAGAAATGATGCATTTGCATTTGGGTGAATGCTTGACATGCAAATGTATAAATGAAATTGATGCATTATCTATTTATTTAACTATTTTTAAATTTCCATATGTTGAAGCATGTTGTTGAAATACTTTTGTTAATAGTGTGGGTAAATTAAGTAGAATTTGTTTAATAATTAAAATTTGGGCATGAATGGTTTTTATGTCTCTATATAAAATGGACATTTTGTTATCCATGATTTCTAGGGATATCTTTTGAATTTACTTTTGGATTGTTTCTGCCTTAGAATGCATATTTAAAGTTATGCATTTCCTTCAAAAGCCAAATTTGAGTCCAATGTTGGCAAGCTTGTTGGATAAAATTGAAGATTTTTTTTGATGGGTGCCCCAACGACCAAGGGAGGCAGGTTTGGGCATGCCACATATAGGCTTTCACTTTCACATGATTTTTTGCACCTACAAGCAATCTGCACATAAGCAAATCTAATGCATTTTTCATAACAATCACCAAATATTTTTGTAAATGAACACTATGGATTATTTCTCTGTCTTGGAGGGTCAAGATATCAAAACTTGGATGTGATATCGATAATATCAGCTATTATAGAATTAAATTCCTAGGTCAACCAAAGCTATAATGGTTTAATAACAATCAATAGATTTGAAGACTACCTCAAAGTTAACTTGAATTCTTTCTAGCTCTTAATAGCAATGAATTGTGACTTGGGATGACATTAGTCACCCTAGGTGTGTAGTCCCTTCAACTATGAGAAAAATGGTGAGAACTAAAACACTCCCTCAAAGCTAACTTGGTTTTTTTTGCTGCTGAATTGTAACTTGGGATGGCATTAATGACCCTAGGTGTGTAGTCCATTCAACTATGAGAAAAATGGCTAGAACTAAAACTTATGTTGCACTGTGCATACAACCATTTTAGTGACGATGAAGAGTTGCAATGGTTGGTGAGCTTTTGTAAATGGGATGTCGAGTAATGTAACTGGATGAGACTGGTGGAAGCATATTGAAGGGATTACAAAGTTATGCCACTTAAATGAATTGAGCATAGTGCATTGTAGAAACTCAGACAAAGAAAGAAACATAGAGACAACAAAGACAAAAGAGATAATATAGATCAACATAGTGATTTTGGATTAAATATACATATATTTTTGGTACAAAATAATGAGATACAAGACTTGCAATGATCAAATCGATGCAAGGAATCATTGTAAATCTTGATGGTGAATATAGTTATAATAGAGTTCAATTCTACGACTAGATCGATGCAAATTTATGTAAGTATAATGCATGGTGTGTTTGGTGATTAATTTATGAAATCTTGATATATTTATTGTTGAAGGAAAATCTCCCTGTGGACAGGTAGATCTCCTCTTGAGAGCTAGACTCTTAACTCTTAAGATAGAAGGTGCTTAACATGGACACTGACTTCCTTTTAGATCTAGATAAACTAATGTGTGAGGAGGAAGGAGAAAAGAAGTACCTTTTTACCGGTGTTTGTCCCTGCACAGTCCGAGTTGAGCTCCAATCTTGAACTCCTCGATGAGCCTTGTAGACAAACAAAGATACAACCAGCTTCCTACTCTACTGAGATTAGCTCGAAATAGATCTATCTATTAGAGACAAATTCATGTGAGATCAAACACAGACTTGAAAGAAACAAGCCAAACATATTATATTAATGAGAACAACAATGAAGAAAACTTACAACCATAGATGTGAGTGCAACAACTTCATCAAGTTGCCCTTGTTCAAACCCTTGCTTAAACAATCCACACACAGAATGCTGATGTTCCAATACCACTCATGAGATCATAAGTTTGGTATAATTCTCAATTTCCATTTCCCCTCCTCCATGGAAATCCCTCATTATATAAGATTTGGAGACTTAACCACCATGGAGAGAATCTTTCATCAGATCCACTAAGAAAGGGATCTCTAAGATATTTAGGGAGAAAATATCTCTTAAGGATTTTGGGGAGGAAATATCTCCCAAAGATTTTAAGGAGGAAATATTTCAACCATCCATGAGATCCTCCACCTTCCCTTAAAAATAGGAAACCAAATGTGAGGTGGATCCTCACATTTAATTACTTTTTTTTTCATGAATATTAATAATAATTCATGTGCACTTGATTCTCTCACTTAATCAATTTCTTTTCCATGAATATTAATAATAATTCATGTGTACTTAGTATTTCTTTGCTTTCATGTAATATATCCCTCCTCCACATTGACTAGGGATTGTGACATAGGTTATTCCATGGTGTTAAGGTATATGCGACACTTATACAACACTTTACGACACTTAGGGCGAGGTACCTAGGTGTGCAAATTTCATGTGTAACATTTATACAAGTGATTTGATATAATCTACCATCAACTTGATGGTCACAAAGTTGGCAAGAAGAATATCAAACTCTTGTTGTTTTTGGAAATCCATTTTTCTATGTAAGTGGCACTAGAGTGGACCTCATAAACTTGGTTCATCATAGGTCATAAGCATGCTAACTGAGTCAACTAAGAGATTTTGTTGATGATCTAAGGAATTTGGTTATGAGTTAGCACAAAGTTATGCATGCTAATCTTTTAGTAATGCAATGCAGATGATTTGTTGAACAATGATTTGTGTCACATTAAGGATTAGGTGTGGGTTGTCATTGAGGTGGTTCTAACGTAGAAAAACACTGTTGTAGCATATGCTATTGTGGGTACTCCTTTGATTGCACTAACAACTATGAAGAGCATGTCATGATGTAGACTTGTATCTATGTACATATCAATTCTATTTATGAATTAGTAGAAAATCTTAAATACATAAAAAAACCTCCACAAAAATAATATAAAAATTGAGGAAAAATAGAATGGAAGCGAACTTATTGTTGTTTCAATGACAAAGATTGTAACATTATTTTTAGTTTTTCAACAACTCTCTTTCCTCCCCCATGTGTTTCCTACAAATTCAATATATCTAATGAGTCTAAATTTCATATAGAAATAGGGGGGACAAGGAAAAAAATCCTCTTATCAATGAAAAATCCTTATTAAATTCAACATGGAACCAAAAGATAGGAAGTCAAGAGGCAATAAGGGGAAAAATGAAGTGAAAACAATCCTAACAACAATGAAAAAATTCTTTCAATTGAATGAATGAAAAATGGGAAAATAGAACAAAAATTAAAGAGGAAATAAAAAAAAGGAAAATTTCTCTAAAAAACCGAGCTTTGCGTTAGAAATGAAAGAGGAGAAAAAAGAAGCAATTGTGAAAAAAATATAAATGAACAATGAAAATACTCACTTTAGAACTCGAAAACCTGAGGAACTAATCTCACTCAATGGTTAGCATGGATTATGTTGAATTTTGAAATCCATGCGCTGGTCTCAACTAACATATATATGGCAAATGATGCTAAAGAGAGCACATTTATGGTTTATAAACTCCATAAATCCCATTGGATTATATCGTGGATATTTCAACATGGTGGATGCCCATGATTACAAAAAAGGCATGTTTCTAGGAAGTCTCTTGTGAAGAGAAAATAGCTTAGAATTCCCTTAATTCTAGATTAGGGTTTTATCATTCCAATAAATTTAGAGGAAAGGAGTCGCTTGAGCTATGGTTTACAAGTCCCAACTTTCATAAGTGCAGTGAAAAAGTTCTTATAGGCACTGACTAGGCCATATTGTATGAAAATAATACATTCTTTTTTAACTATGGAGGAGCTCCACTAATCCAACTTCTACTAAAGGCCACACTCTTTGTTCATCAACTTATTTACTCCATTTCCTAGAGTGAAGCTAAACTATGTATACTTAAAGTTCATTACATCATGAATGTATCATATTTGAAGAAAAGTTTACTAAATTGTATTATGAGTGTTTGGATCCATATTCTAACATCTATATGGGAGGACATATATGTTGATTTTTCATAAGCTAGGTTAAGCATGTAGTTCATTTCAATTTCATCATGTCTTAACCATAAACAAGAATGTTGCAGCAACCAAGATCACAAGAAGAAACACCATGCACAAGTACACAAGATATATCTTGGGAAACCCTTCTCAAACAATGGAGAAAAACCTAGCCACATCCTTTGCTATATTGACACAACAAGGTCGACCTCTCTAAGTCAAATATACTTTATTATTATATTTATTATTATAATTAATATTCACATTATTAATTATCTTCTTTATATTAATCATATTAACATAGGGCCAACCTGTACCCTTTACATAATAACTAGAGTTATCGGTAGGTCTGACTCTTGAACAATATATAGCAAAAGATCTGATACACCCACTAATGCTCATCCATTAGGGGCACATCCATAGGGATGCCATGGACCTGATTCACTGCATTACACAGATGAGCCAGGTCCTCACATGTTCACCTGTGCTTGTCCATAGGCACGTCTGCTCTACAGATCCACTTTCCCACTGCCACCAACATGAGGATCATCTGGAGTCTTCTCGTCAACTCTGTTGCTGTTTAGAGGAGGCCATTACATCATCTTCGTTCTTGTTCACATGATGATGTGCCCAACTCTTTTGGGATTTCCCACGTTCACCTTGTGCTTAGCCATAAGCATGCCCTAACTCAACAGATCGCTTTTCCACCGGATGATCATTTGGAGTTCTTCTCTCTCACTTCATGGAGGAGGCCATATCTACACTCCTAGCCCTGTCCCAGGTTGGAACCACGAACCCTTTATTAAGGGCTTTCTCTAAGGTTTGTAAGCTAAGAGTAAGACTTCACATAGCTGCTATATTCCACATCTCGCAGGTTTGTAAGCTGGAGGATGTCTCCTATAGCTGCATTCATCAATAATATATACTTAATGGTGGAAAGGGTCCATTGATTGTACCACACATTCTTTAAGGAGATATGGGTGATCAATAACCTAAATATTCTAGTGTAAATGGCATAAAGAAGTTGAGCAACTTTAAATAATCAACCAACTATTTTGGTTCAAATACTTAGCGAGGAACTTCAAGTTAGTGCCACTAATTTGTGACACCCAAAACTTCAAGTTAGTTCGATTAATCTCTGACCCTTGAAACTTCAAGTTAGTGCCACTAATCTTTGACACCCTTTCAAATTTGATGAAATTAAAATTGTCTGGGGAGATTAATTGTTAGTAAGACTTCTCTAAAACATTAGCTTATAAGGAATCTATAGAGAAGATATATATTATCAAATCCCCCAATTAAAGGATAACTAATTAAGAGGGTATTGATGGGTAGTTTGTATCCCACTACCAAATGGTTTTTTAATCAAGGGTTCATACAAGAATGAGAAGTGGTCATGCAAACTTGCTTGGGCGTGGTCTTTCACAAACTCTCTAAATATTAGACAAGGATGCGAGATAATTTGTTGACTTTGGAAGAATTGGTAGTTTCCTTGTCAAGTATGTCTAAGGATAAGTCATCTAGATTAGACAAAAATTTTGTGTGAATATTATAACACAACTTGGTAATTTGTTGAGCTATATCTCCTTTAGAAGAAGAAATTATAAAGGAATCCTGAGGGGACCTCATAAACAAATGGAATCATATATTTCATCCCCAATTCTAGGAAACTTGAAACTATAATTAATTGGAGATCAATCACCCTCCACAATGATTCTATCCAAAACCTTATCCATGTGAGGCAAAGACATCCACTCCAAAAGAGTTTGTCTAGAACATACAAGCTTCACTAGGGGGCAATTTATTCTAGATGATATCATTGTGATATTTGAAGTAACACATTGGGATAGATGCTCAAGATATGACACATTGTTCATCAAAATAGAATTTGAGGCATCCTATGATAGGGTCAACTAGCCCTTCATTTTGGCAATGAGCAAGGCTTTATTATTTGGACCCCTTTTCCTTGGGATTGAAGTGGCGTGCATATCCATCAACATATGCAAATATAATGAAGTGGGGACATTTTAATCTATTTTTCAACATCACTTGTTTATTCTTGCTTTATGTAATGCTAGTTGAGAACTTGAGGTACCAAATATCTCATAGGGTGGTTCAAGCTTTAATCAATTGAATTCGTGTCCCTAAGCAAGAAGTTGGGAGTTCAACATCCTCAAGCTCAAATCACTACTCAAGCAAATGATGAATTAGATGGAGGATGGATTCAGTTTCTTCACAAGAATGCCATTAGGTCCATTGTAGCCTAAAATGATCAACCCAATAAATCAATAAGTTATGCTACTCAAACTTTGAACAACCCACAACCTAAAATAATGAGAAGGAGATGGTGTGGCACTACTAAAAAAATGCCTTGGATATTGTAATATGAGAGAAAATTTCCACCCCTTGTAGCATATAGATTTTTCACTTTAGAACTCACTTTTTTCGACCTACTAAGGAGGTCAAAATGTGACCCTCTTATGTGTTGTGTCCATATGTGACTAGCATAGTGATGACACAATATATCTCTATTGTCCTTTAGTTTTGGGCCACCTTGTTTGAGTCCCCTTACCTTATCCTAGATGTATGACCTCTTAGGGACGTCTAGTACTTAGGAAGGGTCTTTTACCACTTCCCTTCTCTTGTCCTTTGGCCCTTGGTCATCGGTTTGGTTCATTTTGATTGTTTGGGTTGCTTGTTTGAGGTCTTTACTTACTTTATGGGTCTAGTTAGGGGTGCAAGCCTTTGATTGGTTCCATAGTTGCAAAGGATGTTTCATAACATGTCCACAATGACCTAAATTCATTTAGGTTTGCT
>JZKD02S1860057.1:49020-62980 GCA_000966675.3 Picea glauca | reverse complement strand
CCTTAGGTGCTGATGTTTGGGATGTAGTAGAGACTGGATACATAAATCCTGTTGTGCTAGCTTCCAAGGATGATAAGTTAGAATTTAGATTTAATGCTAGGGGAATGAATGCTATCTTGAATGGACTTGCAGAAGCCGAGTTTGTAAAGGTGATGAATTTTCAAACTGCCAAAGAAATGTGGGATAAATTTGTTAGCAGCTACGAAGGAAATGAGAAAGTGAAAGATGCCAAACTTCAAACATTTAGATTGAAGTTTGAACAACTAAAGATGAATGAAGATGAAACAGTTAGCAAGCATTTTTTAAGAGTTGAAGAACTTGTGAATGCCATGAAGGGTCTTGGTGAGAAGTTTGAAGAATCACTCTTAGTTCAGAAGATTTTAATATCTCTGCTTGATAAATTTAATCCAAAAGTCTCTGCGATAGAAGAACTAAATGATCTTAAAACTCTGTCCATTGATCAACTTCTAGGAACTTTAACTGCATATGAAATGAGAATTAGAAAAGATAAATCCATTACTAGAGAAGCATTGTTTAAAGCATATAAGAATACTGATTCAGAATTAGATGATATTGAGGCAAAATTTGTGAGAAGGTTAAAGAAAGGATCAGGAAAATATCAAGGCAGGTTTCCCTTCAAATGCTTTAACCGTGGTAAGATAGGTCATTTTGCATCTAAGTGTCCCCATCAAAAAAAGGACCAGAACTTTGATGATGAAAAGAAATACAAATTCAAGAAATATAGTAAGAAGAAAAGTTTGTGTGGAAATAATGACAATTCCTCAGAAGACACTGATAGTGACTCTTCCTGTGAAGATAAGGTAAATGAATTCATGCTTATGGCCAAAGAGGATTATGATAATAAAATCACAGGAAATGATTATAATGATGAAGAAGTTTTGGTTGATATGGAAGGAGAATGGATCAGTGCACTGGAAGAGAGTGACAGACTCAGAATTAAGAATAGAAAGAAAAAATAATTGTTGATACAGTTCGAGAAAGACAATAAACAGCCTGATGAAGACTTTGCCCTGCTGAAAGTGGAATTAGAAGAGGTAAAGAAAATAGAAGACATACCGAAGCAACAGTTGTTAGAGAAGAAAGCGAGGTGTCAAGACTTAGAATAAGAGATCGTAAAAACCAGAAAAGAAATGGAGAAGTTTAAGGGATTGTATCACCAAAATCTGCCAAATATTAAAGCTTCAGAAGGATTAACCTCCATTCTAAATCAGCAAAGAAAACCAAAGTTCAAAGTTGGATTGGGGTATGAAGAAGGATCAAGTAGTGATCATCTAAGTAATATAGAACCTATTAAGTTTGTCAAATCCTCAAACATTGACAACAGTCACTTTGCATAAACAAAGAAAGAAAATTAGCCACCAAGAAGGAATGAAAGAAAAGGTACCAGAACTGAATCTGTAGATCAGAGAGATTATCGGCATGAAAGAAATCGACCTCCTCAAAGAAGACATAATTTTTCAAGGTACAAAGGTTTTTTCTATGGTTATTGTTTTTTCTTCTCTAATTTTGGTCACAAAGCTATAAAATATTCTTTAAGATTTAGATATGAGCAATCAAGTTTTTCAAGGAATAATTATCTACCACTACAAAGATTGAGACAACCAAGCAACAAACAATCACAGACTATAAATCATGTGATGACTGGGAGAAGGACATATGTGAAACACAACAACAGTTATGAGCATAAAAATCATTATGATATATTATTCAGTGAACCATAATGTTACAATTTCCATAATTATGGACATAAAGATGGAGACTATCGCTTAATGAATTACAAGCCAGATTTGATCCCCACTGCTGAAAATGTCAAGGTTTGGAAGAAGAAAGTAGATGAAAAGTGTGGACTAGTGTTATCAACCCAAAGACAAAAGAATCCCTAGTATATTGACAGTGGATTTTCCAAACATATGACTGGATACAAAAGTAATTTTCTAACTCTAAGTGAAAGAAAATCAGGGAATGTAACTTTCGGAAATGATGCACTGGGAAAAATAAAAGGTAAAGGAATGGTAAGTTTGAGTAATGGAAAAGGGAAAGATCAAGATGTGTTGTTTGTAGAAGGTCTGAAACATAATCTGCTTAGTGTCAATCAAGTCTTTGATCGAGGATGTGAAGTCATTTTTACCTCTAAATACTGTAGAATAAAATTTGTGAATTCAGGACAACTAGTTTCAAAAGGGATAAGAACAGAAAACAATGTCTATCTGTTAAAAGAAGAAAAAGAAGAATGCCACTTAAGCAAGTATGATGAAAGTTGGTTGTGGCATAGGAGACTTGGACATGTAAATTTTGATCATATAAAAGATCATAAGAAATGGGGTAGTAAAATATCTTCTGAAGATATCAAAGCCATACGAATCTGTTTGTAAACACTGTTAGATAGGAAATCTTACTTGCAGTCAGTTCAAATCTAAAAACTTTCCTTCAACAGAAAAAACTCTCTAGTTAGTACATATGGATTTATGTGGACCATCAAGGAAAGAAGGTACATGAAAAGAAAATTATTTTATGTTGATTATTAATGATTATTCTAGACTAACATGGGTTGCCTTTTTGAAGGAAAAATCTGAAGCATTTGAAAAATTCAAAGTGTTTAAGGCTATGACTGAGAATCAAACAAGAAAAAGATTAAAGGCAATAAAGTCTGATAGAGGAGGAGAGTTTAGTTCATGGAACTTCAAAGAGTTCTGTGATAAACATGGGATCAAAAGAGAGAACACAATTCCAAGGACTCCACATCAAAATGGAGTTGTTGAGAGGCAGAATAGATTAGTACAGCAAACGGAAAGATCAATGATGAATGAAAAGAACATACCTCAGACATTTTGGGTAGAAGAAATTCATACAGCTATTCATATCCTTAACAAATCTCATCTTAGGCCACATAGTGACAAGACTCCTTATGAACTATGGTTTGGAAGACCTACTTCAATCAAACATTTTAAAGTCTTTGGGAGTAAATGTTATATCAAGAACAATGATGAAAATATTGGCAAATATGATGACACGGTTGATGAAGGTATCTTCTTGGGTTATGCTACAAATAGTAAAGGGTACAAATGTTACAATAAGAGACTGCATAAACTGGTTGATTGTATAGACATAAAAGTTGATGAAGAAATCCTGGTAAAAAATGTAAGTAGTGTTGAACCAAGCACAAAAGATATAGTTGAAGATGAAGATGAATAGGTCCAAGGATCAGAAAGAGAAGAATATGAATCAGATGAAGATACGAAAATTTAGGTTGACACAAATCAGCAGAAAGAAGCAAAATCACCTCTCAGAATTGTTAGAAAGAATCAACCTGAAAATCAAATAATTGGATATATAAATAAATGAGTTCAGACAAGAAGGAAATTGATTAAAGACTCAGAACAATCTCATGTTTCGTTTTTATCTATGACTGAACCTAAATTTTTTTATCAAGCTAGCTAGCATGATGATTTTGTTAGAGAAATGAATGAAGAGCTTGATTAGATTGACAAGAACAATACTTGGGATCTTATCCCTAGACTTGAAGATAAAAATGTAATAGGTTCCAAATGGGTGTTCAAGAATAAAATGAATGAAAAATGACAAGTTGTTAGAAATAAAGCCAAATTGGTATGTAAAGGGTATGCACAAGTTGAAGGTTAGGACTTTGATGAAACTTTTGCACCAGTGGCAAGATTGGAAGCCATCAAAATGTTTCTTGCTTATTCATGCCATAAGAACTTTAAAATTTCTCAAATGGATGTTAAGTCAACATTTCTTAATGGAGATCTAGAGGAAGAAGTATATATGGAGCAGTCTGAAGGATTCTCATTGACATATAATTGTAATTATGTTTGCAAGCTGAAGAAGGCCTTATATGGACTAAAACAAGCACCGTGAGCTTGGTATTATAGACTGGACAAATTTTTACAAGACAAAGGGTTCAAGAAAGGTACTATTGACAACAACCTATACATTAAGTATGAAGGTGATAATTTACTAGTTGTTTTGGTTTATGTAGATCATATTATTTTTGGTTGTACTAATGAATCATTTGTCCAGTGGTTTGCTAACTCTATGAAAATAGAATTTGATATGTCCATGATAGGAGAACTGTCATATTTTCTTGGTTTACAAGTAAATTAGAGTTCTGCAGGAATATTTATCTCTCAAGAAAAATATTTGAAAGAGATGTTGAAGAAATTTCAGATGGAGGACTCCTCTCCTATTAGCACACCTATGGTGGTTGGATGCAAGCTCAATAAATATGATATTTCACTGGATGTTGATCAAAGAACATGTCGCTCTATGATAGGCAGTCTTCTATACATCATAGCATCCCGTCCTGATATAATGCAAGTTGTTGGAATGGTAGGTCATTATTAGTCTGCTCCTAAACAAAGTCATTTGGTAGCTGTCACAAGGATATTCAAATACTTGAAGGGAACAATGAACTATGGTCTGTGGTATCCCAGAAATCAAAATTTTCAGTTAAATTCTTATTCAAATGCAGATTGGGAAAACTGTGTTGATGAAAGAAAAAGCACCAGTGGAGGAGCATTCTTCCTGGGTGACTCATTAGTAGCATGTCTTAGTAAAAAGAAACGATCTATTTCCTTATCAACTACAGAAGTAGAGTACATTGATGCTGCTACCTGTTGCACTCAGATTTTATGGATGATACAAAATCTTGTAGATTTGAAGGAACTTACACTGATCCCATTCCACTTCACTGTGATAACACCAGTGCCATCAGTCTCTCTAAGAATCTTGTACTTCATTCAAAATATAAGAACATACCAATAAAATACCATTTTCTCAGAGAAAAAGTTACAAACATAATTGTTTAGATGAATTATATTCCTTCCATAGAACAGATAGTTGATATCTTTACTAAACCATTAGCAGTGACCCATTTTGGATATCTTCGTCAAAAGTTGGGGGTTATAACTTCTTTCGTCTAATCTGTTCACCTGGTCAGGGGGAGTACTTATTGAATATTTGTTGTATTTCTAAGCTGCTCATAGTTGACAAGAGGAGTATGTACTACAACAACTCAGGGGGAGCGTGTTTCTTCCTTGAAATTTATGTCAAAGGGGGAGAAAGTGTGGTAATTTCAGGGATGCTACAATAGTATAGTTGGATGTTCTTCAAGGGGTTGCCATCAATGCCAAAGGGGAAGATTGTTGGCATATTTATTACGGGCAGACAAAAGGTAGAGTATTTTTTTTCCATTGATGGAAAGCTCAACCCGACGATGATGAAAAAGAGAAAGTGGCAAGAACAGCAACAAAACGATGATCGAATGGCAAGATCAGAACCGTAAACTCCAGGAGTCAAGGAATCAACTCACGGTAGAAAATCCTGAAATGTGATAGATCAGAGCATGTCAAAGACTCCATTTCGAAGTTTTGCAGACCAGGAAATCAGAGTTTCGGATACCGGGAGTTGGAGGAGTTAAGAGTTGAGACTCTTCATCACAGTAGTCTAGAAGTCACGAAATGAAAAATGCCAAAATCCCGAAACAAGCACATCAACAAAGAGTTTCGCAAATCGGAAAATAACTCCATTTTGGAGTTCTAGATATCGAGAGTTGGAGGATTCAAGAGTCGAGACTCTTCATCACAGGAGTCCCAAAGTTGTGAAATGTGAAACGCCAAAATCCTGAAACAGGCACATCAATAAAGAGTTTCGAAGACTGGGAAATAAATCCATTTCGGAGTTTCAGATACTGGGAGTTGGAGTGTCGAAACACTTCACCACAAGAATGCCTAAATGCCAAAATGTGAAAAACGCCTTTTGGTGTAGGTTTCAGTTACCGAGAGTTAGAGTGTCGAAACACTTCACCACAGAAATCGTGAAATGCCGAAATGTGAAATTGCGACATGGAGTTTCGGGGATCACGACATGGAGTTTCTGAGTTTTGGGGATTTTGACATGGAGTGTCAAGATATCTCATCAAAAGAATTGTCAAAATCGCGAAATGTCGAAATGAAAAATTGCGACATGGAGTTTCAAGGATCAAAACATGGAGTTTCAAGAATTCGCGACATGCGAAATCGCAAAATGCCGAAAGGGACTATTGTGAGTCTCAAAGACTCGAAGGGAAAAACACCGAAATCCTGTGAACCATTCAATTAGGAAAAGAAGGGATCAAATTATGAAGTTTTGTGGACTGTTGATCTAGATCCATTTCGGGGATTGAGACTTGGAGAGTCGAGATGCTTCGCAACAGGAATTCGTGACATGGGAAATCATGAATTGCTGAAATACGAAATGCAAAAGACATTTTGTTTCTTGTAATCCAATGGTGCAAGTGAATTTGAATATGATCAGAGGGATATTGTTTCACCTCATAGTTAATTTATCAGTTACGATTCAGTTAACAAAACTGATTCATGATTCTTGATCGGTTGGCGATTCAGTTGCTGAGGTGTGTGTGAATACAAGAAGATATGAGACGATTGTGCTAAGTTGGTCATTCTGAATGAAAATTGAGTTGAACTGTAAGAAAGGGAAAATTACAGTATGCATAGTGTGAGACCGATAGTATGCGCAGTGTGAGATAAAACTCAAACATGAGTAATAGATGAGGAATAGACATAAGCAAGAGAAGAATTGTAGAATAGATTGAAGCAGAGCAGAATTGCAGAACAAACAGAAGAAGAGAAGAATTGCATAACATCTTGAAGCAGAGCAAAATTGTAGAACAGACAGGGGAAGAGAAGAATTTCAGAACAATCAGAAGCAGACTAGATTTACAGAATAGAGAAGAAGTGGTAACAATCACTTTATCTATGTTTTTGGTTATTCAATAATTTATTTATAAATAGGGAGGTAGGGTGGTGCTAGGGATGACTATTTTCCTAAGAGGTTTAAGTGGGTTCTTGAACACAGGGAGTTGTAGCTTCCATCTGGTTGCAACCAGAAAAACTAGGGTGGCAGGGTGGTGCAAGGGAGAACAATTGTTTTCTGTTATATAGGTTGGTTCCTGTGTGACTGGAAGTTGGTGCTTCCATCCAGTTGGTGCTGGAACACTTAGGGAGTTGTTGCTTCCTTCAAGTGGGTGCTAGAGAAACCAGAGAGTTGGTTCTCTCAAACAAGTTGGAGCTTGTAATACAAAGGTAGTAGCCTCACATTGAGTTGGTGCTCAATTATAGATGATGTATAGAACTTAAAAGATTGCCTATCATTTTGAAGAAGAAGAGGTTTTCTCCCTTTATGGGTTTCCTTGTGAAAATTTGTCACTGTGTATATCTTATGTGTGACTGATGATCGTTATTTATGTTGTCCATATGTAGTATAATATTGATGGTCACTTGGAGAAAGATTAAAAATGGTTTAATTGAATTAAAATTGTTTAAGCACAGTAACAACTGATTCACCCACCCTCTCAGTTGTCTTAGTAATTTCAACATATCTCCCATAGCCATACGCATAAAATCATTCACTTTGTCTTCACATGATGAATCACTATCTATGTCTTCTGAGGAATTGTCATTATTTGCAAACAAACTTTTCTTCTTACTATATTTCTTGAATTTGTGCTTCTTTTCATCATCAGAGTTCTGGTCCTTTTTCTAATGGGGACACTTAGATGCAAAATGACCTATCTTACCACAGTTAAAACATTTGAATGGAAGCTTGCCCTGATATTTTCCTGATCCTTTCTTTAACCTTCTCACAAATTTTTCCTCAATATCATCTAAATCTGAATCAGTATTCTTGTCTGCTTTAAAAGGTGCTTCTCTAGTAATGGGTTTATCTTTGTTAATTCTCATTTCATATGCAGTTAAAGTTCCTAGGATTTGATCAATGGATAGAGTTTTAAGGTCATTTAGTTCTTCTATTGCAGAGACTTTTGGATTAAATTTATCAAGCAAAGATCTTAAAATCTTCTGTACTAAATTTGATTCTTAAAACTTCTCACCAAGACCCTCCTTCATGGCATTCGCAAGTTCTTCAACTCTTAAAAAATACTTTCTAACTGTTTCATCTTCATTCATCTTTATTTGTTCAAACTTCAACCTAAATGTTTGAAGTTTGGCATCTTTTACTTTCTCATTTCCTTCATAGCTGTCAATACGTTTATCCCACATTTCTTTGGCAGTTTGAAGATGCATCACCTTTACAAACTCGGATTCTGCAAGTCCATTCAAGATAGCATTCATTCCCTTAGAATTAAATCTAAATTCTAACTTATCATCCTTGGAAGCCAACACAACAGGCTTTGTATATCCAGTCTCTACTACATCCCAAACATCATCACCTAAGGCCATTAGGTATGTTCTCATTCTAACCTTCCAAAAGGTAAAATTTGTTCCATCAAACAGAGGAGGCTTACTAGTTGAAGTCCCTTCATGACTTGTCATGTTTAAGCTTACAGATATACTTTTAAATAAAAGGAACCCGCTCTAATACCAATTGTTGAAATTACTAAGAGAACTGAGAGGGGGGGGGTGAATCAATTGTTACTGTGCTTAAACAAAGTTAAGTCTATTATACCATTTTTAATATTTCATAAAGTGACCATNGTGAATCAATTGTTACTGTGCTTAAACAAAGTTAAGTCTATTATACTATTTTTAATCTTTCATAAAGTGACCATCAATATTATGCATCATATGAACACCATAAATAATGAGCATCAATCACACATAAGATATACACAGAGACAAATTTTCACGAGGAAACCCATAAAGGGAGAAAACCTTTTCTTCTTCGAAATGATAGGCAATCTTTTAAGTTCTGTACATCATCTATTTTTGAGCACCAACTCAAAGTGAGGCTACTACCTCTATTTTACAAGCTCCAACTTGTTTGAGAGCACCAACTCTCTGTTTCCTCTAGCACCCACTAGAAGGAAGCACCAAATCCCTGAGTGTTCCAGCACCAACTAGATGGAGGCACCTACTTCCACTTATACAAGCACCAACTTGCATATAGAAAACTCTGTGTCTTCCCAAGCACCACCCTGCCACCCTGTTTTTTTAACCACAACTAGATGGAAGCTACAACTCCCAATATTCAAGCACCAACTCAAATATCAGAGGACCACAGTCCTCCCTAGCACCACCCTACCTCCCTGGTTATGAATAAGTGATTGAAAACCAAACAGTAGAGGTGTCTCAATTCTTACCCCTTGTTTTCTCTTCTACAATTCTTCTCTGCATAAAAAACTATTATGAAATTATGCTCTACTTCATGCTATTCTGCTATTGTGCTCTGCTTCATGCTATTCTACTATTATGCTCTTGCTTTTGTCTCTTCAGTAAATGCTACTCATTTCTGAGTTTTATCTCAAGCTCTACAACCTTTAATTTTACTCTTATTACTGTTCATCACATTTTTCCGGTCAGAACAACCAACCTTACACAGTTGCTTCATGTCTCCTTTTATTCACACATGCCTCATTAGTTACACCTCGAATCTTCTTGAGAAAAAACGCCTCAGCAACTGAATCACCAACCGATTGAGAATCATGAATCCATTTTGATAACTGAATCATAAGTGATTAATTAACTTTGAAGTGCAACAATAGCCATCCGATCATATTCAAATTCACCTGCACCATTGGATTAAATCAACAGGGTTTTGTGTTTATCTCATATGCCCACTAGTTGTGACCGAGTGCTAAACAAAATTTGAATTTTGTGATCTTGCATCTCGGCATTCCTGTGATAAAGGATCTAGACACTCCAAGTTGTGATCACTGACACTCTGAGATGGAGATTAGCACCACTAGCTTCTTCCCCTCACGTGACCACCGACGGTGACCACAGGCTGCACCAAAAGGCGCTTCATATTTTGCTAACTTATAAAATTCATCGAGCCTAATCAACGGTCGAGATCTCCAATGATCCGACGGTCTATATCTCATCGTTATCTCTCATATCGTAATTCCTATGATGAAGGGTCTTGATGCTCCAAGTCACGATCGCTGAGACTCCGAGATGGAGCTTAACACTACCAGCTTCTTCCTCCATCTTCTGCAGAAGTCACCACTAGGTGTGATCACAGCCTTATTTGAAAACGCATTTCGCACTTTCACATCTTGGGTATTCTGTCATGCTCTGATATATCACCACGTGCCCCTCTTGGATGAATGATCCAGATCTTATCATGATTTTTCCACTTCACGAGCCTTCTTCATGCCTGATCAATGATCCACAATCCTTGGTGATCTGATGGTCCAGATCTTTTCGTGATCTTGTATATCACGATTCCTATGATGAAGAGACTTGATACTCCAAGTTGTGAACACTGAGATGGAACTTAGCAATTAGCTTCTTCCCTTAAGCCTTCGACCATGTGACCTTGAAATATGACCACTCACTAATCAAATGAGCACTTCGCTCCTTTGACGTTTCAGTTAGTGAAGCGATGATGTTTCACCATGTGTCCTATGGAACCAACGTTCCAGATAATATTGGGATTTCACCACATGTCCTTCTTGAATCAACGGTCAATATCTTATCGCGATGTCGCATATCGTGAGTTTGAACCTCTTTCCTTTGGATTTCCCGATCTGTGAAACTCTGAAACGAAACCTTTGTGCTACTTTGAATGTTTTGCTCCTTCTGAGCTTACACTGCTAATATTGCCATTATTGCTATGCTACTGATCGTGTTGATCTTTTCCATATGATCGTGCTGATCTTCACCATCAATAAAAAGCATGCACCATCAATGAAAAACATGCATACTCTGCCTTTGTCTAAAAACATGCCAACACCCCCCCCTAACGGTCACCCACTATTTGACAAAGTTAACATTGAATTGGTCAACTATCCTTGGAATTGTGACATTATAAAATGTATAAATATGTTTCATTTTACGGATGTTGCGACAAGTTTTCTATAACAACAATGGTTCAAAATGGGTATAATGTCTTCTTGGCGAACATAAACAGTTTTTTGTTTCACATGTTATAATAGAAAAATATATTAGATATTCTATTATACACCACTAAATTTTATAAGATAATAATTAGTATATGTCCATTAGGAAGAATGCTAGAAAACATTAGAGGTGGGAAAAAAATTTAAGAGGGTGAAAAGGGTGACGCTAAATGTTATTTCCTTTGCAAAAATTGTTGTACTAGACATCCCGAAAGAGTTTTAATAGAAACAACTAAAAACATTGTATAAAATATGGACACATGAACGAGGGATCAAATGAATGTCATCCCATGGTGATTAGCTATATATATATTCATTATCTATTTTAATATTGTTTGTATTCTCAAACTTTTATACGGTTTTATACATGCTCTAATTTTTCATGATTGCTTGTAATTATAAAGTTAGATTTCCCCCCAACTTTCTACAAAAAACACCAATTAGTAGCAGAAATGATCTTGTACAAGATGAGGAACATGAAGAAGACAATGAAGCTTAAGTTAAAGATCCCATGGAAGTAGATAACAATAATAACATAGTTCAAGATGATGGGACAAATCAAATGATCCAAGACTTCTTCAGTCATCCAGATGAGGATCATGGGGATAGTAGTGATGGTATTTATGATCAACCTCTCTTTGAAAAGGAAAATAAATGACTTTATAAAGGGTCAAGAGAAAATATTCTCTCCACTACATTGTTGTTGGTGAACTTAAAGGTTACGAATCATTTTTCGAACACTTGTATGACACAAATCCTAAGATATGTACTATGTTTCATCACATATACATAAAGGTTGAATTCCCCCTTCCTTTTTAGTGTTAGTTAATGTGTAAAATAAAAAATGCAATATTTACAATTACTATTCTTTACATTAACTAGTTATTTTTATGTTTTACATTGTTAGGTGAATTTATGTTACCCTCGTCAAATATTTTACCTTGCACATATAGAGATTTACATGCCATTATGAAAGAAATTGGAATGGAGTATCAAAGTATAGATGCATGTCCTGATGATCATATTATATAGTATGGACAACATATATTGTGCGACGTCCATTGTGGGCTTGGACAATGAAAGTAGAGATGACATGTGTCTGCTAGAATCGTCACACAAGTGACGTTATATGTACTATCAGTATAACAAAGTCATGTGAAACAACATCTGAGGGGGTTTGATGTTTTTCATTCTCCTGACAATATAAAATGACAATTTCTACAAACACGTCGTCGAAAAATGACCCGAATTTACTAGTGCATGAACAAATCAGAAGCAGTAGCCAACTATTTCATGAGGATCTCACATATCAAGGACCCATTAGAATCCATTGGAGATCCAATAGAAGATGTTGAAATCGTGACTACTACAATCAATGGATTTGCCTCCTCTTGGGATCCATTTGTTCAAGGGATTTGCGCCAAAAGAAAATTTCCCAAGTTCAACAAGTTAAGGGCAGACTCCACCCAAGAGGAATCTAGATTGATATACAAATCAAAGAAGACTAATGATGATGAAAATCAAGCGCTTTTTTCCCAAGTGAATATGAGAAAGGAAAGGGAAGAAGGAAGCCCAAAGAATACTAAGAAACCACGCCATAGAAAGGATGCATCAAATATCAGATGTTACAACTACAAGGATATGGGACATTATGCTGCACAATGTCCTCTTAAATATGAAAAGGGAAAGAAGTACCATGCACATGTAGTAGATGTTGAAGAGAAGAAGTCAAAGGATGAAGAGTATGTCCTTTATCCAGTAGTGCTTCCAAGCACATGACTGGGGAAACTATAGAAGACCAATCAAGTGGGTTAGCAAGAGCTAAACTCCAGATTTTCATATCATGTTTGATATTTTTATACTGCTGCAGTTTATGTAAGTGTTGCAGTCTTTAAATTATATTATTGTTAGTTTAGAAAACACTTTATTATTTTGTTACGACTACCATTAAATGAATTCTTATATTAATAATGAACCTTTTTACAAGATAACCTGATCTCCTCTAGGAGAAGTTCTTGGTTGGTGACCCTGTCTTAGGCATGTTATCTTGTAAATTCCATGGAGGTTACCATGGAGATGTTGTTCTTGTTTCTTGTTCCAAGAAGGTCACATATAATAGCTCTAAGAGGGAGCTATACTGATGGTTGCTGAAGGAAACAATCTAGATGGTCTCTAGCCAAGACATGAAGAATAATATCAAGACATAGAGTTGTGCACATCCATGTAATGAAGGAGAAGAGGAGGTCAGCACATGCAGAGGGAGAATATGAGTCCAAATATTATATAGCTTCAGAGGGAGTCAAGATTTAGAGGGATTATGTAGACTCAGAGTGAGCCTAACCTCAGAGAGAGTCAATTGCTTAGAGACCTTCATTCAAAAAGTATTCCTCCTCATATTCATAGTCGCATGGGAGAGACGTCCTCCAAGACTAACAAACAAAAGGCTAGATCGAAGCTTTATAATATTTGAGGAGATATGATATCTCCTGGGAGGATTCCATTGTTTCAATGACAAAGGAGGAATCTAGTCAGAAGGATTGGGATATGGAACTATTTCCTTGATTCTGAAGAAAGAAGGGAAGTCAATGGTGACTTCCAAGTTGATCTACAAGATCAAGAATGTTGCATATGGCATCATAAGAAATACAAATCTTGATTTTTGGCTTGAGGATTCTATGATGGGACACTTGCTCCAGTAGCCAGAAGAAGTGTACATAGAAAAACAACAAGATACATGAGAAGGAGTCTCATGTATGCATATTGAATAAGGCTTTGTACGAGCCTAAATAGACACCAAGGGAATGATATGATAGATCATATAATTACTTGATGAGCTTGGGAATAATTTCCCATTGGTTCTATATATGGATGACCTATTATTGATAGGAGATGAGAAGGTCATAGTTGGGTGCAAGAGGGAGATCACTTCAGAGTTTGAGATGAAGGATCTAGGTCTGATGCATTAGTTATTGGGATTGGACGTGTGGCAAAGAACAGATGATATTTTCCTTAGTCAAGGAAAATATATTGTTGAGATATTGCAGAGATTTGGGATGATGGACT
>JZKD02S1860057.1:24974-39188 GCA_000966675.3 Picea glauca | reverse complement strand
CCTCAAAATGGCCCCGGAAGTGAAAACCTGCTAAAAATAGTAAATTGCCAAAATGGCCAGAAAACTGTTTTGAGCCATTTGGAAAAGGTGGGTGGCCCCTGATATCCACTTGGATGACCAATGTCAGGGTAGATACGTGGCATAAGATCCACAACTTGGGAGTTTTGTGGACAAGGAAGAGGACAAACGACCGAAGTAGATCTCTTTCCTTGATAGCAAGGGGGATACATGTGAGGAGATCATGTATTTCTGGTAAAAGAACTCTAGAGAAATGGGTGCATAAGATTTGAAACTCCTGAAGCCCTGAGAGTCGAAGAGCCGAAGCATCGAAGTGCCGGAGGGATGAAGAGACAAAGAGCCAAAGGACTCTGAATCGTTAGATCTAGAGAGACACATGGTGATAGATCGCAAGATTTGGGTAAATTGCATTGGAGTTTTAGTTCATAATAGAGATTCCCGAACCCCGAAGACCTGAAGTGAATCTGGACCATCAGATCTAGAGGGACGCGTGGTGACAGATCGTGGACGCTGGAGAAATCTGTTCGATAGTTTTCAATTGATATTTGAGACTCCCGAAGTCGAGAGAGCCGGAGAGTCTAAGTAAATATCAACCGTCTGATCATCTGAATTAGATCTCAGTCATCAGATCGTCTAAAGTAAATTTCAAGAGTTGGATCGTCCGAGGTGAATTTGGACCATCTGATCTAGAAGAGACGTGGCGTAAATCGATGGATTTCGGGTAAAGTTCTGAAGTACTTCATAGCCATCAGATCAAGAGGACAACTGGCATAAATATGTAGATTTCAAGTAAAGACCCGAAGCAAGCCTCAACCATCTTATTCAAGTGGACATGCTGTAGGAATCCTCTTACTTCGAGGGGAAGTGAAGTTTCAGATTTGAGATCTCAGAAGTTCGGAGACCCGAAGGAAATCGCAACCATTGATCGAGCAAAGGGGCCATAGGACCGTTGATCTAGTTGAAAGGTCAAGCCCCTAAATAAGAGACAGAGCCATTGATTGAGAAGTATAGGTGTCTGCAAATCGTCAACTATGGAAGATTGATGTACATAAGAAAGGAAAGTTTGAGACTTGAGAATTTTGAAGTCCAGAATTCCAAAACAAATCATAATTGTTGATTCACAAGAGGTCATATTTCAACCGCAACTTTGAAAGGGATAGATCAGAGTCGTTAGTTCAGAGGCACTATTAAGATTTTGAGATCGACAATCCCATAGCATTGCAGGGATTGAAGATGCACAAAGTTTAAAAATTTGAGGGTGGGCCGCAATCCAAACCATGGTTTTGAGGAAAGGACACGTGGAGGCTCGAAGAGAATTGTAGGCAAAAAGGTGCTTTGGTTTCAAACCTCCTTTGGCCATGCCTGCAATTGTTTGTTTGTGTGAGGATATCACCCAAGGTCACCTCAAGGAGGGGCTTATCAGAAAAGGGGTTAGCACCCAAACTCAGATATTTCCCAAGAGCAAAGGGAAGGTCCTAGGTACCATTAGACCAACACCCGGAAGTTGAAAGTGTCTACGTTTTATTACAGAGCAATACCATCAGGGTCTCAGAGAGTCATTGGCTTCAGAATCGGAGATCCTTAACTGGGAGGTCAGACTAGTTCCCCAGCTTCCCAAATTAGAAACCACGGATGGAGAATCTGTCCTTTAAGAAAAGAAAAACATTGTATGCCTTGTCGTGGGTGTGTTACAAATTGGTATCATAGAATAGTTACAACACTTGGCCTGCTTGGGCTCATGTACGAGTCGTGTAAGGAGGTATCGTTATCTTCATTTACTCCTTGAGGAGAAGGATTGGAGATTGAACCTGTGATTTTGGAAATTCTTGTTGAATTTCAGTAGAATAATTTCTTTATCCCTTTGTCAAAGTGATAACTTAACTTACTGAAGTAGGGATATGCTAATTAACATCTATAATAAGACTTGGATGTGGATAGTTGAAGGTGGTAGCGTTATGTCAACAGAAGCTAAATCTCGAAGGACAGATCACCTGGTGTTCGTAACACTTCTTCTAAGCATGGGAAGTTAGAACTTCAGGCACTAATGATGGTATATTATATAATGGTTAATACCTTTGTGGGCTTAAAGGAATTTGTTAGGATCAGGTAGGATCCGTGGAAGTTATAGTTACTTCTCTATATTAAAATTAGAGTATATAACTCCTCGTGACCAGAGAAAAATGAGATGGGTAAAACCCTATGGACGCTGAGGAAAGAACATTCTATTGCTATATGTTATTTCACAAAGAGTAAAGTAACCATGGTTGGTTATTGCCTGGAGAAAACGCAACATCAATACGACATATGACTGTGAGATTAGTCATGTAAGTGACTGAAATCTCAAAATAAAGGACACTAATGATGAAATCAAACTATCAAGTGAATCCATGAGGTAAAAAGGTGAAAGAGATTCACCTACTTATACACAAATGTGTATACATGATCATAAGGATGATTGGGAGATCCTTGGAAAAAGGATATAGAAAACCGATATGTCCATGTGTGTGAATGACATGGAAAAAGTGCAAGCAATAATATAGCATGATGAATACTTATCTATGTTTAATTATGCTTGACTACATGGGTTTAATGCATTATGGAGATTCCTAATATGAATCATGATAGTAATACCGGTTAGGTATGAATGATATTAAATGTGCAAGTGATGCACATGTATAAAAACAGAATATGTATGGATACATAATTTGGGTACATGACAAAGATGCATGTTTATATTCCTTATGGGATATTTTCTAAACTATTGAAGCTAAATCACGGATGAGGCCATCACAAATAGTGATTGATATGCAATAAATAAAGTTGTATGATGAAGGAGTTCCCTATGGAGGAACTGTGTGAAGACTCTGGCAAGAAAACAAAGTCAAAACTTTAATGACTACTGAGAATTAAGGAGTGAGCCACAAGATTATATATATATATACCAGAATCCTGGATTACATTTTGAAAAACATCATGTAATGAATAGAAGACTAATAATAAATCTTGACCATTCCGATAACCGAATGGTAACATGCAAGATGCATAGGTTCATGATTCATTATGGGAAAAATATTTTGCTATTAAAGCATTCTGATGTATCCTAAGAGTTAGGATGAACCTAATCCAGGGCTTCTCAGGAAAAGAGCAGAAATATCACAATAAGAAGTAGATTTCATAAGTAAACGGGGAGAAAAGGAGGAACACTTTCCTTACCCTAAGAACCCTAAATTGTTTAACAGAGATGTAGGATTAAAAGATCAGTTGTGGAAACTAGTATAGTTGGTAAAAGTCAAGTAAACCCCCTAAGTATGATTAAATGAATAAATGAGTACGTTTAACTGAATAGACTTGGTTGAAGCCATGATTAAAAAAAGGCAGTGAGGCCTTAGAGATAACTCGACTGGGATGAAAAGTCCCAAGTAGTGTAGAAAGAGTTGGAAGAAGGGGATAGTCCTCAATTCTTTCCTTGTTGAGTATTATTTTTTCTCTTGGATGAGAAAGATGGTATGCTAATGAAAGTAAAATGGTTTTGACACCATAGTGATAAGGATTGTATCACTGAATATACAATCAAAACCTATTTATGTTGCAGTTGTGGAAACATTTGAGGATAATGTGATGAAGTGCATAAAGATATACTAGGACAATTTGAAGATGTTTTATGAATTTGAATGTTATGATACATGCATTTGGTTTAATATTACAACTAATGTAAATGTGACTATGATGATGCATTCTATGTATAGAAAATAATTGTATCTATAGAGGAAGATAGTTGCCAATGATGGGAAACCTCAAGCAGAGGATGACTAGGAGAAGGTTGTGGTTGAAAGATTGTTGATGGGGTTGTAAAAGTCCCCATAAAGCACCGTTTATCAGGTAAAAATCAGAAAGAGGGTACTAGCAGCTAAAAACCAATATAAGGATAGTTGTACCTATGTGGCACAAGGTATGAAGGGATTTGGTAAGAACCCCTTCTGAAATATTTATTGTCTTAGTGTTATGCATGAACTTTTGAAAGTAAGTTGTATGCCTTGGGTACCCTAGGAAGGTATGATTAAGGAAGGATAACATGAATGATGGAGGTATGAACCTCTGGTAGTAAAAAATATTTGTAACCCTTGGGATATTTCATGAACTGATATGTCATGAATGCATTGACCAATAAAGGAATTCTTAAAGGCATTCATGTGAAACTTTTGAGTTCATGTGTACTGATTTGGGATCATGATCGGCCTATAGCAGGCAATATGGTCCTACTATAAGCATGAAAGAAAATGAATATGCCATATGAGGAAAAGGTTGGTTAAATTCCAACACACCATGGCCAGGAACTGGTCATAAAGTGTGATGAACTCGAAAATAATGCAAGAGTGCATTGGGTATGAATGTGGCCATGAATAATTGGCACATTTATTAAAATCCTTTGAAATATTGAATATGTTTTGAAAGGGTTGGTATGTTGAAATGAGACATAAGAAAGGAATGGGATTCCCTTTTTATGTTTATATAGATGTGATGAACTATTAGTATGCATTTTTTTGAATATAGATATATATACATGGATGCATGAGAGACTAACAGTTTCTTTGGCTGTGTAAAGAATGAATTGCAAGGAGGAAATGGGTCTTGGATATGGCGGTATTATAATCCCATAAGGAAGATCGATTTCCTACTGAGCCAAACTCCAAGGAATGGTATTTCATTTTTGAGAAAGTGAATTTGATTGTTAGTATGCACAATTCTGAAATTGTTTGTGATGACATTGTAAAGGTGCAATAAAAATATATGTTCATGGAAAAGCTAACAATTTGTTTGGTTGATTGAAGTTGAAAGTGCAGGAAGCAAAGGGGTCTTGGATATGGAAACATTGTAAGCCCATAAGGAAGAACAATTTCATGCTGAGCCAAACTACTATGGGAAGGAAAGTCCCATAATTATGAATCCGGTTCCTATGTGGAACACAGAAGAAATATGGAAATAAAATTTGGAATTGGAAATCTGTAGGTGACAGATTTAAAAGGAAATTTTGAATTTAAAATTTATGATGATGTCTCATGAATTTATGTATAACTATGATACAGGTGAAAGGAAAATATTTGTAAAGAGTGCAGAGATGAGAGACTGAACTCTCAATCTCAAGGAAGAACTATGAAAAATCGTATAATCCGATCACATGAAATAGATACTAACAATTTGTTTGGTTGTGTAAAGAATGAATTATCAGGATAAGGAGAGTAACCTTCGTCCCTGTCTATTATGGTATCGGGAGAAGGAAAGTAGCCTTCATCCCTATCTATTATGGTACCAGGAGAAGGGGAGTAACCTTCACCCCTATCTATTAAGGTACCGAGAGAATGAGAGTAACCTTCGTCCCTATCTATTACGGTACCAGGAGAAGGAGAGTAGCCTTCTCTCCTATCTATTATAGTGCTAGGAGAAGGAGATTAACCTTCGTTCCTATCTATAACGATGTTGGGATAAGGAGAGTAACGTTCAGCCCTATCTATTATGGTGCCAGGAGAAGGAGAGTAACCTTCATCCTTATTTATTACGGTGTCAGGAGAAGAAGAGTAGCCTTCATCCCTAACTTTAGCTGAGCCAGAAGGATTTCAAGCTGTAAAAGCATGAAAAATGGCTACTGCTGAGTCATGAGAACATCATGGTAAGACATGATCCCCTAGAATATGTTGTGTTGAGGTAACACAAGATGAAGGTATGCCTCAATAGAGAAATTCTAAGGGACACCTCGACTTTAAGACTCGATAGAGACTCTGGAATTATTTCTACGAGAAAACCTTGGCAAGGCAAGATGGATCACCCGAGGGATTGTATAGAAAAGAAGGGGATGCTTCATCCTGGGCCTAGAGGGTGAGTGACTAAAAGGAATAAGATACCTTAATAGTTCTTGTAAACTATTGATTGGGATCATGAACACAATGGGTAGTGCTTCCCATAAAAGAAAACCTTGAAAAGGCAAGATGGATCACCCAAGGGACTTTATAGAAAAGAAGGGCATGCCTGATCCTAGGCCTGGAGGGTGAGTGACCAAAAAGAATATAAAACCTTGATAGTTCTTGTAAATTATTGATGGGGATCATGAAACCAATGGGCATGTCAAGGAAAAACAACGACCATAGATAACAAACAACCATGTATATACAAATCCACAAACTGCGCAGATAATTATTGTGCTAAGATTATAAAACAATTTCATAGAATTTTTTATACAATGTTATCAGATGAGACTATGATTAATATGCTTATTGTCCAAGAATTTTTGAAAGAAGGTGATGAAGATTGAGGGTCTGAAACAAGACATGACAAAGAAAGAAATATCAAGATTTTTGAAAAAATTGAATGGGAAAGGCTAGGTAGGTGTTTTGAGGAAGAACATCTAGGACGGTGTTCCTTTAAAGGGGGAGGGTATTGTAACATCCATGTTTCCCCCAGCTTTTCTTTAATCACAAAATATGATTACCATGATAACACATGTGGACAATGTAAATGTATTATTGTTTGAGTTTCCAATAACTGATTGTGGGGGTGAATCCTTGAAAGTACTAGCCATGATATCGCTAGAGGAAAGAATGTGAAAACTATAAGAGAGGTCTCATTATATCAAATAACCCCAAATTTCCCTTGATGGGTATAATAAATCTCCTTTGGATACCAAGGAGAGAAACCAGTTAATCAAGAAAGGAAAAGTGGTTGAATTATCAACCACTCCCATGAATGGAAGCATGGTCTGACTGTAGAATATCAGCCTGAAGTACCACAAGGTATGACAGACCAAGCTTACCTGAGTTCCCTTCTGATAGAAGGAATAGGATGGGTTGAAAACCATCCTGTGGAAAATATATAAGAAAATTGGTAAGAATAATGTGAAGGCTCCCCAACAGATGAGGAAGAGAAGGTTGTGAGCTTGATTCTGAGTGAGCATCTGATAAACCTTACCCAAGGCCATAAAAGAGAAAGAAATCTCTGAAAGTTTGCAAAGAAAAGAACCCGAGCGGAAGATGAAATAGAGAAAGAATCCTTGAGAACTGCGAGAGTTCCCTGGTGATATCATGGCTTGGCATGGGGATGTCCAGAGTGCTAAGAATGAATTCCTCTGAGCCTATGGCCAATTGGAAGGATGAACACCCATAGTCAGTTAGTTGTCTACCACCTATAATAGTTAAGTAATCACATATATTGTGTATTTAAGTGGTATTGTGAATTAAAGTTGGATATCCTATGAATGTTGTAGGGATGGATATGTTTTCTTAATGATTTATATTGTACCATTTTTCTATTTTCTTGATTGTGTAATTAGGAAAGTCAGAAATTGTATGAATTGGACATGTTTTTATACTCATAAATGCCTGCGTCCTATCGTGGCTTAAGCCAGAGCCACGAACTGTGAGTTCGTCGAGTATTGGCATAGTTTCATGTATGCATGTCGACCCTCCTAGTCGTTCTGAGTCCCTTAGAGGATGGAGTTTGTTAAGCTCAGGAGAGGTAGTGCGTATATGCACAAGCTCTCTGGGAGGCAAGAATAGACTAAGAACCACTTAAGCTCTAGAATTGATGAAGGAGGGCAAGAGTTGTGTAGAAGACCCTTATAAGTGTTAAGTTCAGGAGAAAGATAGTAATGCTCTTAAATCCTTCATAATTGATGAATATTAGGAAGGATAGAGAGATTCAAGTATCAAACAGGAATATCCTTTTGTTTGGAAGATGAATAGACGAGACCTTTTGAGAGGATCCAAGGATCTATCAGGACCCACCTTGATCGTTGGATCTATGATTTCAGAGTTTGCGTGATAGGAGAATCATGCGTTGGTGTGACTAAACCTCCAAAAACTGAAGTCATGATGTGATATCAACCATAGATCTAAGGATCTATCGGGACCCACCTTGACCATCAGATCTGTGAGTGCAGACTTTGCGCGACAGGAGAATCATGCATTGGTGCACTTGATAGGTATATGTTTTGTTTTACTATGGTAGGATGGATTCTTAGCCAAGTAAATAGCACTTTGACTATCACAAAGTAACTTTTCTTTGTCCTAGATCCTTCCAAACTCACCAAAAAAAACTTTCAACCAAACTGCCTCTTTGCAAGCATGTGAAGCAACTACGTATTCTGCTTCGGTAGTGGATAAAACAACAATGTTCCATATTTTTGACATCCAACTAATAGCTCCACTTGCAAGAGTAAAGACATACCCTGAAGTCGACCTTCTCTTGTCTCAATCACCTGCAAAATCAGAATCCACATATCAACAGACTAACTCATGACCACTATCATAGGTAATACAGTAATCACTTGTGCCACTCAGATACAGAAGCACCCATTTCACTGATGCCCAATGCTCTTTACCTGGACTTTCGATATACCTACTGACAACCTCAACTGCATGTGAAATTCCTACTGCATTAGCATATGGTATTTGAGACATATATACCTTTGCTTCTTTTGTACTAGGACATAAACTTGAAGAAAGCCTAAAATGGGAAGCCAAAGGGACTGAAATTGGTTTTACATCGTTCATACCAAACCTCAAAAGTATATTCTCAACATACTTCTGTTGTGACAACCAAATCTTACCATTCCTCCTGTCTCTGAATATCTCCATGCCGAAAATCTTCCTTGTTGCTCCTAGATCTTTCATATCAAACTTCCTAGCCATCTGAGCCTTTAACCTATTACTCTCAATTATGCTTTTGCTTGCTAAAATAATATCATCAACATACAATACTAAGATAATGAATATGTTAATATTCAATTTCTTAAAGTATACACAATGATCATACTCACTCCTTGTATAATTTTGTCTCACCATGAAATAGTCAAATTTCTTGTACCATTGTCTGGGTGACTACCTCAGACCATAAAATGATTTCTTGAGCCCGTAAAAAAATTTCTTTCTGCAATTCTCAACGAACCCTTTAGGTTATTCCATATAGATCTCCTCATCCAAATCTCCATGTAAAAAAATAGTCTTAACATCTAGTTTCTCCAACTGCAAATCAAGCCATGCAACTAATGCTAACACAATTCGAATTGAAATAGTCTTTACAATTGGTGAAAAAATCTCTTGAAATTCAATACCTTCTTTCTGAGAATATCCTTTCACAACCATCCTTTCTTCGTACGTTTCCACCATATCATAAACACCTTTCTTTAGCTTGTAGACCCACTTTCAAACTACAGTTTTTATGTCTCTTGGAAGTTCTACCAGGTCTCATGTGGCATTCGTCTCTAATGTATTCATTTCATCATTCATTACATATTTCCATTTCTCACTGTTACAACCCTTCACATCTTCCTGGTAGAACGAAGGTTCATCATCATTAGTACTTAAAGAAACTAATGAAACCAAATCATCATACCTTCTTGGAGGAACTCTGACCCGCATAGATCTCCTTAGGAGAGTTTGTGGTTCATCCACATTTTGTTGATTGTTATCATCAACCATGTCTTCTTCTGCATGAAAATCTTCATGAACATATTTAGAAACTTGTTCATGTTCACTTTCATATATATTTGAACTGGTTTCAAACTGAATCTGTTGATACTTAGGTAGTTCTTGTTGTTTCATTTGAACATCTACATCTAATTTGATGAGAGATAATTCATCAAATATTACATATATGTTAATGGTGATCTTGTGGGTAGTAGGATCCCACAACCTGTACCCCTTAATACCATCACCATATCCAACAAAGATGAGCCTTTTTTATTTTGGATCTAGTTTAGAACATTGATGTTTCAAAATTAGAGCATAGGCTTCACAACCAAAAACTTTAAGATTAGAATAGTTACAAGGATGACCTATCCATACCTCTTCTGGAATTTTGCACTCTATTGCTTTTGATGTTGATAGATTCACTAGATAACAAGTTGTAGTCATTGCTTCTTCCCACAATTCTTGTTGCAAGTTAGTGTTACTAAGAATACTCCTTTCTCTCTCTAGAAGAGTCTTGTTCATGCGCTCAACCACTCCATTTTGTTGAGGAGTATAGGCAGTGGTTTTATGCCTATCAATCCAAAACTCCTTGAAGTAGTTCTCAAATTCCATTGACATAAATTCACAACCATTATTAGTTCTTAAACATTTAATGGATCTACGAGTGCTCTTTTCCACTAAAGCTATAAACTGCTTGAAAACTATAAATACTTTTTAACATATAGATCCACACCTTCCTAGAGAAATCATCTATAAAAGTTACAACATATGATGATCCTCCATATGAAATAGTAGGGGATGGTCCCCAATCATCAGAATGGATATAATCAAGGATTCCTTCACTGGTGTGTCTTCCAGTTTTAAATCTCTACCTATTCTATTTTCCATAAATACAGTGGTTGCAGAAATCTAACTTTAAAGACTTTAGACTAGGAAGTAATTTACGATTAGAAAATACCTTAAATCCATGTTCGCTCATATGGACCAATCGTTGATGCCACAGTCGAACAATATCATTGTCTTTCTCAGATATTGTTGTTGCATGATCTGACTCAGTTATTCCTTCTAACAAAAATAGGTTACCGACCTTCTTCGCTTTTATAACCAATAAAATTCCTTTGTAGACTTTCATAACTCCACCTTGAACAATACCCTTATATCCTCCAGTATCTAAGACTCCCAAAGAAATTAGGTTCATCCTAATATTACGTACATGTCTTACATTAGTTAGTATTTTAATAGTTCCATTAAACATCTTAATTCAAATGCTACCAATTCCCACAACTTTACATGAGATATCATTTCCCATGTAAACTATTCCATCATCTACAGACTGGTAAGTAGCAAACTAGTATCTATGAAGACACATGTGATTTGAAGCACCAGAATCTAATAACCATTGTTGATCATGACGTGAACCAATACTAATTGATAAAACTTTATCAGTCATACATGAACCTGTTGTTGAACATGGTTCAGTTGCATTTGCTTCCTTTGTCTCTTTTTGAGAGTTTTCTTTCAGGCTTGTTGTCGCTTCCAACAATCCTTCTTCAGGTGTCCATATTTTCCACAAAACTAACACTTAAGCTTTCTCTTTTTTCCCTTCGACTTTGACCAAGAGAAATCCCTCTGACCCTATCCTCTTTCTTTAGGTCTGCCTCTGATCACCATTGCCTTAGATGTAGAGGCTCCTAAATTGGATTTCTTCCTTGTTTCCTCAGACAGTAAAGCTCCAACAATATCATCAAACTCAATACTTTATGTTGAAATGAATCTAATAGAGGTAAAAAAATGATCCCATGACGTGGACAAAAAACAAAATAATGTAATTGCCTTATCTTCAAATTCGAATTTCACTCCCGTGCTATCCAACTGGACTAAAAGAGTATTAAAAGTATTTAAATGATCAGTTATTTTCATACCTTCCTTCATGTACAAACTATACAATTGTCTTTTCAGGAAGATCTTGTTTTTCAAGGATTTCTTCATATACAAGATTTGTAGCTTCGTCCATAAACCGACTATTGTGTTCTCTGAGACAATATTGAATAGAACATTGCCGGCCAAACACAGGCATATGGAACTCAGTGCTCTCGCATCCATATCATCCCATTCATCATTTTTTATGGTTGTGGGTTTCTTTTATTTTTCCAAAAGTGCCTTCACCATTCCTTGTTGCACAAGCATATCATACATCTTAACCTTCCAGATCTCGAAATTGTTCTTTCCATTGAACTTCTCAATTTCAAACTTAGCACTCTCTGTCTTTTCCATTAGAGGAAACATTCCAAAAAACACCATTGCTTGTAATAACCAAGGCCCTTTGAAAAAATAATGTTGAGGAATATTGGTTTAAACTTTACAATGTTTAATAAAAGATTTAATAAAAAATCCTTTTACTAACTTTTCCTTTTATTTAAATTTTTTTTAATAAAGGTGACCTTTTTAAACATTATTCACTTTGAGATAATTAAAAAACGCTTTTTAACTCCTCCACATTTACTTAATCCTTTTACTCCATAATAAACCTTTACTCCATTCACCCACGTTGACGTGTTCACGCTTAAAAAAAAAAAAATCATTTTTTTTGAAAAAACCCGAGGGACTGTATAGAAAAGAAGGGGATGCCTGATCCTAGGCCTAGAGGGTGAGTGACTGCAAGGAATAGGATACCTTAATAGTTCTTTTAAACTATTGATTGGGATCATGAATAGGATGGGTAGTTCTTCCCAGGAAAGAAAACCTTGGCAAGGCAAGATGGATCACCCGAGGGACTGTATAGCAGAGAAGGGCATGCTTGATCTTGGGTCTGGAGGGTGAGTGACTAAAAGGAATATGAAACCTTTATACTTCTAGTAAACTATTGATGGGGATAATGCACCCAATGGGCATGTCAAGGAAAAACAATGAACCTAGATAGAAAACAACCATGTGGATATAAATCCCCAAACTGCGCAGATAATTATTGTGCTAAGATTAGAAAACAATTTCATAGAAAGTTTTATATAATTTTATCACATGAGACTATGATTAATATGCTTGTTGTCCAATAATTATTGAAAAAAGGTGATGAATATTAAGGGTCTGAAACAAGACCCGACCAAGAAAGAAATATCAAGATTTCTGAAAACATTGAATGGGAAAGGCTAGACAAGTGTTTTGTGGAAGAACATTGAGGACAATGTTCCTTTAAAGGGAGAGGGTATTGTAACATCCATGTTTCCCCCAGCTTGTATTTAATCATAAAATAGGATTACCATGCTAACACATGTGGATAGTGTAAATGTATTATTGTTTGCGTTGCCAATAACTGACTGTGGGGGTGAATCCTTGAAAGTACTAGCCATGATATCACTAGTGGAAAGAATGTGAAAACTATAAGAGAGGGATCATTATATCAAATAACCCCAAATTTCCCTTGATGGGGATAATAAATCTCCTTTGGATACCAAGGAGAGAAACCAATTAATGAAGAAAGGAAAAGTGGTTGAATTATCAACCACTCCGATGAATGGAAATATGGTCTGACTATAGAATATGAGCCCGAAGTGCCACTGGGTATGTGTTGGCGTTCGGAAGTCACTCCTGGATTGCTAGCAGGAGCAGAGCCCAGAGCCCATCAGTTTAATGTCACGATTTCTTTAAAGGGTGATCAAATGGAGGAAAACTCAGAACAGTATCGTGTCAACTCAAAAGCCAGACCAAGCATGCATGAAAGAGTGAGGTCTTGATAAACTCCAAACAGCGAGTTGTAGTAAAGGGTGAGTAGATGGAAGACTTATGCAAGGAGGGTGCAAGGTCTATCACAGACATCCAGTTTGGGATAGACTGAAGAAGAATGCATCCAAATATGAAATCCTTTCACATTCAAATACAAAAACTAGAGGGCATGACAACGTCACAATAAATCCTTTATTGTAACAAGATGCACTACTGTGAATCCTCAAGCATTAGACGAAAGAAAGATGGAAAAGAGGAGAATTGTTTGTTATAAACCAAGAAATATCAAACACAGAGGCATAACCAGAAAACCAGAGTATTTGCTGAAACTTTACAGTCGGGAGCTTAGCTCTACCATCGATAGATACAAAAATGGCAAAAATGCCTACATATACTCAAAACAACAACAGCAGTGGAACCAAGAAAATGCATTGAAAGCTTTGCTTCTGCATGGCTTCTGACAGTCAACATCTGAAAGATCGTGCAACTTATGTCAGACGAAATCTTAATTGTTTGACAGCTCCAATGGCGAATCGACGTGCCTTAAATTCATGGCCGTGCTTTCCCATTAAGGCGGAGGCGATATCTAACCACCACCAACTGCTACAATAACTGCTTCTTGGGATTGAGAACGGCCCAGCCAACTCAGCATTTCGGAATACGGAAGACTTCTTGCGCTGCCATATGGAATAACCGAATAGCTTGAGGGGCGGGCATGGAGGCCAGCGCGAAGGATGAGACGCATGACAGGAATCGTGGTGTCGGTTATAAGGGCGTGGAAAGGGTGACAAGATGAGAGAAGGATACGTGGCGAGTGATAAATGGATGATGAAACGAAGGAAAGGCCATCTAGATGTGTGAGAGAGAGGTGAAAGGTGACGCATGGCGGCGAGGGAAAGGCAGGCAGAAAGATGATATGGCGAGAGGAGGGCCCATGCAGATTAAAGACAGGGTAGCTGAGAAGGTCGGGGCCATGCCTGAGCTGTTGATCTGGGCTGCTTGATCGTAGCTGTCGGGA
>JZKD02S1860057.1:0-24931 GCA_000966675.3 Picea glauca | reverse complement strand
CCCCTTCGCTTAAAGGTAGAAAGGCGGGGGGGGTCCGGAATGGTCTTCATCGTCGTTGATCCAGGCGTGCTAATCTGAACCATCGGAGAGTTGCGCCTACGATTCCGGACCCCCCCCCCTTTTAAAGGTAGAAAGGAAAGGGGGTTCCGGAATCCAACGCACGTCGTTGATCCGGGCGCGCGAATTTGGACCGCTCGAACTTGCTTGCCTCTTATCATGGGCGCATTATCGCCCAAAACTTAGGAAAAATGGGTTTTAAACCTCTACTTTTGATATCCAATCCCCTTAACCAGAAAAATCGCTAACAGTATGATAGACCAAGATAACCTGAGTTCCCTTCTGGCAGAAGAAACACGATGGGTTGAGAACCATCCTGTGGAAAAGATATAAGAAAATTGGTAAGAAGAATGTGAGAGCTCCCCAACAGATGAGGAAGAGAAGGCCATGAGCTTGATGCTGAGTGAGCATCTGATAAACCTCACCCAGGGCCATAACAAAGAAATAAATATCTGAAAGTTTGCAGAGAACATAATCCAAGCGGAAGCTGAAATAGAGAAAGAATCCTTGAGAACTGCGAGAGTTCCCTAGTGATATCATGGTTTGGCATGGGGGTGGCCAGAGTGCTAATAATGAATGCCTCTGAGCCTATGGTCAGTTGGAAGGATGAACACCCATAGTCAGTTAGTTGGCTACCACCTGTAATAGTTAAGTAATTGCATATCTTGTGTATTTAAGTGGTATTGTGAATTAAAGTTGGATATCCTATGAATGTTGCAGGGATGGATATGTTTTCTTAATTATTTATACTGTACCCTTTTTCTTTCTGCTTCATTGTGTAATTAGGAAAGTAGGAAATTTTATGAATTGGACTTGTTTTTATACTCGTAAATGCTTACGTCATGTGGTGGCTTAAGCCAGAGCCACGAACTGCAAGTTTGTCGAGTGTGGGCATAGTTTCATGTATGCATGTCGACCCTCCTAGTCGTTCTGAGTCCCTTAGAGGATGGAGTTTGTTAAGCTTAGGAGAGGTAGTGTATATATGCATAGGCTCTCTGCGAGGCAAGTAGAGACCGAGAACTACTTAAGTTCTAGAAATTATGAAGGAGCGCAAGAGTTGTGCAGACGACACTTATAAGTGTTAAGTTCAGGAGAAAAAGTGCAATGCTCTTAAATCCTTCATAACAGATGAATATTAGGAAGGGTAGCGAGATTCAAGTATCAAAAGGGAATATCCTTTCATTTGGAAGATGAATGGACAAGACCTTTTGAGAGGATCCAAGGATCTATCGGGACCCACCTTGATCATTGGATCTATGATTTTAGAGTCTGCGCGATAGGAGAATTGCATGCTGGTGTGACTAAACCTCCAAAACCTAAAGTTGTGATGTGATATCGACTGTATATCTAAGGATCTATCGGGACCCACCTTGATCGTCGGATCTGTGAGTGCGGACTTCGCACGATAGGAGAATCGTGCATTAGTGCACTTAATAGGTATATGTTTTGTTTTACTATGGTAGGCTGGATTATTAGCCAAGTAAATAGTACTTTGACTATCACAAAGTAACTTTACTTTGTCCTACATACTTCCAAACTCACCAAACAAACCTTTCAACCAAACTGTCTCTTTGCAAGCATGTGAAGCAACAATGTATTCTGCTTCGGTAATGGATAAAACAACAATGTTCTATAACTTTGACATCCAACTAATATCTCCACTTGCAAGAGTAAAGACATACCCTAAAGTCGACCTTCTCTTGTCTAAATTACTGGAAAAATCAGAATCCACATATCAACAGACTAACTCATGACCACTATCATAGGTAATACAGTAATCACTTGTGCCCCTCAGATACCAAAGCACCCATTTCATTGATGCCCAATGCTCTTTACCTGGATTTTCCATATACTTGTTGACAACCTCAACTGCATGTGAAATATCTGGCCCTGTACTAACTATTGCATGCATTAAACTTCCTATTACATTAGCATATGGTATTCGAGACACATATTCCTTTTCTTCTTTTGTACTAGGACATAAACATGAAGACAACCTAAAATGGGAATCCAAAGGGACTGAAACTGGTTTCACATCATTCATACCAAACCTCAAAAGTATATTCTCAACATACTTCTGTCGTGACAACCAAAGATTACCATTCCTCCTGTCTTTGAATATCTCCATGCCCAAAATCTGCCTTGTTTCTCCTAGATCTTTCATATCGAATGTCCTAGCCATCTGAGCCTTTAACCTATTGATCTCAATTATGCTTTTGTTTGCTAAACAAATATCATCAACATACAATACTAAGATAATGAATATGTTATTATTCAATTTCTTAAAGTAGACACAATGATCATACTCACTCCTTGTATAATTTTGGCTCACCATGAAAGAGTCAAATTTCTTGTACCATTGTCTGGGTGACTGCCTCAGACTATACAATGATTTCTTGAGCCCGCAAACAAATTTCTTTCTACAATTATAAACGAGCCCTTCAGTTTGTTCCATGTAGATCTCCTCATCCAAATCTCCATGTAAAAAAACAATCTTAACATCGAGTTGCTCCAACTCCAAATCAAGCAATGTAAGTAATGCTAACACAATTCGAATTGAAATAGTCTTTACAATTGGTGAAAAAATCTCATGAAATTCAATACATTCTTTATGACAATATCCTTTCATAACCAGCCTTGCTTCGGACCTTTCCACCTTATCATCAACACCCTTCTTCATCTTGTAGACCCACTTCCAACCTATATTTTTTATGTCTCTTGGAAGTTCTACCAGGTGTCATGTGGTGTTCCTCTCTGATGCCTTCATATCGTCCTTCATTGCTTCTTTCCATTTCTCACTGTTACAACCATTCACATCTTCCTGGTAGCACGAAGTTTCATCATCATTAGTACATAAATAAACTGACGAAACAAAATCATCATACCTTCTTGGAGGAACTCTGACCCACGTAGATCTCCTTAGGAAAGTTTATGGATCATCCACATTTTGTTGATTGTTATCATCAACCATGTCTTATTCTACATGAAACTCTTCATGAACATCTTTAGGAACTTGTTCATGTTCCCTTTCATCTGTATTTCAACTGGTTTCAAACTGAATCTGTTGATACTTAGGTACTTCTTGTTGTTTCATTTGAACATCTACATCTGATTTGATGAGAGATGATTCATCAAATATTACATATATGTTAATGGTGATCTTGTGGACTGTAGGATCCCACAAACTGTACCCCTTAATGCCATCACCATATCCAACAAAGATAAGCCTTTTTTATTTTGGATCTAGTTTAGAACGTTGATGTTTCAAAATTAGATCAGAGGCTTCACAACCAAAAACTTTAAGATTAGAATAATTACAAGGACGACCTATCCATACCTCTTCTGGAATTTTGCACTCTATTGCTATTGATGTTGATCGATTCACCAGATAACAAGTTGTAGTCACTGCTTCTGCCCACAATTCCTGTTGCAAGTTATGTTTACTAAGAATACTCCTTTCTCTCTCTAGAAGAGTCTTGTTCATGTGTTCAACAAATCCATTTTGTTGAGGAGTATAGGAAGTGGTCTTATGCCTATCAATCCCAAACTCCTTGAAGTAGTTCTCAAATTCCATTGACGTAAATTCACCACCATTATTAGTTCTTAAACATTTAATGGATCTACAAGTGCTCTTTTCCACTAAATCTCTAGACTGCTTGAAAAATATAAATACATCAGCCTTACTTTTTAACATATATATCCACACCTTCCTAGAGAAATATTTATAAAAGTTACAAAATATGATGATCCTCCACATGAAATAGTAGGGGATGGTCCCCAAACATCAGAATGGATATAATCAAGGATTCCTTCACTGGTGTGTCTTCTGGTTTTAAATCTCTACCTATTCTATTTTCCATAAATACAGTGGTTGCTGAAATCTAACTTTAAAGACTTTAGACTAGGAAGTAAGTTGCGATCAAATAATACCTTATATCCACGTTCACTCATGTGGCCCAACCGTTGATGCCACAGTCGAAAAGATTCTGTGTCTTTCTCAAATACTGTTGTTGTGTGATCTGACTCAGCTCTTCCTTCTAACAGAAATAGGTTACTGACCTTCTTCGCTTTTATAACCAATAAAATTCCTTTATAGACTTTCATAACTCCACCTTGAACAATACTCTTATATTCTCCAATATCTAAGACTCCCAAATAAATTAGGTTCGTCCTAATATTAGGCACATGTATTACATTAGTTAGTATTTTAATAGTTCCATTAAACATCTTAATTCGAATGCTACCAATTCCCACAACCTCACATGAGATATCATTTCCCATGTAAACTATTGCATCATCTACGGACTGGTAAGTAGACAACCAATGTCTATGAAGACACATGTGATTTGAGGCACCATAATCTAATAATCATTGTTTATCATGACGTGAACAAATACCAATTGATAAAACTTCATCAGCCATACCTGAACCTGTTTTTGAACCTATTTTAGTTGCATTTTCTTCCTTCGTCTCTTTTGGAGAGTCTTCTTTCAGTCTTGTTGTCGCTTCCAACAATCCTTCTTCAGGTGTCCATATTTTCCACAAAACTAACACTTAAGATTTCTCTTTTTTGCCTTCGACTTTGACCAAGAGAAATCCTTCTGACCCTCTCCTCTTTCTTTAGGTCTACCTCTGATCACCATTGCCTCAGATGTAGAGGTTCCTAAATTGGATTTCTTCCTTGTTTCTTCAGACACTAAAGCTCCAACAATATCATCAAACTTAATACTTTATGTTGAAATGAAACTAATAGAGCTAACAAAATGATCCCATAATGTGGACAAAGAACACAATAATGTAATTTCCTTATCTTCAGATTTGAATTTCACTCCCATGCTATCCAACTGGATGAAAAGAGTATTAAAAGTATTTAAATGATCAACTATTTTCATAGCCTCCTTCATGCGCAAACTGTACAATTGCCTTTTCAGGAAGATCTTGTTTTTCAAGGATTTCTTCATATACAAGCTTTCCAGCTTCGTCCATAAACCCATTGTTTTCTTCTCCGAGACAATATTGAACAAAACATCATCAACCAAACATAGGCTTATGGAACTCAGTGCTCTCACATCCATATCATCCCATTCATCATTTTTTATGGTTGTGGGTTTCTTTTATTTTCCCAAAAGCGCCTTCACCATGCCTTGTTGCATGAGCAGATCGTACATCTTAACCTTCCAGATCTTGAAATTGTTCTTTCCATCGAACTTCTCAATTTCAAACTTAGCACTCTGCGTCTTTTCCATTAGAGGAAACATTCCAAAAAACACCACTGCTTGTAATAAAAAAGGCCCTTGGAAAAAATAATGTGGAGGAATAATGGTTTAAACTTTAAAATGTTTAATAAAAGATTTAATAAAAAATCCTTTTACTAACTTTTCCTTTTATTTAAAAGAAAAAAATAACAAAGGTGGCCTTTTTAACCATTATTCACTTTGAGATAATTAAAAAATGCTTTTTAATTCCTCCACCTTTACTTAATCCTTTTAATCCATAAAAACCTTTACTTCATTCACCCTCGTTGACGTGTTCACTCTTTAAAAAAAAAAAACTCATTTTTTTTGAAAAAACCCGAGGGATTGTATAGAAAAGAAGGGCATGCCTAATTCTGGGCCTAGAAGGTGAGTGACTGCAAGGAATAGGAGACCTTAATAGTTCTTGTAAACTATTGATTGGGATCATGAATAGGATGCGTAGTTCTTCCCATGAAAGAAAAACTTGGCAAGGCAAGATGGATCACCCGAGGGACTGCATAGCAGAGAAGGGCATGCATGATCCTGGGCATGGAGGGTGAGTGACTACAAGGAATATGAAACCTTGATAGTTCTTGTAAACTATTGATGGGGATCATGCACCCAATGGGCATGTCAAGGAAAAACAATGACCCTGGATAACAAACAACCATGTGAATACAAATCCACAAACTGCACAGATAATTATTGTGCTAAGATTAGAAGACAATTTCATAGAAATTTTTATACAATGTTATCACATGAGACTATGATTAATATGCTTTTTGTCCAAAAATTATTCAAAGAAAGTGACGAAGTTTAAGGGTCTAAAATAGGACATGAACAAGAAAGAAATATCAAGATTTATGAAAAAATTGAATGGAAAAGGCTAGACAGGTGTTTTGAGGAAGAACATCGAGGACAATGTTCCTTTAAAGGGGGAGGGTATTGTAACATCCCTGTTTCCCCCAACTTGTAATTAATCATAAAATAGGATTACCATGCTAACACATGTGGAAAATGTAAATGTATTACTGTTTGAGTTGCCAATAAATGACTGTGGGGGTGAATCCTTGAAAGTACTAGCCATGATATCACTAGACGAAAGAATGTGAAAACTATAAGAGAGGGCTCATTATATCAAATAACCCCAAATTTCCCTTGACGGGGATAATAAATCTCCTTCAGATACCAAGAAGAGAAACTAGTTCATGAAGAAAGGAAAACTGGTTGAATTATCAACCACTCCCATGAATGGAAGCATGGTCTGACTGTAGAATATCAGCCCGAAGTACCACTGGGTATGACAGATCAAGCTAACCTGAGTTCCCTTCTGACAGAAGGAACAGGATGGGTTGAGAACCATCATGTGGAAAAGATATAAGACAATTGGTAAGAAGAATGTGAGAGCTCCCCAACATATGAGGAAGAGAAGGCCGTGAGCTTGATGCTGAGTAAGTATCTCATAGACCTCACACAGGGCCATAACAAAGAAATAAATCTCTAAAAGTTTGCAGAGAACAGAACCCGAGTGGAAGTTGAAATAGAGAAAGAATCCTTGAGAACTGCGAGAGTTCCCTAGTGATATCATGGCTTGGAATGGGGATGGCCAGAGTGCTAATAATGAATGCCTCTGAGCCTATGGTTAGTAGGAAGGATGAACACCCATACTCAGTTAGTTGGTTACCACCTGCAATAGTTGAGTAATCGCATATCTTCTGTATTTAAGTGGTATTGTGAATTAAAGTTGGATATCCTATGAATGTTGCAGGGATGGATATGTTTTCTTAATGCTTTATACTATACCCTTTTTCTGTCTGCTTGATTGTGTAATTAGAAAAGTAGGAAATTGTATGAATTGGACATGTTTTTATACTCGTAAATGTTTGCATCCTGTGGTGGCTTAAGCTAGAGTCAGGAACTGCAAGTTCATCGAGTGTGGGCATAGTTTCATGTATGCATGTCGACCCTCCTAGTCGTTCTAAGTCCCTTAGAGGATGGAGTTTGTTAAGCTCAGGAGAGGTAGTGCATATATGCACAGGCTCTTTGTGAGGCAAGTAGAGACCGAGAACCACTTAAGTTCCAGAAATTATGAAGGAGCACAAGAGTTGTGCAGAAGACCCTTATAAGCGTTAAGTTCGGGAGAAAGAGCACAATGCTCTTAAATCCTTCATAAATGATGAATATTAGGAAGGATAGAGAGATTCAAGTATCAAAAGGGAATATCCTTTTGTTTGGAAGATTAATGGATGAGACCTTTTGAGAGGATCCAAGGATCTATCGGGACCCACCTTGACCGTCGGATCTGTGATTTCAGAGTTTGCGCGATAGGATAATCGCGCGTTGGTGTGACTAAACCTCCAAAACCTAAAGTCATGATGTGATATCGACCATAGATCGAAGTATCTATCGAGACCCACCTTGACCTTCGGATCTGTGAGTGCAGACTTCGTGCGACGGGAGAATCGCGCATTGGTGCGACTAAAATTCTGAAACCTCAAGTTGTGATTTGATATCAACCATTGGATCGAGGAAGGTCATGGAACATCGATTTAACACAATCATATTAACAGAAGGAGTAGGTGGGAATTATAAATTCCCTAAGGACCAAGCTCAGAAGAGACTAGTTCTTTTCAGAAGCGCATAGGAGGTCCAAGAGGTGAACTTGTTTCAAGTTCGTAATCTCGGGAGGGAATTGAAAGTTGATACCCATGCATCAGGGCTTGCAAGAATTAAATTGAAGGTCAAGACCTTCGAAACATCTAAAAACATCCAATTTAAGGAAGAAAGTGAAAGCTCAGGAGGAGGAGCAATAGTGACCATTGGATCGAGCACTGTGAAAGATCTATACCACTGGGATCCAAGTCCAAACAATTAGAAGAGCGTGTAGGATTAGATAATATCTGGGTTTTCAAATCTTAGCGCGAAGACCAATAGTCATTGGATCCCAAGGAAACTGAACTAGCCCTAACCCTTTGAAAGTGCATAGGAGAGTGGACTTGCGAAGTCTCGTAGTTTCAAAGTCAATCGGAACCGTCCAATGTCAGGGTTGATACATGGCATAAGATTCACAAATTCAGAGGTTTGTAGACAAGGAGGAGGACAAACAACCAAAGTAAATACTGGTCTTCGATCGCCAGGGGGACACGAGTTAGGATATTGTGTATTTAGGGTAAAATCACTCTGGAGAAATGGGTGCATAAGAGTTGAAACTCTCGAATCCCGGAGATTCAGAGAGATGAAGTATCAAAATGTCAAAGAGCTGAAGCGTCGAAGGGCCAGAGCGTCGAAGGGCTGAAGAGCTGAAGATTTGAAGGACTCTTAATCATTAGATCCGGAGAGACATGTGGTGATAGATCGCAAGCTTGCGATAAATAGCATTGGATTTTAAGTTGAGAATTGAGGTTCCCGAACCCTAAAGACCCAAAGTGAATCTAGAACGCTAGATCCAGAGGGACACGTGGAGATAGATCATGGACTCCGAAGAAATCTGTTTGAGAGTTTTTAGTTGAGATTTGAGACTCCCGAAGTCTAGAGATCCATAGAGCCAAAGAAAATATCAACCATCCTATCATCCGAAGTAGATCTCATTCATTAGATCGTGCGAAGTAAATCTCAAGCATCGGAGTGTCCGAGGTAAATCTAGATTGTCTGATCCAGAAGATACACGGCGTAGATTGGTGGATTCCAGGTAAAGTCCTGAAGTAATTCATAGCCATCATATCAAGAGGACAGGTGGCATAAATCTATATATTTTGGGTAAAGACCCGAAGAAATCCTCAACCATTCGATTCAAGTAGACATGTGGTAGGAATCTTCTTACTTCCAGGGGAAGTGAATTTTAAGATTTGAGATCTCATAAGTTCGGAAACCCGAAGGAAATCTTGATCATTGATCGAGAAAAGGGGCCACAGGATTGTTGATATAGTTGAAAGGTCAAACCTCCGAAGCAGAGGTAGAGCTGTTGATTGAGAAGGACAAGTGTCTGCAAATCGTTGAATCCAAAATATTGACATACGAAAGAAAGGAAAGTTTGAGACTTGAGAATTCTGAAGTCCAAAATTCCGAAACAAATCACAACTATTGATTTGCAAGAGGTCAAATATGAACCACAACTTTGAAAGGGATATATCTGATTCATCCATTCAGAGGCATCGTCGATATCATGAGATCGATGGTCTCGTAACATTGCAAGGATTGGAGACGCGTGCAATTTAAAAATTTGAGGGTGGGCCGCAAACCAGGCCATGGTTTTGAAGAAAGGACACCTGGAGGCACGAGGAGAATTGTGGGCCAAAAGGCAGTTTGGTTTCAAATCACCTTTGGTTGCACTCACAATTGTTTTTTTGCATGAGGTTATCACCCAAGGTCACCTGAAGGAGGGGCTTATAATAAAAGGGCCTAGCGCCCAAACTCAAATATTTCCCAAGCGCGAAGGGAAGGTCGTCGGTACCATTAGACCTGCACCTGGAAGTCGAAAGGGTATCCGTTTAATTACAGAGTGAGACCATCAGGGTCTTAGTGAGTCGTTGGCTTCAAAATCAGAGATCCTTGACCGGGAGGTTGGACTGGTTCCCTGACTTCCCAAATTAGAAACCATGGATGGAGAATCTATCCTTTAAGAAAAGAGAAAATTGCATGCCTCGTCTTGGGTGTGTTACAAATTGGTATCATATCATGGTTACAACACTTGGCCTAGTGGGGATCATGTATGAGTCACGTAAGGATGTATTTTTGTCTACATTTACTCCTTGAGGAGAAGGACCGCAAATTGAACCTGTGATTTTGGGAATTCTTGTTGAATTTCAGCGGAAGATTTTCTTTATCCCTTTTTCAAAGTGATAACTACTCTTACCGGAGTAGGGATATTATAATTAACATCTATAGTAAGACTTGAATGTGGATAGATGAAGGTGGCAGGGTTATGTCAAGAGTAGTTGAAGCCTAAAGGACAGATGACCTAGTGTTTGTAACATTGCTTCTAAGCATGGATAGTTGTAACTTCAGGCACTGATTATGTTAGATTATATAATGGTTAATACCTTTGTGGGATTAAAGGAATCTGGTAGGATCATGTAGGATCCCTGGAAGTTATAGTTATTGCTCTATATTAAAATCAGAGTATACAAATCCTCATGACTAGAGAAAAATGAGATGGGTATAACCCTATGGATGGTGAGGCAAGAAGGTTTTCTTGTTAGATGTTATCGCATAAAGAAGAAAGTGACCCTGGTTGGTTATTGCCTTCACAAAAGGAAACATCAATATGAGATATGACTATGAGATTAGTCCGGTAAGTGACTAAAATATCAAACTAAAGGACACTAATGATGAAATTAAACTATCAAGTGAATGCATTAGGTAAAAAGGTGCAAGATATGCACCTACTTATACACGAATGTGTATACATGATCATAATGATGATTGGAAGATCCTTGGGAAAAGGATATAGAAACCTGATATGTCCATGCATGTGAATGAGATGGAAAAAGTGCAAGCAATAAAATAACATGATGAATACTTATATGTGTTTAATTATGATTGAGTACATGGGTTTAGTGCATTATGGAGCTTTGTAACATGAGGCCTGATAGTAATACCATTTAGGTATGAGTTATATTAAATGTGCAAGTGATGCACATGTATGATGTAATATAACAAAACCAGAATATGTATGGATACATAATTTGGGTACATGACAAAGATGCATGTTTATATTCCTTATGGGATATTTGGTAAACTGTTGAAGCTACGTCATGGCTGAGGCCATCACAAATAGTGATGGATATCCATTAAGAAAGATTCATGCATAAGGAGTTCCCTGTGGAGGAACTGTGTGAAGACTCTGTCAAGAAAACAAGGTCACAACCTTAATGACTGCTGAGAATTAAGCACTGAGCCACAAGATTATATATATATATATATATATATATATATATATATATATATACCAGAATCCTGGATTACATTTTGAAAAACATCATGTAATGAATAGAAGACTAATAATTAATATTGACGATTCTGATAACTAAATGGTAACATGCACGATGAACAAGTTAATGATTCATTATGGGAAAAATATTTTGCTATGAAAGCATGTTGATGTATCCTAAGAGTTAGGATGAGCCTAACCCAAGTCTACTCAGGAAAAGAGAAGAAATATCACAATAAGAAGTAGATTTCATAAGTAAATGGGGAGAAAAGGAGGAACACTTTCCTCCCCCTAAGAACCCTAAATTGTTTAACAAATTTGTAGGATTAAAAGAGCAGTTGCAGAAACCAGTATAGTTGGTAAAAGGCAAGTAAACCCCCTGAGTATTATTAAATGATTAAATGATTACGTTTAATTGAATAGGCTTGGTTGAATCCATGATTAAGAAAAGACAGTGAGGCCTTAGAGATAACTCGACTGGGTTGAAAAGTCCCAGGTGGTGTAGAACGAGTTGGAAGAAGAGGAGAGTCCTCAATTCTTTCCTTGCTAAGTATTATGTTTTCTCTTGGATGAGAAAGCTGGTACACTAATGAAAGTAAAAAGGTTTTTAGACCATAGTGATAAGGATTGTATCGTTGAATATACAATCAAAATCTATTTGTGTTTCACTTGTGGAAACATTTGAGGATAATGTGATGAAGTGCATAAAGATATGCTAGGACATTTTGAAGATGTTTTATGAATTTGAATGTTATGATACGTGCATTTGGTTTAATATTACAACTAATGTAATTGTGACTATGATGATGCATGCTATGCATAGAAAGGAATTGGAGCTATTGAGGAAGATAGTTGCCAATGATTGGAAACCTCAAGCAGAGGATGACCATGAGAAGGTTGTGGTTGAAAGATTGTTGACAGGGATGTAAAAGTCCCCACTGATGAGGTAAAAATTGGAAAGAGGGTGCTAGCAGGGAAGAACCAATATAAAGATATACATGCCTATGTGGCACAAGGTATGAAGGGATTTGGTAAGAACCCCTTCTGAAATACTTTATTGTCTTAGTGTTATGCATGAAATTTTGAAAGGAAGTTGTATGCCTTGGGTACCCAAGTAAGGTATGATTCAGGAAGGAGAGCTTGAATGATGGAGGCATGAACCTATGGTAGTAAACATTGTTTCTAACCCTTGGAATAATCCATGAACTGATATTTCATGAATGCGTTGACCAATCGAGGAATTCTTAAAGACATTCATGTGAAAGTTTTGAGTTCATGTGTATTGAGTTCGGATCATAATTGACCTATAGCAGGCAGTATGGTCCTGCTGTATGAATGAAAGAAAATGAATAAGCCATATGAGGAAAAGGTTGGTTAAATTCCAACACACCATGGCCAAGAACCAGTCATAAAGTGTGACGAACTTGAAAACAATGCAAGACTGCATTGGGTATGAATGTGGCCATGAATAATTGACACATTTGGTAAAATCCTTTGAAATATTGAATTACGTTTTGAAAGGGTTGGTATGTTGAAATGAGGCATAGGCAAGGAATGGGATTCACTTTTTATGTTTATATAGATGTGATGAACTGTTAGTATGAATGGTTTTGAATATAGATATATATACATGGATGCATGAGAGACTAACAATTTGTTTGGTTGTGTAAAGAATAAATTGCAGGGAGGAAACGGGTCTCGGATATGGCGATATTATAATCCCATAAGGAAGACCAATTGCCTACTGATATAAACTGCAAGGAATGGTATTTCCTTTTTGAGAAAGTAAATTTGATAGTTAGTACGAACAATTCTAAAATTGTTTGTGAACATTGTAAAGGTGCAATAAAAATGTATGTGCATGGAAAAGCTAACAATTTGTTTGGTTGATTGAAGTTGAAAATGTAGGAAGAAAAGGGGTCTTGGATATGGCAGCATTGTAAGCCCATAAGGAATACCAATTTCATGTTGATCCAAACCTCCATGGGAAGGAAAGTCCCATAATTATGAATCTGGTTCCTATGTGGAACAAATATGGAAATAAAATGTGGAATTGGAAATCTGTAGGTGATAGATTTGCAAAGAAATTCTGAATTTAAAATTTATGATGATGTCTCATGAATTTTTGTATACCTATGATACAGGTGAAAGGAAAAGATCTGCGAAGAGTTCAGAGACGAGAGACTTAAATATCGAGTTCGAGGAATAACTGTGAAAAGGAGTATAATTTGTTCGCATGAAATAGAGACTAACAGTTTATTTGGCTATGTAAAGAATGAATTACTAGGAGAAGGAGAGTAACCTTCGTTCCTATCTATTACAGTACCAGGAGAAGGAGAGTAATCGTCATCCCTATCTGTTACAGTATTGGGAGAAGGAGAGTAACCTTCGTCCCTATCTATTACAATATCGAGAGAAAGAGAGTAACCTTCTCCCCTATTTATTACGGTGCAGGGAGAAGGAGAGTAACCTTTGTCCCTATCTATTATAGTGTCGGGAGAAGGAGAGTAACCTTTGTCCCTATCTATTATGGTGTCGAGAGAAGGAGAGTAATCTTCATCCCTATCTATTACGATGCAAGGATAAGGAGAGTAACCTTCCTCCCAAACTTTTGCTAAGCCGGAAGGTTGTCAACCTGTAAAAGCATAAAAAATGGCTACTGTTGAGCCATGAGAACCCCGTGGTAAGACATGATTGCCTAGAATATGTTGTGTTAAGGTAAAAAAAGATGGAGGGATGCCTCAGAAGATAAATTCTGAGGGATGCCTCGACTATAAGACTTGATAGAGTCTCTAGAATTATTTTTGTGTGAGAAAACATTGGCAAGGCAAGATGGACCACCCAAGGGATTGTATAGTAGAGAAGGGGATGCCTGAGCCTGGGCCTAGAGGGTGATTGACCGCAAGGAAGAGGATAACTTAATATTTCTTGTAAACTATTGATTAGGATCATGCATGTGATGGGTAGTTCTTCCTGTGCGAGAAAACCTTGGCAAGGCAAGATGGATCTCCCAAGGGACTGTATAGCAGAGAAGGGGATGCCTGAGCCTGGGATTGGAGGGTGAGTGACCGCAAAGAAGATGAAAAATTGATAGTTCTTGTAAACTATGCATGGGGATAATTCACCCAATGAGTATTTCAATGAAAAACAATGAGCCTAGATAACAAACAACCATGTGGATACAAATCCACAAACTGTGCAGATAGTTATTATGCTAAGATTAGAAAACAAATTCCTAGAAATTTTTATACAATGTTATCACATGAGACTATGATTAATATTCTTGTTGTCCAAGAATTATTGAAACTAGGCGACGAATATTAAGGGTCTGAAATAGGACCCGACTGAGAAAGAAAGATCAATATTTCTGAAATATCTAAATGGGAAAGGCTTGATAGGTGTTTTCAGGAAAAACACTGAGGATGATGTTCCTTTAAGGAGGAGGGTATTGTAACATCCTTTCTTCCCCCATCTTCTAACTAATCATAAAATAGGATTACCATGCTAAGGCATGTGGACAGTGTAAATGTATTATTGTTTGAGTTGCCAATAATTGACTGTGTGGATGAAGTCGTGAAAGTACTAGCCATGATATCACTAGAGGAAAGAATGTGAAAACTATAAGAGAGGGCTCATTATATCAAATAACCACAAATTTCCCTTGATGGGGATAATAAATCTCCTTAGGATCCCAAGGAGAGAAACTAGTTAATGAAGAAAGGACCAGTGATTGAATTATCAACCACTTCCATGAATGGAAGCATGGTTTGACTGCAGAATGTCAGCCTGAAGTACCACTGCGTATGATAGACAAAGGTGACCCAAGTTCCCTTCTGACAGAAGGAACAAGATGGGTCGAGAACCATCCTGGGGAAAAGATATACGAAAATTGGTATGCAGAATGTGGGATCTCCCCAACAGATGAGAAACAGAAGCCCACGAGATTGATGTCGAGTGAGCATCTACTAAACCTCGCCCAGGGACATAACAGAGAAATAAATCTCTGAAAGTTTGTAGAGAATAGAACCCAAGCGGAAGATGAAATAGAGAAATAATCCTTGAGAACTGTGAGAGTTTCCTAGTGATATCATGGCTTGGCACGGGGGTGGCCAAAGTGCTAAGAATGAATGCCTCTAAGCCTATGTTCGAGTGGAAGGACAAACACCCATAGTCAGTTAGTTGGCCTGTGTATTTAAGTGGTATTGTGAATTAAAGTTGGATATCGTATGAGTTTTGAAGGGATGGATATGCTTTCTTAAGGATTTATACTGTACCCTTTTTGTGTCTTCTTGATTGTGTAATTAGGCAAGTAGGAAATTGTATGAATTGGACATGTTTTTATACTCGTAAATGCTTGCATCCTGTGGTGGCTTAAGCCAGAGCCATGAACTATGAGTTCGTTCACTATGGGAATAGTTTCATGTATGCATGTCGACCCTCCTAGTCATTTGGAGTCCCTTGGAGGATGAAGTTTGTTAAGCTCAGGAGAGGTAGTGCAGATATGCACAGGCTCTTTGTGAGGCAAGCATAGATCGAGAACCACTTAAGTTCTAGACTTGATGAAGGAGTGCAAGAGTTGTGAAGAAGACCCTTCTAAGTGTTAAGTTCAGGAGAAAGAGCACAATGCTCTTAAATCCTTCATAACTAGTGAATCTTAGGAAGGATAGAGAGATTCAAGTATCAAAATGGAATATCCTTTCGTTTGGAAGATGAATGGAAAAGACCTTTCAGGAGGATCCAAGGATCTATCGGGACCCACCTTGACTGTCGGATCTTTAAGTTCAAAGTTCGCGCGATGGGAGAATCACGTGTTGGTGTGACTAAACCTCCAAAACCCGAAGTTGCGATGCAATCTAGACTATAGATCCAAGGAACTAATGGGACCCACCTTTACCATCGGATTGATGAGTGTGGAGCTTGCATGACAGGAGAATGGCGCATTGGGGCGATTAAAATTTTGAAACTTGAAGTTGTGATGTGATCTGGACCGTTGGATCAAGGAAGGTCATGGGCCTTCGATCCGATGCAAGCATATTAACGCAAGGAGTACATGGGAATTTGAAATTACCTAAGGACCAAACTTAGAAGAGACTAGCACTTTTCATAAGCACAGATGAGGTCCAAGAGGCGAACTTGTTTCAAGTTTGTAAGCTCAGGAGGGAAGTGGAAGTCAAGACCCATACATCAGGGCTCGTAGGAAGTAAATCGAAGGTCGAGACCTTTGAAACATCTGAAATCTTCGAAGTTAGGGAAGAAAGTGAAAGCTCAGGAGGAGGAGCAACAATGATCATTGGATCGAGCACTATGAAAGATATGGACCATTGGGATTCACGTCCAGACAATTAGAAGAGCGTGCAGGAGGAGATCAGATATGGGCCGTCATATTTGAGTGCGAGGGCCAACAGTCATTAGATCCCAAAGAAAGTGCATGAGGCCTAACCCTTTGAAAGTGCATAGGTTAGTGGACTTCCAAAGTCCCCAAGTTCCAAAGTCAATCAAAACCATCCAACGTCAGGGTTGATACATGGTGTAAGATCCACAACTTCAAAGGTTTGTGGACAAGGAGGATGACAAACAACCAAAGTAAATCCCGGTCATTGATCGCCAGGGGGATATGTGTTAGGAGATCATGTATTTTGGGTAAAAGCACTCCGTAGAAATGGGTGCATAAGAGTTGAAACTACCGGATCCCAGAGAGATGAAGCACCGAAGCACCAAAGCACCGAAGGGCCAAAGAGATGAAGAGATGAAGGATTCTAAACCGTTAGATCCAGAGAGACACATGGCGATAGATCACAAGCTTCGGGTAAATTGCATTGGATTTTCAGTTGAGAATTAAGATTCCCGAACCTTGAATACCTAAAGTGAATCTGGACCACTAGATCCAGAGGGACGCATGGCGACAGATTGTGGACTCCGAAAAAATATGTTCGAGAGATTTCAGTTGATATTTGAGACTCCCGAAGTCTGGAGAGCCAAAGAGTCGAAGTAAATCTCAACCATCTGATCATCCAAAGTAGATCTCAGTCGTCGTATCGTCCGAAGTAAATCCCAAGCATTGGATCATTTGAGGTGAATCTGGACCATCTGATCTAGAAGAGACATGGCGTAGATCCGTGGATTCCGGGTAAAGTTATGAAGTAATTCATATCCATCAGATCAAGAGGACAAGTGGCATAAATCTATAGATTTCGGGTAAAGACCCAAAGAAATTCTCAACCATTCGATTCAAGGGGACATGTGACAGGAATCCGCTTACTTCGAGGGGAAGTGAAGTTTCATATCTTAGATCTGAGAAGTCTGGAGACCTAAAGGAAATCTCGATCATTGATCAAGCAAAGGGGCAACAGGACCGTTGATCTAGTTGAAAGGTCAAACCCCTGAAGTAGAGGCAGAGCCATTGATTGAGAAGGACAAGTTTCCACAAATCGTTGACTTCGAAAGATTGACGTATGAAAGAAAGGAAATTTTGAGACTTGAGAATTTTGAAGTCTAGAATTCTGAAACAAATCATAGTCGTTGATTTACAATAGGTCAAATTTGAACCATAGCTTTGAAAGGGATGGATCTGAACTGTCAGTGCAGAGGCACCGTCATGATCATGATATCGACGGTCCCATAGAATTGTGGGGATCAGAGATGCATGAAATTTAAAAAGTTGAGGGTGGGCCGCAATCCAAACCATGGTTTTGAAGAAAGGACATGTGGAGGCTCAAGGAGAATTGCGGGCTGAAAGGTAGTTTGGTTTCAAATCACCTTTGGCCACACCCACAATTGTGTCTTTGCATGAGGTTATCGCCCAAGGTCACCTCAAGGAGGGGCTTATCAAAAAAGGGGCTAGTTCCCAAACTTAGAGATTTCCCAAGCACGAAGGGAAGGTTGCAGGTACCATTAGACCTACACCTGGAAATCGAAAGCGTCTGCGTTTAATTATAGAGCGAGACCATCAGGGTCTCAGAGAGTCGTTGGCTTCAGAATCAGAGATCCTTAACTGGGAGGTTAGACTGGTTCTCTAACTTCCCAAATTAGAAACAATAGATGGAGAATCTGTGCTTTAAGAAAAGAGAAAAATTTTATGCCCCGTAGTGGGTGTGTTACAATGCCGAAAATCGAAAATGCAGGAAAACATGAGATGTAAACTTAGATAAGAAAATAAAGTGAGACACATAGCTTTAGGAAAAATACAAGAATTTCTTATTTGAGTCCCGGTTCACCTTATATACTGAGGGAACCATTTATTTACATATGCATAGTTAAATATCATCAAAAGGTGAAAATGGTTTGAGACTAGTTTGTTGAATTGTGCGCCCAAGTGGGCCTTCCCCTAAGTGGCCTCCTTGGCCCAATTCCTCCTTGTTTATATTTGGAAGCATCCCAGCTTCCATGATAAGGTGAGGAAACTTGTTGTGCAATACTTCAGTTGTGATCCACTTTTCCTGAGATGGCATTTGGCCTTAGCGGGCTACCAGATATGAAGTGTATGCCTGGTGCCTTGTAGAGAGGGTCCAAGTGTCCAGTAGAGTGTCTTTGGCCAATGGGAGTTGGAAATACAAAATGTTTTCCATTGGATGAGTAATAGTGATTGGTCCTTGCAAGAGGGTAGGGTCAAACAACTTCAAGTGATTAACATTAACAATATTGTGGATTCCCAGTTGTGGTGACATATTCAACCTATAATCATTTTCTTCAATCTTGTCGAGGATGGTAAACGAGCAATATCTTATTGGCAGACATTTGTGATGGTTCCCTTTGAAGCGCTTCTTATCCAAGTGTAACCAGACTTGATCCCCCAGTTGAAGGGACACGAAGTTCCTTTGTTTTTCATGGCACTTCTTGACATGCTCTTGAGATGATTTAAGTGTTGTTTTTATTGTAGTGTCGCATTGTGCAATTTGTTGGAGAAATGGTTTTGCTGAGAGTTGTTCCTGTTGTTGATGGAAGGTACCTTGAGGAACCCAAGTGAGTGGGATATCAGTTGGAGATGCTGGTTGCAAGACCAGGCAGACTTCAAAAGGTGAAAACCCTGTAGAATAATGTGTTTCCTTGTTGTATCTATGCTGTAGAATGTGCAAGTAATTGTCATATTCTTTACTACACCCAAAGTGAGTTCAGAGAGCATGAACTAAGACCCTGTTGAAAACCTTTGTTTGGCCATCCGTTTGAGGATGGAATGCAATAGAAAACTTGAGGTGGCATCCCAATAGTGCCCATATTGTCTTCCAAAATGTGTTGAGGAAGCGAGAATCTCTGTCTGAGATGATAGTGCTTAGGAGGCCAAAATGGGGCCAGACATGTTGGAAGTAGAGTTTTGTTGTTTGTGTTGTTGTAGTAGTCTTTTTGTATGGGATGAAAAGTGTCATTTTGCTGAAGTGACATACCACTACCTAGATTGCATCATGTTTCTTTTGGGTTGTTGGAATTCAACTGAGGAAGTCCATTGAGATTGACTCCCAAGGCGGAGAAGGAAGAGGCAGTGGTTGATATAACCCATGATTTTGGTTGGATGGCTTGGATTGTGAGCATAATTCACAAGCTCTAATAAATGTTTCAACTTGAGGTTGCATGGAAGGCCAATTGAAATGGCATTGTAGATGTTGGATGGTATTTGTGGTACCGAAGTGGCCCCATAAGCAGAAGCATGCACCTCTCCGATGAGAAAGAGGCGGTCGTCTAAGTGTGGAACACATAAAAAATTCAACTTATAAAGCCACCCATCCCGAATAGTTTAGTCTAGGAAGGGGGTCTGATTGATCACTGTGGGAGTTTGCAATGCCATCGAAATCTCTTGAAAGTCGGGTTCAATACCATATTGATCCTTCCATGTGTCATAGGTAGCACAACGCACTTCTAGAATTGAGAGAACTGGAGTGGGAGGTCGGATTAGAAAATCAACCATCTTATTAGAAGTGCCTTTCTTATATCTTATGACCAAGTGAAATTGTTGAATATAGGAGGCCCATTTAAGGTCCCTTTGTTCCTGAATCTTTGACTAAGAGTTGATGAAAATCAAAGGGAGGTGGTTTGTATGTAGAATAGTTTGTTTACCTAGCAAATAATCCCTCCATTGCTTGAGGACTTGAACGAGACTGTAAAACTTCTTGTCATAGGTGCTATAATTTTTCTTTATCTTGGATAGGATTTTAGAGTGGTAAGCAATGGGGTGTCCTCCCTATTTAAGTATGACACCAATAGCATAATGTGAGGCATCAGACTCAATCTCAAAGGGTTGGGAGAGGTCCAACAGGTGTAAGATAGGGGATGAGCAGAGGGATTCTTTGAGTTGAGCAAACTGAGTAGTTTCTTCTTTAGTCTAGATAAATGTAGAAGAACTATTTGAGAGTTGATACAAAGGATGAGCAAGCTGTGAAAAATAGGGAATCACCTTACAATAGAAATTGATTCCACCCATAAAAATTTTGAGCTCCCTAGCTGAAGAAGGTAGTGGCCATTGTTTCAATGCATGGATGTGGGTTGGATATAGTTGAATACCCTCTGAGATGGCCACAAAGCCAAGATAGGGAACTGACGTCTGACCAAAATATGACTTCTTCTCTTTGACTTGTAACTTGTGTTCTTGGAGGATTTGGAGAGCTTGTCGGACATGTTGCATGTGAGTGTCCCATGTCCGGCTGAAGATGAGAATGTCATCTAAGTAGATGACCACAAATTGACCCAAATGTGACCTAAAGATGTCATTGACGAGCCTCATGAAAGTGGTTGGGGCATTGGTGAGGCCGAAGGGCATAACTTTCCACTCAAAAAAACCAAATTTGGTCTTGAAATTTGTTTTCCAAACATCATCTAGGTTCATTTGAACCTGATGGTAGCCGACTATTAAATCCAATTTACTAAATCACTTAGCTCCTTGGAGGGTGTTGAGTAACTCCTCAATCCGAGGCAGGGGGTAATGTTTCTTGACTGTGGCTTTATTCAAGGCCACTTAATAAGTGACAAGGTGCATTTATGAAGTATCTCTTTTCAAGATGACAAATGTGGCAGAAGCACAGGGAGAAGATGATGGTTAGATGTGGCCAGAGTTGATGAGCTCGGTCAAGTGTCTTTCCATTTCCTCTATTTATGTTGGGGCCAACTGGTATGTAGGGGTGTTAGGTAATGTAGATCCGGGGATGAGATGAATGGAATGGTCAATGGGTCGGGAGGGGGGGAGTCCCACTGGAGGTTGAAATACATATGCAAACTCGTGGAGGAGGCGAGTCCCTTTTTTAGAAACAGGGTGAGTGGTATTGTTTGGTGTTATTGGGCACACCAAATAGAGAGAGACACATTGGTTTAAATTTACATGCGGGATTTGTTCTTTGGTAGCAATGGGTTTGGGTGTTGTTGCAGTTAAGATATAAGTGTGGCCTTCTTTGGTAAGTTTGTACTGGCGGGATTTGGCCATATAGATATCATTTATTTGGGTTTGGTATGGGATACCTAGCAGCAAATCTGAACAATCCAAGGGGGAGACATCACAAAGGACAATATCTTTGAATTGGCCTATGGAAAGATTGACCAAACAACGTTGAGAAACTAAGAGGTCGGGGCTATCCTTCTAGATCCATCCGAGCTGATAGGGTTGTGGGTGGGGAGTAGTAACAAGATTAAGGTGATTGACAAGGTATTGAGACACCAAATTCTTCTAGCTTCCATTGTCCATAATCAATAAAGCCAAGCAGTTTTTAATTTTGCAGTTATGAGTAAAGAGGGGTTGGGTGGAGGAGTTTGAATCTTCATGGGTCATTAAGATCAGTGAGGGATCCACTTCTGTGGGATTTTCTAGGGGAACTTCTTCAGTATCTTCCACTTGTGGAGGGGCAATGAGCTTAGTCAGTAGGGTTTTGTTGGTCTTTATATTTTGGAGGATTCAACAATCTGATGAATTGTGTGAGGTAGTCTTGTGGAATGAGCACCAAGGTGTCCTTGTATTTGTATTGGATATGAGATTTTGAGCCCGAGGAGGTGGAAAGATGGCTGAAGGATTGGAGCTGGATGGTTGAGAGGCAAAGAGGTTGGTGTAGGGGAAGGACTGAGGAGTATGACCCCTAGGAGTAACTTTCCTTTCTATAGCCAAATCTCTCTGAAATGTTTTGTCTAAAGTTGGATTTTCAAACAGCTCTACTTCTCTATGGATCTGAATCAATAAAACAACAATCAAATTTAATATGAGTGCCTCTTCTGGATCTGGAATATGCAGTAAGAGGCACAACTTGCAGAAGAAGTCCATGTAGCCTTGCACTCCTTGTGAAGGGACTGGTCAGAGTCAGTGCCATTTGATCCACAAAGATTGCACATACCCGGGTGGGCAGAAGCGGTTTCTCAATGCCTCAGAAAGTCGAGCGCAAGTTCTAATGGGTTTGAATGTAGAGGATTCTAGATCATCCCCAATCTCTATCACAAATGTGGTCTTCTCTTGCTCTGTATCCCACCAGGTTTGTGCAAGTCCTTCTAATTGCAAGGCTACAATATGGAGCTTTCTCTCCTTGGTAAGGCCTGGACATGTATTGAAATAGGTGGAGAGGCAACGAATCCAGGAATCCACAACTTCTCCATTGGTTTGACCAACAAATTTGGGTATTTGGATTCGAGTGTCCAACAGGAAGGGGTCTTGATTGTTTTGTTATTGCATTATGAGCAACTCATTTAGGACGAAGGAAAGATCTTGGACGAGATTTGAAGTATTGGAATCTGAGTCTACTGGCAAGGGATCTTTTTGTGGAGGCATTGTGAGGCCAACTGAAGATCAAAGCAAACCTAGTTTGGAAAACTAAAAAATGAGTCATGCTCTTTTTTGTGAATAGAGGGCGCAAAACCATGGAGCAATGGAGCTGAGCTAGTTTAGAGGGAGATATTTGTATTGTTTTAGATCTATGAAACTCCTCTTTGTTGTAGTGGAGATCATTGTGCCCTTGGGGCTATGATATCTTTTTATTTTCTTGCATGAAGATGTAAACCCTGAAATGGGTGAAATCTGGACTATTTCATGAAAAAACCCAAAATATATTTGGCTCAATCTTAAAGATCATAATATTTTCCATGGATATTGAGGCTCTGATACCAATTGATCTTCCCAAGAAGGAGATCTACTCGAGAAGGTGACCAAACAAACCATTTTTCAGCAGTTGACCGAAAAATCAACAGGGACGTAAATCGGATGAGGGGCGCACCATTGGTTTGGGTAACCAAGCAATGGAGATCCAGTGCTGGGATGATCTAAGAGTAGCCAAGAGGGTGTGGCTATCTCAGTGTGAGTCACAGGGATCAAAGGGAGAAGCTCAATGCAGCCATAGAAGAGGGCACACTTACTTCATCCCGACAATGGAAAAACCAACAAGGGCGCAAACCCCAGGTTGGTGAGCCCTCCTTTCTGCCTAAGAAAACTTGCAAAAAATCAACTTGCTCCCTGATAGATTGACTAGCTAACGGAGTAAGCTCGCTCTCAGAGGTGGAAGCATGGAAAATGGAGCAGCCATAGTGCAACCATGAAGAAAGGCGCACTGACTAACCATGAGAATGCCCAAAAATGAAAATACAGCAAAACATCAAAACATAAGATGTAAACTCAGACAACAAAATCAAGTGAGACCTTCAAGGAAAAAGGAAAAAGACAAAAATGTTTTATTTGAGTCTTGATTCACCTTATATATTGAGGGACCAATTATTTACATATGCATAGTTAAATAGTATCAAAAGATGAAAATGGGTCGAGCCTAGTTGGCTGATTTGTGAGCCCGAGTTGGCGCTCCCCAATCATAGTGGATCTACACAATATTCTATGGCGCACAGTGCACTATGTCCTGCTAGTCGGTCATGCAGAGAAAGATATTTGTGATACATATACCTTCAATTACGTGCCACTCTACGTTAATTCACTCTTGTTAATGTGTTCCATTCCATTTGTCTACATGTACCTTTACATTCCACTCTACGTTAGTGTGCCCTTGTTAATGTTATTGTTTCCAGGTGTCTGGATTCTGAGGTTCCCGAATCCCGAGCCTCTGACAGTCAGACTTTCCTTTAACGCATGGAAGAGGTCAGCGAAGGCAGATGCACATGCAAACACACAGATGGGGTTGAAATTTCGGTTCGAAGATTCTAGTGATCTATCCAGCGTGTAAATTTTCCCGGTCATGAAATTAACTTGTTCCAAAGTTTGATAGACCGTTCATAGTTCTGAATCAGATGTAACATTTGGATCTGCAATGGAGTATTCCATGTTACATGACATCGTATTGAATTGGTGACCAATAATAAGTTTTAGACATATAAACTTCCACATAAAATTAAGCAAGGATTGAATCCACTTCTGTAAGGAAGGGTTTTGTTTGCTCCCACAAAAACCTGAAGAAGAACTTTTGTTTCAGATAGTTTTAGAGATGGCTGTTCTTTGAAGCGATGTTACGATATCAAATAATTAGCAGGTTGTAGTTAACTCTCTTTCTTTGCAAGAGCAACGGTTTTGGCAGTCCAATTTGGATCTGATGGTTCCTCTTGTTTTTGTGAGGATTTTCTTATATTATAAGAAGCCCACCACCAGATCAGAAGGAGGCCACCCATGATCAGAAAAGTTCGCTATAAGAGAAATTGGTTTATTAGTACTTTTTTGCTAGCAGAATGGTATCCAACAGCTCGAGGATACGGAACTGCTTTGTAGCAATAAGGGTGTTGAATTCGTTCAAGTTAGTGCAAACATACGACTTGCTCAGTTGGA
>JZKD02S1860046.1:49269-62036 GCA_000966675.3 Picea glauca | reverse complement strand
CAAAATTTCGCAATGTGTCCCATCTTGTCACAATGGTAGCATTGTACAGATGAGTAATCTCTTTCCTTTCGTTGTCCTTTCTTCTGGAATCTCCTTGGATGAGATTCTTTATGACCGAATTTTTTTTGGGGTTGAGACTCTTTGTAAGTCTCTTTCTGGAAGTAAGACTTATTTTCTTCTTCCTTTAGTGTGAGTAGTTAGGGCTTGATCTTCATCTCTTGCTAGTAAAGCCTCTCGGTTAGCTACTATTGTTTCTTCTTAGATGCATTCTTCCCATACACTGTCGAACTTCAATTTCTTCGTTATGGCACAAATCGTTTGGATGAATGCATCCCAAGGTCTTGTGAGACCATTTAGGGCCATCATTATAAGTTTGTCGTCATCTATAGTATCTCCAATTTCTTCTAGTTGTTCTTTGAATTGGGATATTCTGGAGAAGTATTCTTGGATTGATTATCCTTTCTGCATTCTTGTATTCTTGAGCTGAGTTCTAAGATTCATCTTCCAGTTTATGTTCTTTCCTTCATATAGTCTATTTAGGGAATCAAACATTTCTTTCGGAGTCTTCTTTGATGACACATAGGGAATCAAGTGGTCTTTGATTGAATCTTCAATGATTCTTTTGGCCCTGATTGTATCATTTTGGTACTTTGCATTTTCTGCAGCATCGACGGGCTCCAACACTTCTTCTTTGATGAATCTTGCTAGGTCATTCTCTTCAAGAATGAGATCAATCCTATACTTCCAGGCACAAAATTTTTCCACACCTTCTAGCTTGTCAACAAGCTTAATGCTTGCAGACATCTTTTACTTGAAGCTGGGAAAATGTCCAAAAATGAAAATGTTCAAAATCAAATTCTGAACTTACTAGGAGGTGCGCTTTGCTGAGGCGAGTAGCCTGGTGTGCTTGGATCTGAGAAAATCCAACTTTTATCCCTCCAAACTTGATCTGTGGATTTCTAGACTGGTGCTTCTGGTGCTTCTGGTTTTCTGATACTTCTGGTACTTTGTGAAACTAGGGTTTCACTTTCCTGGAGATCTAGCCACTGAAAAGGTGCACAGAAGGTGCCAAAATGATCCTTGGAGGAGGACGCACTTTTCTAGATGGTTTTAGGGAGGAAATACCTCACCAACAAAAAAGCCCTAATTTGCATGTATGGCAACAGTGACGTTTTTCACTCTCTCTTGTGAAAGATGATCTCTTCAGCTTAGCTTTGATACCATGTTAAGTTTTAAGCTATTATTAGAGTTCTTCGCATTTCAATAGATAATAATAGCATAAGATAGGATCATTGAGAAATATACAATCACAAGAGACACATCAATTATCTAGGAAACCCTCATGGGGCAGAAAACCTAGCAAAACTTCCTTAATATAGATAGCCAATAAAATGCCAAGAGATAACTCAAACAAGTACAGAAAGTCCTCTCCCAAAGATGCGCCTCTCGATCTCTCTCTCTCTCTCTCTCTCTCTCTCTCTCTCTCCAACTACAGCTCTGAAACTTATCTCTCAATGAACAAGTGAGTGTGTGTCTAAGTGAGGCGCTAGCCTCCTTATTTATACAAGTATGGCATGTGTGGAAGTGTATTTTCATTGGCAGGGTCAACTTCTTCTTCTGGGTGGTTATAGCCACCTTTATTATATTTTGGGGCTTCTTTAATATATTCTGGGTCCGACTTCTCTTTCTACCTATTACAATTACATTATGACCAATATGCAAAAGGGGATTTGGTCCTTTACAGTAGTTGACATGATCAATCCACAATGAGGATTGATCCAATGAATAATATATCAAATAATAATCAGAATACACTTTGCAGTTACATTATTTCAACATCAAACATCCAAACCTTAAAGATAAATTCACTAGAGACTAAACAATTTTAGGCCCTAGCAAATATTCTTTCGTTAGACTATAGAAAATCTAATAAGAGCAACAATAAATAGATAATAGCTTCTAGAGTGCTAGTATTCAGGGATTTAGAAGTTTATCTAATTTAAATCATCTTATTAAAGTCTAGCAAATAAAGAGCAAAGAAGTAGTAACTTAAGTCCTTTGTTCCTAGGGTTTGTCAAGCAAGCAATTTCATAATATTTAACATGAATAAGAAAATATACCATAACCATTCAAATGAAATGAATAATTGTAGATTTACCTACTTAATAAAGAATAATCAAGCAATAAAACCCTAGATTTCCAAGTAACTTCACCAAGAAATTATCCAAGTTGCAAATTTTAGCCTCCAACACAAGTGTGCCTCCCTATTAAATCCAATAACTCCCAAATAGAGCGCAAATTTCATACCATACTTAGTGTGTGATGAGTGATGATAAAAAAATGAGAGTACTTTCTCTCTATTTATACATTACTAATGACCTCTAATTAATTTTAGGTCAAATAAAGGCCGACCTGGCCAAACTACATCAAAATCTAGTTTTTACATAAATAAAAATAATTAACCCCTAAAATCATTCCCAAGGGTGACGCCATACCCTTCTAGGGTGACGTTGAGCCCCTAAAGTGGAACGTTGGGCTCCAAATGCAGAATATTTGGCCTCCAAAGGCCCTGGATGATGCCCACACATGCCAACCATATCACAATTGTCCTCAATATGAAAACCCTATCTCTGGATGACGTCCACAGTCATAATGGTGGCGTCATGGGATCCAAAGGTCAACATCTAGGTAGAAAAGAAAGATCCCCCTGAGTCTAGGTATGCCAGAGTGTCTCCAAGGGAAACATCCTTATTTCCTCCTGGTGCAAGTCTCTGATGTCTTCTTGCCCCTAGCTGGGGTTACAACATCCATCTGTGGGCTTTCAACCGCATGGAGGTCTGAGCTAATCATTCCCCCACATGTACCTATCCACTGGGCAAAGTCCTGCAGCAACAACAAGCACGCCCTCCATGGGTTCATAAGTCACAGGGATCATAACATGTAAATCACATACAATAATTAAATTACCCAAACATGTGCATCAAACCCCCCTTTACCCAGACAAATGCTCAAAGACGTTACACAATTTAACAAGTCAAGTTTGGAGAAGGTCCTAGGGTGTCCTATTGGGATAATCCTCCTTAAGTTTGGGGTGTTTCCCAGGTGAGAACCAATCTAGGTCATGTAAGTGTGTGAGGTGGTGTGGGGTAAGTGTTTGGGCATGGGGTGCAATGATAACATGGAAATGTAGATCTTACCTATGGGTGCCTTTGTAGAGGGCAAGATGCACATTTTCATAGATGCCATTTTTTCCTATCTCATTCAATGCCTTTTATTCTTAGCTTCATTGTTTTTTATCTTTTTCTTTTATGCTTCAAGGGAAGAGTTGAGGGACATTGTCCTGGCTTGGTCACCAGCGGTGACAGCGTTATCCACAAGCACTTCATGGAGATGAGAAGGTTGTCTCGTGATGAGACCCCCTTTCTCTTGGCTATACCACCAAGAGACACTACCCTGGTTTGGTGACCAAATAGATGGTAGTGTCGTAACGCTACATTCCCATGGTCATAATAGGTCGGCTCATGATGAGACCTCTCATACACCAACTAATACCTTGAGTGTTTATTTATCTTATGGGTTCCCTTTTCTTACTGAGAAGAATTTTACTATTTTCTGGGGAATCCATGGGCGAAGCATCTCAAAGGTTTATTTTTTCGGCTTTTAACTCTTGCAAGCTACTTTTACCCTCTGGGCCTTTATCCCCTTCTTCTCACAAGGCAAGGTACAACCCTTCCTAGTGTGGCAAATCTCAATGCCTGAAACAAAGGTAGGGGTGAAATAAGAGGAATAAAGATGGAAAGTGGTAAGTATGGAGGGAACGAATGATGACCTTTCACAGACCCACCCAGTGGAAACCCATCCTAAAAGGAGATCAACTTACTAGGGCATCATGTCACCCTTCCAGGTATGAATAAGTTAAAGAGAATAATTTTAAAGCAAACGTTATGAAATGAAGGCGAATTCTATGCAACATATTCAAGTTCTTCAATAATTAGAGTGACACATACCATGATACCCGGACTCATTACCTCATGGAGCAAGACTTACTGCTACTTCAGGATGAGGCTAGTGGGATGGATATTGTTGTTATTGATAAATGGGTTGCACTGAAGAAAAGGGGTACCCTCTGGGGCCATGCTCAAGTCATTCGGCTCTCATCACTCCATGTCTAGGACATGTGGGCCTCGAGACATGATCTCCTTAGTTATCCCTAGGATAGGGGATAACAGGGCTAAAAATTTCAAACCAAGTCCTCTCACAGGAGCGAGAGTTATGTTGAAAATGAGATCTTATGATCTCTATTTATACTAAATGTAGCTGCAATAGTGTGTCCACAAAATAAGGATTAAACCACAAGATTAGGGGTCAACAACCCTAATCTTTCCCCCTTAACAAAGTAATATTAAACAATTCACTTAAAATTTCACTTTTGCACAAATTAAACCCTAATTTAGGAGGATCTCACCCCTTTAGGGGACGTTTTTCCACTTTGAGGAAATCATTGGTGTTGGAGAAGCATGGATGGGATTCTAAAGGCCATGTGTCAAGCATCTAGGAACTCATATCATGGTGAAGACCCTTCTCCTCCTCAAACGTCCATGTGTCAAAGAGTGGCACCTCACCACTATGCCCTAGCCCCCAAGATCATGACATCAAGCTCAAAATTGGAATGTTTTGCCCCTCCTGGAAAAATCGTTTGGCAAGTAGGGGGTGGGCTAGGTTGTCCAAGTCATCATCAAGGTTGTCCAAGTCTGATCTCCCTCATCCGACACACGGGCCCCTGACATCCAACCTGTGGGCTTGTAGCCCAATGGAAGCCCAAGCTAGGCTTGTTCTCCCAAAAATGTCCACCAACTAGGTCCTACAAAGACAAATGAGAACGTCCTCCAAGGATATCAAGTCATAACATCATGATAAGTGAATCCAACCAATAAATAAGACATCTAAGCATGTGCATCAAATATCACTATATCAAACAATTAACAACTCAAAGACACTATGTGACTTGTCAAGCTTAAATATGGGAGGGTTGACGAGGTGTCCTATTAAGTAGATCTTTCCCTAGGTCAAGGAGAGCTTCCAAGAGGTCCCTCTCTAAGCCATGTAACGTGTATGAGGTGGTTGGTGCCAAGACTCAATGGGAATAGGGCTCATGACATACAAGGGGTCGTAGTGTCTCATTCATGGGTGCCTTTGTAGAGGGTGTGTGGTACCTTCGTCCGCAATGCACTTTTTCCAAGCCCATAAATTGCCATTTATCTTCATTTCTTTATTTTCTTTCAATATAGCATAAGGAGAGATTGAAGGTCACTTCCCTAGCGTGGTGACCAGGTGATGATAATGTCACCCACAAACACGTAATGGAAATAAGAAGGTTGGCTCATGATGAGACCCCCTTTCTCTCAGCCATGCAACTAAGAGCCATTGCCCTGCTTTGGTGACCAGATGATGACAATGTCATACCACTAGATATCCATGGACATGATAGATCAGCTCGTGATGAGACCTCATATCCTTTAACTAACCCTTCAAGCATTTATTTATTATATTGTGGGTCCCCTTTATTCAAAGATAAGTGTTTCATTGCTTTCTTGGGTGATCCCTGGGTGAAGCATCTAGAAGGTGTATACAAGGATTTTATCTTTTACCCAACATCAACCCCTCTGGGCCTTTATCCCCTTCTTCCCATAGAATGAGGGACAACTCCTTCTTGGGTCAATACACCCTAAAATCCTAAGAGATAAGGAAATGGAGGGGGGAAATGATGGAAATTGGTAAGTATGGTCGGGAATGGTACGATGGCTCATTAAGGGATTTCGCAGTAGCAAACCCATCCCCAAGGAAAACCACTTACTAGGGCACAATGTCAACCACCAAGGTGAAGCAGGGCGAAAGGCATAATGTCCAAGCACTTATCATGAAATCTAGAGCAATCTAAGATACAACATAATCAAATGGCTTAAATATTGAAATGATGTTCACCATAATACTGACTTGTACCTCATGGACCAAGGCCCACTGCCTTTTGGAAGCCAACTAATGTGGTGTATGCCATCTGTAAACCTGTGACCATCTGTGGTAGTGAGTGGGTTTTCCACATGTGCAAAGGGTATTGTTGGTCATGTAGTCTCTCGACACTCCATATCTGCAACCAGAGGGCCTCGATACATCATCTCCTTAGTTATCCACAAAATGGGGATAACGGGCCCTTCTGGCTCTACAAACTCTTCCTGGTGATCTAAAGAGTGATCGACTACACTAGAGGGATTTGTTTTGTTATCTTTGGAGCCTTATGCTCCTTGTGTTTTGTCTTCATATGAGATGTTGTGTATCTAGCAAAATTAGTTTCTTCTTCTTCTTCTTCGATACATGGATATATACGACCATGAATACAACTTGGATAGTATGCTCCATGTCTCATCTAATATGTTGCCTCCTGCAGCCATCACTATAGCTCCCTCAGGGTTATCACCTATGCCCTGCCCGGAACAAGAGAAACATGGGAGAAACAATAGACAAGAATAATACTCTTTATAATAATAATAAAAAAATAGTGAGAACGATCATCACAGTAGATCCTTCAGAGCTATCACTTATGACATGCCTGAAACAAGGGTAAAAGGTAATAAATACAATAATAATGAATGAGAGAAACACTCTTCTAGTGTTTTTGTTAACATCGCCATTTTTCTTTCAATCGGAGTTGGTTTTCAGTCAAGATGTAGCCCATGTGTCAAAACACGTGAAGTCGGGTATGTAGCAATGAAGGGGTCGAAGTTAGCAAGTGGTCGGTTGGCCCTTGGAAATGAGAAGGGATGTTAGAGTCAAAACATACGTGAATGGTATGGGTATATTATTTCCAGAAAGTCGGGTCCTGTCAAAGTTAGTCTCTACGTGCCCCAGGTCGAGTCAAGTAGTTAATGGAGGTCGCGTCAACAGTTGCTTTAACTATTATCAGTTAATCATCGAGGCCAAAGGAATGAAAAATCACGGCGTTCGCATCATGTATGCCCTACAATCCTTACCGCATGTACTTTACACGCAGGTATGTGTTATGGAAAATTTGCAGTTCGATTTGAGACATCTAGTCGCCATGAATTCAGTATTCTTTGGCACATTTTTTCTTTCCTCCCGATCTGTTATGATTCCCAGAGGTTCTACACCCATTTTGTTCATGAAATCATATCCAAGCTTTGTCTGTAAGTTTTCTCGTAGACCAAGTTTGATAAGATTCTCCATCTTGGGCATCTGCCTGATATACTGCGCGCAAGACAGATACCAATTACGCCATGGCGACTTCTCAGAACATGAAGAAGGGTACACGTAGTGGAAGGATTGCCAGACCTGAGCCCCAGAGTGATTGGGATTCATTCTCTCTCACAACAGGCATCCCCAAAGATAAAAGGGTGATTTTTCCTTTACCTACAGGAAAGATGACATCACACCGCGAAGAACCTAGAGTGGAAGGAACTGCGCAGCAAGGAGGGACATTAGAATTCATGTCGCTCCAACAACAGATACCTCGGAGAAGGGGAAGACCAAGGAAGAACAAGGAAGCTAGGGAAACTCGAATCTCAGATGAGTCGCGCACATGACCAATCGTTAAACAACTACTTATGTGCGTCGTCCACCTGGAGCCTTTGGAAAGTACCAGCAGGGGAAGTGAGAGAAGAACGAAGAGGATGGGTTTCACTGGCTCAAATGATCAAGAGACATCTCAGTAGTTGAAGAAAGAGAAGCTAGCAATCATTGAACTTGTTAATATTATGGTAGCTGCAAGAGGTATTTACCTCCACGTGTAAACCTGACGTGAATAGAAGACTCCGGAAAGAAAGAAAAAACTGTAATGATTTGGATAATAACCCTATAAGTATTGTCGTCTCAAGAAGATAAATTACATTAGGTTATTAGCCTCCAAGAGAAGAAGTCGGCCAGAAATAATAATAATATACTGAACAGACACATATCTAGAAGGAGAAGTCGGCCCCAACAAATCTGGCAGAATCAGTGTAAATATAGGGCGCCAGTTCTCATTTGACAACATCTCAGAATTGCAGACAGCAAGTCGTGCGCACTGTAGTTCCCAGTTTGGTGCGCACGTGTGGAGGAGAGATGCAGGTGCAGCTGCTGCAGCTAGCAGTTTTTTAGTGTTGGCTTGGACTATCTCCTGGCTAGGGTTTGGACTGTCTGATCAACACTTTGTTATGCGCTATCCTTGGGAAAGGTGCACTACCCTTTGTTTGGCTATCTAGCCTAGGGTTTGCTTCTGGAGTAATTATCAGTCAAAGTTAAGGTGCTCGGAGGGTGGCTTCGGCCTATGGTTGGGTGACGAGGGTATAGTCAATGGTAAAACGAACACACCATATTCTATATTCTAACAAGTTATAGGCCCACACCTCCTTCATTCAGTCTAAATGTTGGAAGGAAACATAACCACTAGGATATTGAGCTCGTTGAGGAACTACCGCTACAGTTACTAGCAGAAGCAGTTTCCAAGACACTGTCGCTAGGGTTACTAGCAGGAGCAGTTGCAAAAACCCTAAACCTCTTGTTGAGGCACCTTAAGTGAAGGGATTGACCTAATCTCCGGATAGATCAGTGCACCCTAGCCCAGCGCATCTCCTGGTACTCTCAGAAATCCAAGATGTGAAGTTTGAATTTTTCGTCAAATCTAGGGTTTGACCAAGTCAAGCATCCATGACGGACTCTATGAAGTCTGAGAACAAGTTAGATGGAGCCTCTAACTTCAGAGCGTGGAAGACAAGGATTGACCTCATCCTTGCCAAGAATAAAGTGTTGGATATTGTGAAAGGAAAGATTGTAAAGACAGAGTTTGAAAAAAGAAAAGAGAAGGAACCGCAGAACGTTGCAGCTATGGAGAAGTTCAAAGATAGTGACATCAATGCCATGAGTATCAAAGTGGATTCCATAAAAGACCACTTCATACCCTACATCTCCCATATTTACTCATCAAAGAAGATGTATGATGCCCTAACAAATCTCTTCTCAGACAGAAACATTGGACAAGTTATGAGTCTGAAGAATGAGCTCTGTCACATGAAGATGAATGATGATGATAGCATAACATCATACTTTGTAAGAATATCCCAGTTAAGAGATCAACTACAAGCTATTGAAGAGATCACTTCATAGAAGGAATTGGTAAACATAGTACTCCATGGTCTTCCCAAGACGTGGGATGCATTTGCCGCAAGCATGAACACAAGGAAGGAGTATCCGACATTTGAAGAACTTTGGACTTGTTGTGCTCAAGAAGAATCAAGGATCATTGCAAAAGAGAAACCCAAAAATAAGTACGATGATCAAGCCTTCACAGCAAGATTCAAGAACTTCAAGAACAAAAGGAAGTTTGGTTCAAGGAGGAAGCCAAATCAAGAGAAATACATTTCAAAAATACAATGCTTCAACTGCCAAAAGTATGGTCACTACAAGAATCAGTGTCCCGAGCTAAAGAAAAGGAAAGAGAAACACGAAGCATCGATTGTCGTAGAAAATGAACCTACAAAGAATACTAAACAAGATGGAAGAGACTTCTTCTTCTAAAAAGGTAACAACACTCTTCTTATTTCTTGTACATATCTTGTTTGCATCATCCCTATACATATCTTGTATATCTATCTCTTGGAAGATAATGTGTTCTAAGAAGAATGATACCTATGGAAGAAAAAACAAGATGGAAATGGATATCATTAGATAATACACATGAAAAGATGAGATACAAATCATGTGGAAGCTATTAAATCAATTATGAAGAAACTTAGTGGAAGCAAAGACAGAAAGAAGTCAGCAATCGAGAGGAAATTGGAAAAAGACTTATGACGTTTTGTAGAAGACAACAAGACGGAAGCATGGACTCTGTTAGACAAGAGACCGAATTATATATTGCAAAAGACAATAAGGATGCAGATGGAAGTGTGGACTCTATCAGACGGAGGGAGCCGATTATATGCACTCTTACATGAAGCAAGGGTTAGGAGGGAGCTAATCCTATGATCCATTGAAGATGATGAAATATATATATATATCCATGGTAGCAGCCATGAAAGACAGTACGTGTTCAGTTCAACCATAGAAGAAGACTTCTTTGAAGAGAAGCCTTAAAGTATTCCTGGTTGTCCATCCAGGTCTGTGATCCTATGATGAAAGGAAGTAGTGGAATCTCTAGGGCATGGAATCTATAAGAAACTCCATGGACCCAAGAACTAAAGAAAAACATGAAGAAGAACATGAAGATTCCAAGAAAGAAAGAAAATCCAGAACAACCAGTCATAATATTAAGAATCAAAAGATTACCAGCCTTATATGAACTCACTAAAAGCAATCAAGCAGAAGAACTGAAAAACATGATGAAGAACAATGTATGGAAGACTTATGAATGAAATCATTGCAAGATCTAGAACTAGAGGTTCTCCCAGATGGAGGGAGAAGACTATGATGATTACTTGTTCCAGTACACCAGAGATATCACTACATGAGTCATTATATCATCTGCAACATTCATGAGTTGGAGTTCTACATCAGATGAATGCAAAGAATGTTCTCCAGAGAAATTGAATAAAGAGCGTATGAAGAGCAATCTCAAGACCTTGAGGCATACCAGAAAGAGACTCTTGTAGGAAGATAGAAGAAGGTAACTTGGTGGAGAACCTCCAGTGCACAGCAGAAGCGTGGTGAAGATTTCCTATAACATCAATATGACTACTCAGTAGATCAGATTTCATGATGACAGAAGAAGTGCCACATAAATATGTTCCAATTTTTCCAACTATGATATACTCTATTGTTCAGATCTACATGAAGCCTTCACAATGTTCCAGACTAAAGTACATTTGATATCAAGCATTACATTATCCATAATGAAGTCCAGAAAGGAGAAGATGATTCTCCAATACATATCTCCACAGATGAGTAGATAAGCATACATTTTGGTAAAGCTTTTATTCAAGATGAAAGAGTTTGCGTACTCAAGCTAGACCTCGTGGAAACAACTTCCTTCTTATTGAAAAAGGAAGAAATGACTCTCCAAGTTAGGAGGGAGCACTGAAAAACATTATTGAAGACATTCATCTTTAAATTTGAAAAATAGTCCATCTCAGACAGATGCTTTCCTGTTCAGAAAGTGGATTGAGACTTCTAACGGACAGTCACTTCCTATTGTGGTTTACATAGGAAGTAGTCTGATTCCTGATGTATCATAGACAGTGACTTCCCATTGTGGTTAACATGGGGAGTGGTCTAGGGCAGTCTCTCTTCTTGAGGGTTATTCAAGAAGACTGACCCGCCTCGCCGGAAAACGATTTCTCATTGTGGTTAACATGAGGAATGGTTCGTTTTGGAGGTTGATACACGACATTCTTTTCCTCTTGTGGTTAACAGAGGAACTGGTCTGGACAGTCATTCCTTAGGGTTTATACATTCTCTCCAGGGTGCACTTTGATTAGTGTAGGAGCAATGGACCAGGGTGGGGAATAGTCCAGGCTCAGCAATTAGGGACAGACATTCCTTAGGGTTTTCACATTCTCTCCAGGGTGCACTTTGATTAGTGTAGGAGGAATGGCCCAGGGTGGAGAATGGTCCAGGACATACATTCCTTAAGGTTTATACATTCTCTCCAAGGCGCACTTTGATTAGTGTAGGAGGAATGGCCCAGGGTGAGGAATGGTCCAAACTCAGACATTCCTTAGGGTTTATACATTCTGTTCAGGGTGCACTTTGATTAGTGTAGGAAGAATGGCCCAGGGTGAGGATGTTAATATTATGGTAGCTGCGGCAGGTATTTACCCCCATGTGTGAATCTGACGAGAATAGAAGACTCTGGAAAGCAAGAGAAACCCTAATGAGTTGGCTAATAACCCTAGAAGCCGTGTCGGCTCAAGAAGAAAATTTATATTAGGCTATTAGCCTCCAAGAGAAGAAGTCGGCCATAATTAATAATAATATACTGAACAGACACATACCTAGAAAGAGAAGTCGGCCCCAGTAAACTGGCAGGATTACTATAAATACAGGGCGCCAGTTCTCATTTGTCACTCTCAGCAGTTGCAGACAGAGTAGTTATGCGCAGCAGTTTCCCAGTTGGTGCGCACTGCAGTTGCAGTCAGGTGCGCAGGTTTGGAGGACGGTTGCAGGTGCAGGTGCAGCTGCAGCAGCAGCTAGTTTCAGTATTGGCTTGGAAATCTCTTGGCTAGGGTTTGGGACTATCTGATCAGCTTTTTTGATGCGCTATCCTTGGGGATTGATGCGCTACTCTTTGTTTGGCTATCTAGCCTAGGGTTTGCTTCCGGAAGAATTCTCAGGTCAGGGTTAAGGTGCTCGGAGGGAGGCTTCGGCCTATGGTTGGGTGACGAGGGTATCGTCAATGGTAAAACGAGCACACCATCTTCTATATTCTAACAGGTTATGGGCCCACACCCCTTTAGTCAGCCTAAAACTCTGGAAGGAAACATAACCGCTAGACATTCAACTCGTTGAGGAACTGTCGCTAGGGTTACTAGCAGGAGAAGCTTCCAAAAGCACTACAGCTAGGGTTACTAGCAGAAGCAGTTGCAGAAACCCTAAACCTCTTGTCGAGGCACCTTAACTGACGAGATTGACCTAATCTCTTAATATATCAATGCGCCCTAGCCCAGCACATCTCCTGGTACTCTTAGAAGGCCAAGACGTGAAGTTTGGATTTCTGGTCAAATCTAGGGTTTGACCAAGTCAAGGAAGTCATGACGAACTCTATGAAGTCTGAGAACAAGCTA
>JZKD02S1860046.1:24635-46205 GCA_000966675.3 Picea glauca | reverse complement strand
TGGCTAGGGTTTGGGACTATCTGATCAGCTTTTGTGATGCGCTATCCTTGGGGATTGATGCGCTACTCTTTGTTTGGCTATCTAGCCTAGGGTTTGCTTCCGGAAGAATTCTCAGGTCAAGGTTAAGGTGCACGGAGGGAGGCTTCGGCCTGTGGTTGGGTGACGAGGGTATCGTCAATGGTAAAACGAGCACACCATCTTCTATATTCTAACAGAGGAATGGTCCAGGATCAGAAATCAGAAACAATCCTTCTTCCTTATTTGAGAAGAATAGGGTAGATAGCCCATTGCTGATGTTCTAAACTGAGGGTAGATATTCTTTCATATCTCACAGATGTAAGTGAAAGATTGGCCAAGATGATTCAATTTATATCATAACATTGTTTCTATGCAGGTTGCTATCAAATGTTTGTTATGAAGATCATATGACAGTAGATGAAGACTATTGTGGTGGATATGTTCCATTATTTGTGAGGCAGATATTCTTTCAGAACTCACAAATGTGAGTGAAAGATTGGCCCAGATGATTCAGTTTATATCATAACACTGTTTCTATGCAGGTTGCTATCAGATGTTTGTTATGAAGACTGTATGACAGTAGATGAAGACTATTGTGGTGGATATGTTCCACTGTTCGTGACTACACGTTGTTGATCAAGTACTTGTGTGTTACTTGGTGTGGTAGTGAACCATTGAATTGTAGTTATGTACTACTATGGATAGACACAGTTGTGTTCTATTTTTGTTCTAACTGCCTTGAAGACTATCAGCAGTTTATTGAAAATAATCATCATCCAGACGAATGATGAACAGAGATTTTCCAGACGGAAATTGGTTCAAAGCATTTAATCCTCTAGATTATAAGAGTGGCTCTTGTATCACTCTATGGTGTGAGTGACTTATCCAGCATCATGTCTAATTACTCAAATGAAGTATGGTTTCGAGAGATGATGCAGCTGATGGTGATGGTGATGCTCATGATCTAGTCATGAAATAGTCTAGATGACTATATTGATGCTACCGGGTAAATGGTATGTTTTTGTGTTCAAGTCCATTACCTATAATACCTCCCTAGCTAGGAGGGAGTGTTAATATTATGGTAGTTGTGGGAGGTATTTACCTCCACGTGTAAACCTGACGAGAATAGAAGACTCCGAAAATCAAGAGAAAACCCTAATCAGTTGGCTAAGAACCCTAGAAGTCTTATTGGCTCAAGAAGATAAATTATATTAGGTTATTAGCCTCCAAGAGAAGAAGTCGGCCATAAATAATAATAATATACTGAACAGACACATATCCAGAAGGAGAAGTCGGCCCCAGCAAACCTGGTAGAACCAGTATAAATACAGGGCATCAGTTCTCATTTGACAGCATCTCAGAATTGCAGATAGCAAGTGGTGTGCACTGCAGTTCCCAGTTTGGTGCGCACGTGTGGAGGAGAGCTGTAGGTGCAGTTGGTGCAGCTAACAGTTTTTCAGTGTTTACTTGGACTATCTCTTGGATAGGGTTTGGACTATCTAATTAGCTCTTTGTGATGCGCTATCCTTGGGAAAGGTGCGCTACCCTTTGTTTGGCTATCTAGCCTAGGGTTTGCTTCCGGAGTAATTCTCATACAAGGTTAAGGTGCTCGGAGGGTGGCTTCAGCCTATGGTTGGGTGATGAGGGTATCGTCCATCACACCATCTTCTATATTCTAACAGAACTATACCAATAAAACAGGGAGTTGAGACAATAGCTGGCGACAAAGATCATGGAAGCATCAGCAGCACAAGGTCGTGAAGGAAACGTGATGTGGCTAAAAAAACAGCTCTGGGAGGCGCAGGATACGATTGTACAACTGTGCGAGGCGCATCGGTTGTAAGAAGAAAGGTATGCCAAACACTCCAGAGAATGGGAAGTGGTCGAAGAGATAGCCTGTGCGGCTCTCGCCAGTGAGCAGAAGAAACAAGATTAGCCGAGTTCGTTCTTATATTCACAAACAGATGACAAAGCTTGACAATTTTGGAGACATCGCCCAAGAGATTTTTCTATTTTAATAATGGTCGCTACTGTCTACAACCACTTGTCGCGCACACTTCCCCCAACAAATGAGCATGCGGCAGAAAAACAAAGTCATTATAACAGACAATGGGACTCTGATAGACACTTGTCCACCCAGATCCCTGATCGATGATCGAGTCCCCGTGGTGGATTACAACGATCGTGATGTAGCCAAATGTACCTTTTGTCTATTTTTGGAAAACGTCATGCGAAGAGTTTTGTAACACAGAGAAATCAGTTCCCTAGTTTGTAGAGATAGCAATTAGAATAGTAGGATAGCCCAAGCGGCACCCTCATTTATATATTTGATCTTTTCGATGTAAGCCAGGTTGGTTGGAAAAATTAGTATAGACAATAACTATTAGATGTAATTCGAGTTCGACTGAAACTTAATGCAAAAGTCTTGTAGTTGGATGAAAAGATTCTAATTGTAGCAGTCAGATGTATTGTGCCTCTTTCTTTGCGTACGTGCTTCATGTAGTCTTTATTCATATCTTTTTCTATGTACTTCGGAACGAATTTTCGAACCTGTGGATTCGTTGCGCAGCGCCCCTTGTTCGCGCCATTTAGACAAAACGTTTTTCTTCTAAAAGTTAACTCCAAATTCATCTGCAGCGGTGCTCTGAGTTACTTCCTGTGTTTTCTCCTCGCCACACATTACAATTTGCACTTGAGATTGTTGTTCGCTTAGCCTTATCCTCTCAAGTTCAGTCATTGAGTCATTTGTTTCTGTCGTTTTTTCCTCGGATCGACTCCATAGCCCAAAGTCTTACGTTCTTGCGCCAATATAACTAGAACCCATTGGTTCAAAGGTGTTAAATCTAGCCACCACTTAAAATCCATATTCCGCGCAGAGACAGAGTCTCCCGAGAGAGCCCTCTCCAAGTCCGAAAGGATCGTTTTGGGCCTCAAAGTTGGTTGAAACAGTTACCTCTGTCGTCTGTTTATCAGCCGAACAAATTTACAGAGTGCTAACATTCTGGCACTGTTGTCGGGGAACAAAATTAAATAGATTTTTCCCTGTGAGAACGACTAACGTTGTAGTTTGATCCCTGAGGGTAACAGAGGGACAAACATTTGCACCGGCTAAAACCTTTACCCTGGCGACTCCAGTCAAGAAGACCAGTTGCTCCAAGTAGTGCAGTTCAGTAACCCTAGCTCCGAAGACGATCTATACCAGAGAAAATCCTGACCCAAACCCTACAGATCCTGTGTACGACCCCGAGAAAATTCTGCGCAGGACTAAAGAGAAAGCGTCGGACCCGTTATATTACCTAAACAGAATTTTGTCCTTACCAAAAGACGGTGCGCAAAGCATCGATGACCTTGAGTTTGACGCATTGTTTGAACAAACCCTGTTCAAGTCTAAGTCGGAAACCAGCTTGGAAAAAATAGTTTTCGACCAGAAAATATTCCAAACCCTAGTGTCTAATAATATTCCTCAAGCCTCTAGCCCTCCCAGAGCCATGGCTGCCAGATTTTCCCACCTTGTTCTACCAGCCCAGCTGCATGATTTGCCCCATAATTACAGCCAGATAATTAAGCTCTACGATGCTAAAGGGAACGGTTCAGCGCAGAAGCATCTGGATTGGTTCAACGACTTCGTCGACCTGGAAGAGGTAGACTATGCAGACATGAAAATGAGCTTGTGCGCACAGAAGTGTGTGGGGGGGGGGAGGAAGTGGTTCAAATCCCCACGACCAGCAAGGATTAAATATTTCGCCACGTTCGAAACATCTTTAATCAATAAATGGGGAGACAAGAAGAACCCCTTGCAGTTGTTGACGCAGTACAATAACATGAAGAAGGCGTCGGAGGAGATGGTGCAAGAATTCTCATCCCATTTCATGAAAGTTTATAACTCGATTCCTGCAGAAGTCCAGCCACCTCCTGGGGTTACATAGTTGTGGTACACTAACTCTTTCGACAACGATTTCGCTTTGTTGTTGAGAGAAATAAGATCAACAAACCTGGACATGATAATGAGAAATGTGATCGAAGTCGAGGTAAATATGATGGCATCGGGGAAGATCAAACAGAGATTCAACAAAGGTGATAAGAACCCCCAAGGAGACGCGCAACCATCAACGTTGAGATCCGCGGACGACAAATTCGATTTAATGATGAGAACCATGGAGAATCTAATGGAGAAGATGTCTGTAGGAAACAGACACGTTGCTAGAGAACAACATGACCCCCAGCCCAGGAATCAAAACCTCAGGAGAGGTCAAGTTCCTCAGATCCAACAGAGGGAGCAGAGGGAGCAGAGAGATCAGGGAGACCAGCAGACAAGACCTATGTTCCAAAACAACTACGCGGATGAAGACTTCGATCAGATGTTCGAAGACCAAATGCATTGTTGCGATGACAAGAACCCGCATGTGTTCTTGACTAAGAGAAAACATGATCGATACATGAGTAGAAACAACGATTTCATGCTGGAGACAGACGATGCATGTATTAGGGAAACTAATGATGCGTTGTCCTGGGAAACGGAAGTGTTCAGAAAGGGTTATCAGAACGCCATCATGCCATTTCATAAGAAATATAACCTCAGGAGTAAGGAAGCGTCTACCAAGCCTCAGGAGACTAATCCCATAAGGAAACCTACGGCAGACACTCCTTCCACAAGTCGACTGAGGCCAGACAGCATGAACAAGGATGCGACGGAAAAGGCAAAGTTGAAGGAGGAGGCCCCGAAGAAAACTCTGGAAGCAAGTCGAGAAGCGGGTGGAAAAGAGGTAGAGAAAGTTTGTCCTCCCTTTAACTTTGAACATGAAATGGCTAAAATCAAAACCTTTGTCCCTTTCAATGAACTTATCAGAAAAGGTGAATACCGGGAGCAAATTATTAAAATGTTGAAAATGGGAGGGACCCCCGACACTTTGAATGTCCAAGATGATCACCCCACTATCTTGTTTGGTCTGTGTGTTGAAGAGACAAGTGATACTGAGGATGTCCCTCTATTCTACGTCAGTCTGAAGGTCAAAGACATGACCCTCCATAACTCCATGCTATATTTAGGTGTGTCGCACAACCTCATGCCAAAGGTGATCATGGACGAACTGGGTCTGGACATCACCAGACCTTATAAGGAAATTTTCTCTTTCGAATCGAGGAAAGTCAAGTGCCTGGGCCTCATCAAAGACTTGGTCATGTCATTGGCCCAGATTCCTTCAAAGAATATGGTGATGGACGTTGTTGTGGCGAACATACCCCCCTAAGTTTGGCATGTTGTTGTCCAAATCGTGGGCTGCGAAGTTAAAAGGGACCCTGCAAATGGACATGTCATACGCCACCATTCTGATCTTTGGCCAGGACAGACGATTGTATAGAGAAGTGTTGTTGAAGTACATGGTGAGCAGCAAGACGCAGCCAAATAACCATCCCATATACTCCATCGACACTAAGGTTGGCTCTTCTATATTCTTCAATGACCTAAGTTTTGAAGAAGAAGAGTCGACAACCATCATGATAGTCGATGAGGAAACCGCACAGAAAACAGCAGAGTGCGTTGACTTGGAGGACCGCGTGGAAAATGGAATATGGAACATGAGCTTTGATGGTGCAATCAGCAAAGAAGGGGTTGGGGACGGCATGTGGGTAAGCCCCCCTGAAATGGTCATAAAGCTGCACTCATACAAGCTCGTGTTCGAATCCACAAACAACATGGCCGAGTATGAGGCACTAATTCTGGGCCTGAAGGTGTTGAAAGAATCAGGAGCAAAGAGGATAGCAGTGACCAGAGACTCTAAACTGGTCATAAACCAAGTTAAAGGCATATATCAGACAAAGCACCCCAGGTTGAGAGCGTACAGGAACTTGGCGCTGGACCTCCTTGAGGAATTTTCAGAGTATGACATATCGGTTATCCCAAGGAAGAAAAATTAGATCACCGATGCGCTGGCCACCTTGGCCTCGGTTTTTAAAATCCCCATATTCCCAAACAAGAGATACGAGATTGAAGTCAAACACGGGCTGACAGTTCCTGATAATATCAAACACTGGCAGGTGTTTGAGGACAACAAGCAGGTAGAAAGATTTATTTATATGAGTGATGAGTTCACTAACATAAACATTGATGATGAATGCTACTGCGACAAAGATGGGAGAATGGATGCGTGCAGTAATGACGAACCTTTCCAGAACTAGATCGTGGGAAGGGACATAATACAACTAAAGAATAACATCATTCTGAAGGGTTTAGTGCCGCTGGAAAAGTTGTTTGACGAAAATGACTTGGTTAAAAACCCCAAGATCACTGCAAATGAAGAGGACATGGAAGAATGCAACATCGGGACTGAGGAGAACCCGAAAATGATCAAGTTATCAAAAACACTCAGCCCAGAGGCCAAGCAGGACTACATCAAGCTCATGAAGGAGTTCCCCGACGTTTTCGCATGGAGTTATGATGAATTGGAAGTGTATGACACTAAGGTGATCCAGCATGTTATCCCTCTCAAGGAAGATCAGAAACCTTTTAAACAAAAGCTAAGATGGATAAACCCCTTGTTGTTGTCTTTGATCGAGAAAGAGGTAAAGAAAATTTTCGATGCTAAGATTATTGTTTCTTTGCGATTCTCTAAATGGGTAGCTAAATTGGTGCCCATGAGAAAGAAGAGCAGCGAGATAAGACTGTGTGTAGACTTCCATAATTTAAACAAAGTGTCCCTCAAGGATCACTACCCTCTTCCCAAAATGGACTACATCCTGCAAAAGGTGGTGGGGTCCCAGAAGATGTCCATATTGGACAGTTTTTCAGGGTATAATCAGATCATGGTCCACCCAGATGACAGAGAAAAAACAACTTTCACAACTCCATGGGGAACGTTCATGTATGCCAAGATGCCTTTCGTCCTGATGAACATTGGAGCCACATTCCAAAGGGCAATGGACATCACGTTTGTCAACAAAAAGGATAGGTTCATTATGATCTATCTGGACGACATCACGGTATACTCTACCTCCGACGAACAACACCTCGAACATCTGAAGAAATTTTTCCAGAAGTGCAGGAAGTTCGACATATCGCTAAATCCTAAAAAATCACATTTCGGGGTGGAAGAAGGGAAGTTGTTGGAACATATTATCTCAAGGGAAGGCATTAAGATAGACCCTAGCAGGGTTGAAGGAATCCTAAAGATCGGCACTCCGCGTAGTAAAAAAGAAGTGCAATCCTTCCTGGGAAAAGTAAACTTCTTAAGGAGATTCATCCCAAATCTAGCAGAAATTATAAATCATATCACCTGCATGCTCACAAAGGGAAATGAAATCAAGTGGAACCCGAAGGCCAAGAAATCGTTTGAAGATATCAAGGTGGCATTGAATAGAGCACCTATACTATCTAGTCCAGATTTCACAAAGGATTTCATCTTGTTTTCATTTGCCTCAAAGCATACAATTGTCAGCGTTCTATTACAGAAAGACGAACAAAACTTCAAGAAGCCTATAGCTTATTTCAGCAAGATGTTGCGGGATACTCCATTAAGGTACGACATCATGGAAAAACAAGTGTATTCTTTAGTGAAGGCCTTGAAGGATTCAAGGACGTACATATTTCATTCCCACGTCATTTCTTATGTGCCCGACCGCAAAGGAAGGAGAGGTAAGTGGATAGCGGCCATGCTAGAATATGAACTAGAGATCAAGCCTATGAAATTAATTAAGGGTCAAGGTCCTGCGAAGCTAATGGCGTAGTCAGACTGCGACATTGTGGGAATAAATTTCATCATTGATCTATCAGAGAGTACTCAAGAAGAAACAATTGCGCAGGTGTCCCAGGAGTTCATTGATTCGTCGTGGTATGATGATATCATCTATGTGTTGAAGAATCTCGAGGCCCCTCTGGGCGTAAGTAAGACTAAGGCCAAATTTCTCAAGCTTAAAGCAGCTAAGTTCTGCATCCTGGACAACTCACTCTACTGGAAAGATCCTGGGGGTATGTTGTTGAGTTGTTTGTTGGAGAATGATGTGAAGTGAGCCGCAAAAGAATTTCACAAGGGCGATTGTGGGGGACACCATTACTGGAAAACCACCACGCACAAAATCCTAAGGGCAGGTTACTATTGGCCTACAATCTTCACAGGCGTGTACAAAGAAGTCTCTAGCTGCCACAAATGCCAGATTTTCGACGGGAGAAGAAATATGCAGCCCCTGCCACTAAAGTCGATCTTAGTCGAGGCATCGTTCATGCAGTAGGGTTTGGATTTCATAGGGGAAATAAATCTGCCATCCTCGACGTAGCACAAATGGATACTCACGGCCACTGACTACTTCACAAAATGGATAGAAGTGATCCCCACGAAACAGGCTACCGACGCAGTCATCATCCAATTTCTGGAGACAAACATCTTGTCGAGGTTCAGGTGTCCCGTCAAGATCATAACAGACAATGCGACCGCATTCAAGTCTAAGAGGATGGAAAAGTTTTGTCAAGATTACAATATAACCTTGGGGCATTCTATGGCGTACTACCCACAAGGAAATGGGTTAGCAGAATCCTCGAATAAAAGACTAACTGGGATCATCAAAAGGATATTGTAGGATAATAAGAAAGCTTGGCATAAAAAGCTTATCTACATGTCGTGGAAATATCGGGATACCACCAAGAAGTCCATTTCAACGTCTCCTTTCCAGATTGTATACGGCGCAGATGCAATTTTCCCTACTACACTGGGGTTGCTCGTCAGAAAAATGTTGCAAGAGCAGGAGGCTGAGCCAAATGACGCGCAGAGAAGAGTAAACCAGTTGGTTCACACACAACAAATGAGGGAACAAGTGTACAATCAATCACAGCTCCACCAGGAAAAGATGAAGAAATCCTTTGACAAGCGTTCCAAGCCAGAGGATTTCCGGTTGGGTGATCTAGTGTTGAGATGGGACGCGAGAAATGAGGACAAAGGAAAGCACGAAACTTAGATAACTTGTGGACAGGTCCATTCAGAATCGGTGCACATCGCGGAAATAATGCTTATTTTCTGGAAGAACTAAATGGGGAATGCGTTGGTTGGGGGCCTGTAAACGGCAGGTTCCTCAAACAATATTTGATGAAATAAATTTCGTTTAAGTCATTTGTCATTGTAAATAGTCATTTTATTTGTGTGTCGAGTCAGTAGGTCAGCAAAAAATTGAAGCTCGAAGTGAAGGCCCTGAGTTTTATGCTGATTCTTTTTAGAAACTGCGTCGATAGGTTTAGGTTGCGTCCTGTTTTTCATATTGCAATGTCAAAGAGTCAAAATAAGGCCCAATGGTCAAGCACTTGGTCTACTATTCTTTGCTACCTCGTAGGGAGGATAGCATCCCCGTTGGAGCCAGTTGTTAGCATTGCCATTTTTCTTTCAATCAGAGTCGGTTTTCAGTCGAGTTGTAGCCCATGTGTCAAAAGACGTGAATTCAGGTATGTAGCAATGAAAGGGTCAAAGTCAGCAAGTGGTCAGTTGGCCCTTGGAAACGGGAAGGGATGTCAGATTTGAAACATACATGAATTGTACAGGTATGTTGTCCCCAAAAAGTTGGGTCCTGTCAAAGTTAGTCTCTACGTGCCCCAGGTCGAGTCAAGTAGTTAATGGAGGTCACTTCGACAGGTGTTGTAACTATTATCAGTTCATCATGGAGGCCGAAGGAATGAAAAATCGTGGCATTCGCATCACGTATGCCCCGCAACCCTTATCTCATTTACTTTACACACAGGGATGTGTTATGGAAAATCTGCAGTTCAATTTGAAACATCTAATCTCCATGAATTCAGTATTCTTTAGCACATTTTTTCTTTTCGCCCGATTTGTTATAAATCCCAGAGGTTCTACACCCATTTTGTTCACGAAATCAAATCCAGGCTTTGTCTGTAAGTTTTCTCGTAGGCCAAGGTCGATCGGATTCTCCATATTGGGCATCTGCCCAATATACTACGCGCAAGACAGATATCGATTGCACCATGGCGACCTCTCAGAACATGAAGAAGGGTACACGTAGTGGCAAGATCATCAAACCCGAGCCCCAGAGTGATTGGGATTCATTCTCGCTCACAACATGCATCCCCAACGATAAAAGGAGGATTTTTCCTTTACCTACGGGAAAGACGAGATCACACCACGTAAAACTTGGAGTGGAAGGAACTGCACAGCAAGGAGGGATAGTAGAAGTCTTGTTGCCCCAACAACAGATACCTCGGAGAAGGGGCAGACTAAGGAAAAACAAGAAAGTTGGGGAAACTCGAATCTCAGATGAGCCACGCGCACGTCCAATCGTTGAATAATTACTTATGCGTGTCGTCTGCCTGGAGCCTTTGGAAAGTACCAACAGGGGAAGTGGGAGAAGAATGAAGAGGATGGGTGCCACAGGATCAAATGATCAAGAGACATCTCAGAAGTTGAAGCAAGCGAAGCTAGCCATCGTTGAAATGTACCAAGAAAACAAGGAGTTGAGACAACAGCTAGCGACAAAGATCACGGAAGCATCAGCAGCACAAGGTCGCGAAGGGAATGTGACGTGGCTAAAAAGACATCTTCGGGAGGCGCAGGATACAATTGTATAACTGCGCGAGGCACATCGGCTGTCAGAAGATAGGTATGCCAAACACTCCAAAGAATGTGAAGCGGTCGAAGAGATATCTCGCACGGCTCTCGCTAGCGAGCAGAAGAAACAAGATTAGCTAAGTTCGTTCCTATATTCGCAAACAGATAGCAAATCTTGACAATTTTGAAGGAGACATCGCCCAAGACATTTTTCCATTTTAATAATGGTCGCGACTGTCTACAGCCACTTGCCATGCACACTTCCCCCAAGAAATGTGTGTGTGGCAGAAAAGCAAAGTTGTTACAGCATACAGTGGGAATCTGATAGACACTTGTCCACCCAAATACTTGATCAACGACTGAGTCCCCGTGGTGGATTACAACGATCGTGATGTAGCCAAATGTACCTTTTGTCTATTTTTGGAAAACATCATGCGAAGAGTTTTGTAACGCAGAATAGTCAGTTCCCTAGTTTGTAGATATAGCAGTTAGAAGAGTAGGGTAGCCCAAGCGGCGCCCTCGTTTATATATTTGATCTTTTCGATGTAAGCCAGGCTGGTTGGAAAAATTAGTATAGACAATAGCTATTGCATGTAATTCGAGTTCGACCAAAACTTAATGCAAAAGTCTTGTAGTTTGATGAAAAGATTCTAATTGTAGCAATCAGATGTATTGTGCCTCTTTCTTTGCGAACGTGCTTCATGTCTTCTTTATTCATATCTTTTTATGTCTACTTCGGAACAAATTTTTGAACCTTTGGATTCTCTGCGCAGCGCCCCTTGTTCGCTCCATTTAGACAAAATGTTTTTCTTCTAAAAGTTAACTCTAAATTCATCTGCAGCGGTGCTCTGAGTTACTTCCTGTGTTGTTTCCCCACCACACATTACAATTTGCATTGAAGATTGTTTCTCGCTTAGCTTTATCCTCTCAAGTTCAGTCACTGAGTCATTTGTTTCTGTCATTTTTTCCTCGGATTGACTCCATAGCCCAAAGTCTTACTTTCTTGCGCCAATATAACCAAAAACGATTGTTTCAAACGTGTTAAATCTAGCCACCACTTTAAAGACATATCCCACGTGGAGACAGGGTCTCCCGAGAGATCCCTCTCTTGGTCCGAAAGGCTAGTTTCATTCCTCAAAGTTGGTTGAAACAGTTACCTTTGTCGTTTGTTTATCAGCCGAACAAATTTACAGAGTGCTAACTGTTGTGATCAATCATTCCTCCATGGTAACCTAGAAGCAAAACAAGAAGTTTATCCTAGAGGAGATGTTATTTATATCTAGTAAACGATTACAGTGAGCATTTATCTCAATAGTGCTCACATGCTACGAAGTATTCAATAAAAAAACTTTTCAAATATTGTTATCACAACTATAGTGTTGCAGTTATCAAACTCGATATGTGTAAATTTGAATCTTATCAATTTCATCAATCAAACCTGTAACCTGGAGTCTTGTCCTCAAGAATGAATGTGTTGTTTTTCTTCCGAGTCTCCTTCACTCAAGATGACAAGTATTTTCTTCAACTTGTCCTCTGTACTAAGATAATATGTTTTCTTGATAGAAATATGAGTTAGAGAATAAACTCTATAATCTCAACCTTAATCAATATAATAATTTGACTTTAATTTTGACCAATGGTTAGTATGATAACTTCAATAGATCAAAAAATGCAACCTGGATATTCATAAGATTACAATAATTCCATAACAAGTAAAGGCATATCAAAGTAATCAAACCCGGGGTGCATAGTTCCTCTTAATGTGTTAGATCTACGATTGTTGTTCAAACAAAATATCCTTTCTCTTGGAAATAGCCTTTAAAATAATGATACAGTTTAAACATATGTAACTACATACCTATGACAATATCAGCAGGTAGTGGCACCATCCGGTAGTAGTGGAAGCAATAAAGAACCTTTAAAACTTCAAAGGTGCTTCAACTTGTAACTTAAAGTTAGCTAGAGATTTACTATGGTAAGGCGCACTAGGACAATAAAAATCAGTCCCAACACTTCACAAAAACTTTCACTGGAACTGGTACTACGGCTGGTGTTGGCACTGCAACTGGTGTTGCAACTGGAATGAAGGAACTGGCACAAAGGAATTGGCACTGCAACTGCAACTAATACTGCAAATGATATTGCAACTACAACTGATACTGCAACTGATACTGTAACTGCAACTGTAACTGCAACTGCAACTGCAACTGCAATTTAGGGTTTTATGAGGAAACCCTAATTTTTCAAACTTCAAATTCCAGAACTCTGATCCAGGGACTAGATGTGCCCTCCTAGGGAGAGCTCCTATATGTGGTTACTTCCCCTGACGTCCTCCTTAAATAGGGAAAATGTCACATTTAGGGTTTATGCAGAAACCCTAATTCTGCAACAGCTGCAATACTGAAACTAAATCTTGAAGAGGTGTGTTGAAGCCAACCACTTCTTATAAACTGTGAGTTGGTGTCTTTCAGGCCTACTTTGATACCATGTTGAAATTTTACTTATACAACTAGCAGTTACAGTTCTTATTTATTATTATAAGCATTTAGCACATTAGCTACATAAATAAGATCACTAAAAGAGAGAAAATCACATAAACAATAGAGACACACACATTATCCTGGGAAACCCTCATGGGGGAGAAAACCCAGAAAAAACTTCCTCAATATAGATAGACCAAAGACCGAACAAAAAATCCTCCTTTACTCCTTCACTAGGAAGAGTAGCGCACCACTTAACCAAGAAATACCAAGAGATGGACCAAAACCCTCCTTGACGTCATCCCCAGTTGCAACAGGTTCTCCTCCAAGACTTGTGCACTGTAAAGATGAGTGTTGTGTGTGTCCAAATGAGGCATTGGCCTATCTTATAAATAGTGGTATGGTCATCCTACAATTAGGTCTGGGCCAACCTATCACTTTACCCTCTTAATTTACATTTAACTGTCAAGGCACAAAAGGGTCGACTTTTACAAAGGCACAATAGGGCCTAATTAATAAACATAATATAATAATATTATTCAACATTCCTTCTTAGGTAGAATATTCTTCGAAGTTACAATATTTCAATAGGGCATACATGTGGCATGCTTGTAGATTGAGAGTAGTATGTTGTTATATATGAGATTGTTGTATATATAGTCTTGCTCAAGGTATATAAGATATAATAACAATTTGAATAAAAATGGTTATTTACATTGAAGGGGGGAGGGGGGGTTGACTTAAATATAGCCTAAGGTGCCCCTTTACAAAGAGTACTTTTTGGTCATGACTATTTATAATTATTATTATATTCCCTTTATTATTATTTTGTTTGTTTTACTATCTTTATTATCTTATTGTAGTTTTATTACTTATTATTTTATTAATGCTTATGTTATGTTCATAACATTGTCCTTCCCTTAAAATTGCTTTGTCCTCAAAGAAAATTTCTCTAGTTCTTTGGCCGTATGCAAGTGACATGATTGGGTATTTGAATGCAGCCTTTTTAATTTGAGAACCATCTTGAGTTGTAATCTTTTCTAGGGATTCTCTTGTAATAATGTTGCTAATATTGATCGCACAACGAACATCTAGGGATTCTCTTGTAATAATGTTGCTAATATTGATCGCACAACGAACAGAGTTTGCCTTTGAACTGGATGTTACATCTTTGTTGGAACTTCCATCAATTGTCTTTCTCTTTCTATGATTGCCGATGCTAATTGATCTAATAGATATTTCCTCGGACTGATTGGTAACTTGATTTACAGCAAGATGTAAATTATTCTTTAGCCGATATTCATGAGCCTCTAACAATTCTCTTTGTTTGTATTGGTCGTGACATAAACTTGCAATCCCATGTACAAGATGTGACATACCCCGATTTGATACATGTGAATAATACTTTTGAGCACCAATATCACCATTTCAAAATTGAGCAGAGATATCTTTAAATGTTGCAAATTGTTTCTCATTGCCTCCCAAACCTAATCAAATACTTTCAATTAATGCTTTATTTGTAGCAAGCATTTCCTCACTACTCAACAAAGGTGCATTGCTTGGACCCTGGCCTTGGTTTTCAGTTGCAAATGCAGCAGGCACATGATGTCTTTCTGGTCGTTTTCCTTTGTTCCTAGATTTTTGCAAAGCATTTTCTATCATAATATCGTTTTGCTTTACCATAAAATCAGCATATCATTTTTCTTTCCCATCATAATATTATGTTCCTTTCACAACTAGTCTAAACTATGTGTGCTTATTGTCTAGCCATGGAGTAGCTATAGTTGTGATATAAAATTGAGATCCATTTGTATTTGGACCAACATTTTCCACTAACAATGTAAATGGCCGATCATGTCGTAAAATTTTATGAAATTCATCCGCAAACTCATTTCCCCGGATAGACTGGCCCCCAGTACCATCTCCAAGAGGATCCCTTGTTTGGATCATGAAGCCTTTGATAACTCTATGGAAAATTAGATTATAATAATAACCATTTATGCAATGTGTAGTGAAGTTCTCAACCATTTTAGGGTGCTCCTCTGGATATAAGCGCACGTGTATATCCCCCAACGTGGTATGTAAAATCACGTTGTCAAGGAGAGATGTTGCCACAACCTTGCCAATATATGACACTGCCATGAGCTCTTCTGGACGTGGTTTTTCATTGAAAATGTCCCTTCACTTTGTAGCATCTTCAGGTTCCACTGCCTCCCTCCAACTGAAAAGATAAATTCAATGTTTTTTGAATGCACAACACAAGACAGTAGGGTCCACACCTGGTATAAATATACTCACAAAAATCTTTCATTGTTTTCTACCTTACCAATGATTCTTGCCACTTTATGCGTATGCAGATTTACAATCTTTACACACAAGAATGTTGTATAACGCAGAAAATTGCAGCTTTCATCAAAAACTGCATTTGGTTGTGGTACATTTTCTATTTTTTCTATTTCCTTCTCCATCGTCCAAAATCTATTGCATCCAACCGATATAATGGGGCATCACTTCTCTGTAAGTTTTGTGCAACCTCGAGAGACTCATCATATGTCCGTCTTAATTTCCTTGTAAGAAACCAAAAGACTCGAATACGTTAATGAGGTGATGTAGTCACAAATTGTTTACCATCAGGACTAATCTTTAGTGCAGAAACAGTCATTTTATATTTTTCCAAATCATAAAGGTTTGTCTCTGTCTTGAAATTGAACTCTACTCCCTATCTGGAAACTTAAGTGTTGCAGGAGACCAGTACTCAATCAACCCTTTAGCATCTATAGAGATGACCATGTCAAAAGCATGGTTGTACTTCATCTGTCTTCTCTTTGCATCATCGGGTGCTATGTCCACCATGCCATAATCTTCTAATTCTTCATGGAGTCTTTTGCTTTCAGTGTCACTATCATGTGCATCATCATCGTAGATATTATCATCAAACTCCATTTTCGTAGGGATTAGATCAGAGACGTTTATAGAATTTTCAAGGTCCTCAATGATTTTAATTTTCATTTCTTCAAGAATACCAATGTTGAAGTTCTTCATGTATGTTTCCTATGGAGTCGAATAGAGAGGAGTCCTCGAGTGTTGATAAGTCTCTACTACAGGTTCTTCTATAGTCCCTTCTTTATAGAAATTATTTACGGCTTCTTCAGGGAATGAGTCCCTTGCTTCAGGCCTTGGATCTAGTGGTGGAGGTGGTGGAGATGAGGATCTAGACGATCTTGGAGTACTCCTTTTTTTGTTGTGACGTCGAGAACCTTGATTTTTCAATAGTTTTGCAAGTTCGTCATGTTTCTGATCCCGATCTTGTTTCATGTCTTTAATAATGGCACTTGTAGTTTCCATACTAAACGCATCTGACTTCAACTTGATGTCCAAGGTTTTGATCTGATACCGATGGTTTATATATGTTGATTTTTCAATAAGAAAGGTTAAGCATGAAGTTCATTCCATTTAGGCATTTAACTTAACCATAACCAATAATGTTGTAGCAACCAAGATCACAAGAAGAAACACCATGCATAAGAACACAAGAAGTATCCTAGGAAACCCTTCTCAACAAGGGAATAAAACCTAGCCAAATCCTTTGTTATATTCTTCAAGAGAAATACCTTCACCACTAAGAAAACCTAGCATACTAGAGGGTGCTCAAACTCTAGAAGACTAGTGCCCAAAAGATGTGTGCACTTTTCCCAAGAAGGTGTACTTGCTGAAATTTCCAAACTCACATGAAAGATATGATTCCTCGATGGGGAATTTACCTTTACTTATACTAACCTAAACATGTCAATAGAAGTGTATATTGGCACAACAAGGCCGACCTCACTAGCTTATAATATAATTAATATTAACCAGATTAATTATCTTTTACATTAATTACCAGTCACATTAAGTTGGGGTCGACTTGTACCCTTTACATTACAATTAGGGTTACAGGTAGGTCTGACTCTTGAACAATATAGCAAGGGATCTTATACAGCGACTAGTGTCCATCCACTAGGGGCACATCCATATGGATGTCCATACCTCTAGCTCACTACATTACACAAAAGAACCACTTCTTCACTAGTGCTCAACCACTAGGATCAAGTTCACCTATGCTCGTCCACAGGCATGTCCACTCAACGGATCTTCTTTCCCACTGCATTACATAGGGGAGTCATTTGGAGTTTCTTGTCAACTCTTCTGCTAAGAGGAGGATAATACATCATCTTCATTTATGTTCTCATGATGATGCACCCAGCACTTTGGGATTTCACACGTTCACCTTGTGCTCAACCACAGACACGTCCAACTCTGCAGATCACCTTTCTCACTGCGTTACACAGGAGAATCATCTGGAGTTCTTCTCAACTCTCTGTATGGAGGAGGTCATCTCTGTGTTCCAGCTTTGTCTCAGATAGGAACCACACACCCTCTTCAGGGGATTTCTCTCAGGTTTGTAAGTTGGAGAATATCTCACATAGCTTCAATGATCCACATCTCATGGGTTTGTAAGATGGAGAATGTCTAACATAGCTGCAATCATCAACACTCCCTCTCATCTAAGGAGGCATTCTTCATCATACCAAGTCTCACACGAATGTACTTTGAATTTTGTCTTGGCTGGAGTCATCAACACTCCCTCTCAACTAGGGAGGCATTCTTCACCAAGTTAGTATGGTGAAGATGTCTGCAATATGCTCATGTGTATGAAGGTACTGCATGTGTACGATTTTCCTCTGTCTCATATCTTTGATATAAGGATATTTCATCTCATCGTGTTTTGATCCATCAGGAAACACTAGGTTCTCAAGGAGCTTTACACACGGCTCTTGGTTATCATCATAGGATCCATTTCATGCTCAAGTAAATATGTCAAAATCTTGTGAAGCCACATCGCTTCGCACACTCGATGTTATATACTATGCCTCTGTGATACTCAAGGCCACAGAGTTGTTTTTCCTGTTGCATAGGGAAACCATGGAAAACTTCATGGTAGAACACCAATTGGATGTGTTCTTTCGGTCCACTATACTTTCTGCTCAATCTGAATTGGCATATCCTTCAAACTCAAGTTCACACTGGAGGCATATCTCATGCCATATCCAACTGTGCCTCGTATATATCTGAATACATGTTTTGTTGTTGTCTAGTGAGTCTGTCTCGGTTGACTCGTGAAATGACTAAGCACATTCACTGCATGGCATGAATCAAGTCTGGTGTTAACCATATACATTAGTGATCCAATCAGTTGTGGATCAGTCTCGTTTGAATCATCATCAATCTTCTTCTTTAAATCCATCACAGTGGATTTTGCATTCTGTCATACTTGAACTTCTTTAATATTTTCACTGTATATTTTCCTTGACTCAGGAAAATCTCATCGGTCCTCTATCATACTTCTTCTCACGAGAAGTAGTGCATCATACTCAGATCCTTCATCTCGAATTCAAAAGTCATGGATTATTTGTATCCAACAACAAGGTTTTCCGAATAAGTCATCAAAATCAGGCTCTCGTCACCAACACTGTAATGATATAGGTTTGGATCAACAACACTCTTGCCGAAATCCAAACTCATCAAGAATTTATCTATCTGATATAGTTTCCAACTCATGGATGGTAGTACGGATGGAAGTGTATCAGGTTTACTAGATCAAGTGTCTTGTCATAGACAACTCCCTTTGTTTGTGAGAAACCTTTGGCTATAGATCTCGTTTTTTATTTCTCAATACTTCCATCAGCTGCATTCTTGATCTTGTAGATCCACTTGGAAGTTATCATAGACTTCCCTTCTGGTCCGTGAATAATATATTATGCATCATTCTTGAAGATATACTGGTATTCTTATGTTATGGCATCTTGCCATACTTGTTCTCTCGTTGCTTCTCTAAGACAAGGAGGCCCAGCATCAATGAAGTGGCTCATGAGTGAAGGATAGCTCGAAAATCTCTTTTTCTTTCTCAAGATGTGCCTTGATAGACTTGTATGTTTCTCTTCCTCTTGCAAAGTGAGTCTAGGTAGGCCTTTTATGTCCTACTGCAATATCTCAGAACATATCAACTAGAGCAATTGGAATAATGTATGTCTCCCTCTAAACTACTGAAGGGGGAGAAGGTATTGTCTTACTGTTAATCTTCATCTGGGATTCTCTGGATCTTTGAGAGACTATCTCTTCTTCAAGGACAACGTCTATGTTTGTATCAATCGGTCTCTGACCAAGGATGTCGATCTGGAATGTCTTTTTTTTTTTTTTTAAAAGGATCTAGCTTGGACTTCTTCTCTTTGGGTACATGAAAATACACTAGGCACCCAAATAACCTGAAGTGTTCAATCTCAGGATTTATTCCGGTTAAGACTTCTTCGGGAGTTATGTTTTTCAAAGTCTGGTGAAGACTCTTGTTCTAAACATATACTATGCCATGCATGCTTATGCCCATAGAATCATAAAAGGATTATGATCATGTGTTATTGCATTGGTTGCCCCAATGATGGTTCTATTCTTCCTCTTTCTCAAATAGTTTTGACTCCCTTTGAGTCAAGTGGCTCTCTTTGAAGGATAAACATCCTCCTTTGATCTTAACCTGTCTGGAACAAGAAAACAAGAGGATCCAAAACAAGAATATCTCCTAAAGGAGAATAATGAGTGCATCTCTAGAATTAAAAAAATTTAAGGATTGTTGTCATAACTACAACACCTACTTGTATTGTAGCAAACTTTAGAAATATAGGTTAGAGGAATGAAAATTACAACAATCAAACCTAGAGTCTTCACTTTGAGTGTGTTGTTCCTCTGAATGCACTGAGATCCCTTTGGATCCATGACTTCAGCAAAAGGTTCCTTCCTCCTGCAATTTCCCTCATGAAAATGATACAAATAATATATATACAAGTACATACTTGAGGGTGTTGATATGATTTCTCCAATGGCTCCTGGTTGATATTTGTCCTCTTGACATCTTCATGAAGGAGGTATGTTACAGTGACACCTTTTTGTATCACCCATAATAAGTCTTCCTTTGAATTCTTGTCTTCTAGAAACTTGAAGTTGTTTGATCCATCAAGCTTAACTTCCATCATAGTTTTGTTCATCATAATTTTATATTTTTCACAACCCTTTATCAACTGGGTTAGAAAACCTAACGTCTAGGCTAGGTTAGCACTTTTAGGTTTTGTTGGGCTTATGACTGCCAACAATAAGCCTTTGAAATATGGGAGAACATTGGTGAGTTGAAGAGCTCCTTCAATGAGTTGGAGAAACCCTAATACTTAAATTTCTGCAGAAATTAGCGAAACTCTAGAAACCCTAGGGCCAAAAAGTCAAAATGCAATATGAAGATTGTTGGAGGTGCATTGAAGGAGGTCGTACACTCCTATGCCTAAATTATCCCAAACGTCCAAGTATTAAGGGTTGAAACTAAGAAAGAAGGATGGTTGTACGGAATTTCTGGAAACCCTAGGAGGGTCATACAGTTCTGCAAAAAAGAGGACAGTTTGCCTTGAAGTTTTGTGCAATGGATTCTTCAAGACCTATGCTCTAATACCATGTTGATTTTTCAATAAGCAAGGTTAAGAATGAAGTTCATTCCATTTAAGATTGTTGGAAATGCAATATGAAGATTGTTGGAGGTGCGTTGAAGGAGGTCGTACACTCCTATGCCTAAATTAGCCCAAACGTCCAAGTATTAAGGGTTGAAACTAAGAAAGAAGGATGGTTGTACGGAATTTCTAGAAACCCTAGGAGGGTCGTACGGTTCTGCAAAAAAGAGGACAGTTTGCCTTGAAGTTTTGTGCAATGGATTCTTCAAGACCTATGCTCTAATACCATGTTGATTTTTCAATAAGAAAGGTTAAGAATGAAGTTCATTCCATTTAGGCATTTAACTTAACCATAACCAATAATGTTGCAGCAACCAAGATCACAAGAAGAAACACCATGCACAAGAACACAAGAAGTATCCTGGGAAACCCTTCTCAACAAGAGAAGAAAACTGGGAAGAAAACCCAGCCAAATCCTTTGCTATATTCTTCAAGAGAAAGACCTTCACCACCAAGAAAACCTAGCACACAAGAGGGTTCTCAAACCCTATAAGACTAGCGCACAAGAGAGGTGCGCACTTTTCCCAAGAAGGTGTACTTGCTGAAATTTCCAAACTCACATGAAAGATATGATTCCTCAATGGGGAATTTACCTTTACTTATATTAACATGAACCTATCAATAGAAGTGTCTATTGGCACAACAGGGCCGACCTAACTAGCTTATAATATAATTAATATTAACCATATTAATTATCTTTTACATTAATTACCAGTCAAATTAAGGTGGGGCCGACCTGTACCCTTTGAGGATTTTCCAGGTCCTATTGTTGGAGCATAACCCTAACTTACATTAGTTTATACCTAGCTTAGACTCCTAGATCTTGGTTAATAGATTTCATCACACTTTATTTCACCTAATTTGGCCACATAGAGAAGAAGGGCGCCTCATCCCTAGATTTTAGGGAAAATTGTTATTTTTAGATCAAGACTCAACTCCCGGTTCTTGATTTTCTTG
>JZKD02S1860035.1:50122-84184 GCA_000966675.3 Picea glauca | reverse complement strand
TAGCCTTCATATCCATGGTGGAACCCAAGAACTTTAATGAAGCCAATAAATATGTAAATTGGTTAAAATCAATGAATGAGGAATTGGATCAGATTGAGAAGAACAATACTTGGGAGCTTGTTCCTAGACCTATAGATAAGAATGTGATTGGCTCTAAATATGTGTTTAAGAATAAAATGAATGAACATGGACAAATTGTTAAGAATAAAGCTAGATTGGTCTGTAAGGGGTATGCACAAGTTGAAGGATAGGATTTTGATGAAACCTTTGCACCATTGGAAAGATCGGAAGCCATCAGAATATTTCTTGCCTATGCATGTCATAAGAACTTTAAAGTATATCAGATGGATGTTAAGTCAGAATTTCTTAATGGAGATGTAGAAGAAGAAGTATATGTGGAGCAACCTGAAGGATTTTCACTGACAGATAATCTTGACTATGTCTGTAAGTTGAAAAAATCATTATATGGACTGAAACGGGCACCACGATACTGGTATTATAGAATGAACAAATTTCTACAGGAAAAAGGGTTCAGGAAAGGTATTGTTGACAGTAATTTGTACATTAAGTTTGAAGGTGATGATTTATTAGTTGTTTTGGTTTATGTAGATGACATTATTTTTGGATGCACTAATGACCCTTCAGTCCAGTGGTTTTCTAATTCAATGCAGACTGAGTTTGAGATGTCCTTAATAGGAGAACTATCATGTTTTATTAGTTTACAAATCAATCAGAGTTCTACAGGGTTATTTATCTCTCAAGAAAAGTATTTGAAAGAGATGTTGAAGAAGTTTCAGATGGAATATTCCTCTCTTGTTAGTACACCTATGGTGGTTGGTTGCAAGCTTAGTATAGATTATATTTCACCTAATGTTGATCAAAGAACATATCAATCAATGATATGCAGTCTTTTGTACATCACATCATCTCATCCTGATATAATGCAAGCTGTTGAAATGGTAGGTCACTTTCAGTCTGCTCCTAAACAAAGTCATTTAGCAGAGCTGTCAAAAGGATATTCAAATATTTGAAGGGTACAATGAATTATGGTCTCTGGTATCCTAAAAATCATAATTTTCAATTAACTGCATATTCAAATGTTGATTGGGAAAATTGTTTGGATGAGCGAAAGAGCACCAGTGGACGTGCATTGTTCTTAGGTGATTCATTAGTAGAATGGATTAGTAATAAGCAGGGATCTATTTCATTATCAACTACAGAGGCAGAGTACATTTTTGTTGCTACTTGTTGCACTCAGATCTTATGGATGATACAAAATCTTGCATATTTTAAGGTAACTTATACTAATACCATTCCACTTCACTGTGATAACACCAGTGCCATTAGTGTCTCGAAGAATCCTATTCTCCATTCAAAGATGAAGCATATACCAATAAAGTATCATTTTCTCAAAGAGCAGGTTATAAACAGAGTTGTTCAACTGAATTATATTCCTTCCACAGAACAAATTGCAAACATATTTACTAAAACCCTAGCCAAGACACCATTTGAATATCTCCGTCAAAAGCTGGGTGTCATCCCTTCTCTCACCTAAGAGATTCCATCATGTCAGGGGGAGTATGTGTTGGTTGAATATTTGATACCTCCGAAAAATTACTGCAACAACTCAGGGGGAGGATGTTTTCTTTGACATTGATGTCAAAGGGGGAGAAAAGGTGTGGTCTGGATGCTACAGTTGGAGGTCTAAGAAGAATAGTCCATCCTTTCAGGGTTGCCATCAATTCCCAAGGGGTGTATTGTTGGCATGTTTTTACAAGAAGAGTGTGCTTGTCATTGATGGAAAGAACAATGACGATGATGGTGAACAGGAAAATCATAAGCTTAGGAGGAGAAGTTGATAGTATGTAGAGATCAAAGCTCTGAAGGAAAAACATAAGCTTAGGGTGAGAAGCCTTAGTAGTTGTTCGATCAAGAAATTGACCATGTTGATTGTCTAATATTACGTATGTCGGTCATATGAGTGACCGTGGGCTTGAGGACCGTTGGAGGATTGTGACCGTCCGATCTGCAAGCCAGATCAATGACAGGGATGAATTGTGGAGAGAGAAATAAGAATTAAACAAATCGATAGTTCTAATCCCGCAGTTGGTCTTGTTCGTCAGATCTCATAAACCCAAATATCGACGATTGTGGTTGATCTAACAAACAATCAGATGAATTCGGATTAAGTCATGACCATCAAATGCACAATCTCCATATCAACGACAGGGATAGATTGCGGAGATCGAAAGGAGAATTAAATATAGTGCTATTTCCAATACTGCAATTAGTCAGGACCATCAGATATTATAGCCTCTAAGTTCGACGATTGCAGTTGAATCACCAACAATGCACAACTTCAAATTGAGGAGTTTTGGTGATGAGTTAAATCACCCACATATTGTGGTTCTATAACCATCCTTGATCGTTGATCTGCTTCGAGTGTCTTCACGGCCGGGAAGGACAGGATAAGCTATAAGAGCAGCTGGATCGATCTAGCTTCAGTTACTATTCGGGGAATCTCACTTCAGAAGAATTGGCAACTTGAAATTCGAATTACCCGAAGCCCAAAATCTAAAATGAATAAGGACCATCGGATCTGTAGAAAATAAGATGACTGTTAGATTAGGGAGAACCACGTCATAAGAACACGTCTACAAGGACATGTGGTAGACAAAGATGGCAGACCATGTCAGCAAGGACACATGGTGCAATCAAACAATGACAAGTGTCAAGTTGAATTGACACTTCAGGTACGTGCAAATCATGAATCTGAGTGACACATGGTAGCTACTCGGCTCATGACACGTCAACAAGGGATGTATGCAAGCAACATCACTCCAGGAGATTCACTTCGGGAGTTTCATCACCAACAAATGTCAAAAGTCTTGAAGTCCCTAAGGATGAATGTCTGAATTCACTCTCAACTGTCAATCTAAGGTACATTTCAGGAGTTAGGACAACCATTAGATCCAGGAGAAGTACAGATTTGATCCATTGGATCTGAGCATCGAGGATCAATGGTCATCAGATCTAGAGATAAATGCATGAAGGTTAAGCCTTTGGATGAGCGCAAAAGAGAGGACTTGCCAAAGTCTCGAAGTAAGTAGGGACCATCCATCGTCAAGAATGACAGGTGGCGCACGATCCACAACTATGAAGTGAATCACTTCAGGAGTTTGTGGTTGGGAAGGAAACTATATCATCAAAGACTCAAGGGTCAAAGAAGATCTAGGTCATCGGTTGCTAGAAGGACGTGTGGCAGAAATCTATGTAGTTTGGGGAAAAACACTCTGGGAGAAAATGAAGGAAGCAAAGTTGAGTTTTGAAATCCCCGAATCCCGAAGAGACGAAGGAGCTAAGGATCGTTAATCTATAGGAGGACACACGTCAAAAAATCATGTACTCCAGTTGGAACACTCCGGGAAAAAGCGAGGAAGGCATGTTGATATTTTCAAACCCCGAATACCCTAAGGGATTGTGACCATTGATTCGAGAAGACCATGTGTTGATAGATCGTGAATTTTGGGTGGAAGCACCACGGAGAAAGTGGAGTTTGAGAATCAATACTCTCGAAGCCCAAAAGGTGAAATCGATCTCGTCTGTCAGTTTGGAGGGCCACACGTCACTTAGTCGTTAAGACTTAGGAGGGTGTGGATCCAGAGAAGAGGAAGGAAAGATGATAGATCAGATCCATAAATTGAAGGAATCTGTCAAAGACCACGAGAATGATGATCATGCCTGATTGTGGGACCATAAATTGCTCGGAAGTTAATTTTCTGAAGGTGAACAGCAATTGAAACCATGATTTTGGAGAAAGGACACATGAAGGCTCAAGGTAAATTGCGGGGTGAAAAGTAGTTTGATCTCAAACCACCTTTGGTTGTGACCACATTCACATCGTCACATGATAGCATCTCCCAAGGTCACATCAGCGGAAGATGGGGGAAGGAGCTAGTGTTGTTAGGTTCCACATCAAAGGTTACACATTGAAAAGTAAAAAATCCTCTACGTGTATAATCCAATGGTGATGATAAAACTGAATCGGATCGAAGGGTTGTTGCTTCACTTCGTGGTTTATTAATCAGTTACGTTTTAGTTACACTAACTGTGTCATTGTTCTAGGGCATTGGAATCACGGCTCTTGAGCATTCTGAGATTCCTGATATGGGCATTGGAGATTTCGAGTGTAGCAGATGATTAGACAAGGAATAAAGAAAACATGTCGTGAAAGAGGTAGGTTGTTGTTTCTTGGTAAAACAAGTCGAACTGTATGTGATCAAGAAGACAACAAGAATAGAGCGTGAAAGATGCAGAGATGAAGAACATATGCTAGACAAAGCAGAAATGGTGAAAATAGCAGACTGTACAAAAAATTAAGTGCAAGAAGATGCTAGCAGGAACACACTGATGCAGGCAGAGCAGAGAAATGTAGCCAAAGCGTGATGAGACTGGTAATCCATTGATAAATATTGTATCACTGTAATAAAATTTAAAAAGAAAATATTTATATCTCAGGGTGGTAAGGTGATGCTAGGGAGGACTATTGTCCTCAGACTTTCAAGTGAGTGATTGAACATAGGGAGTTGTAGCTTCCATCTGGTTGCAGCCAGAAAAACCATGGTGGTAGGGTGTTGCAAGGGAGAACTATTGTTCTCTGTTGTACAGGTTGGTGCCTGTGTGACTGGAAATTGGTGCTTCCATCCAGTTGGTGTTGGAACACTTAGGGAGTTGATGCTTCCTTCTAGTGGGTGCTAGATAAACCATAGAGTTGGTGCTCTCAGCAAGTTGCAGCCTATAAAACAAAGGTGGTAGCCTCACATTGAATTGGTGCTCAAAGATAGATGATGTACAAAACATAAAAATACTGCATATCATTCAAAGAAGAATATTTTTTCTCCCTTTATGGGTTTCCTCGGGAATATATGTTTATGTATACTTCATGTGTGTGATTGATGTTGAATACTCTATTGCTTACTTCCCTGGATTATTTTGATCATCATTGAGTGTTCTGTAATGAGTTTAAAATGAGAATTTTTTTTTAAGAACAGTAACAACTGATTCACCCCCCCCCCCTCTCAATTGTCTAACACAATAGTGATATTGGCATGACCAAGTTTGACCTCATGAAAAACTGGGAACCATTTCCAGATTTAGCACCAAAATAATGTTTAATGCTCCTGCAACTGGTGTAATTGTTAGCATGATAGAACAATTCGTGATGGTTACTACTTTGCATATTTGATTAAACAAATTGTGATGGTTGAACATAATGATGATGAACAATATATCTGGAAAATCACAGGCCAATGGAAGATAAGGAAGTTTTAGATGGTAACAAAGGAGCTTAGATGTGTTAGAAGTTATGTCCAAAAGTTTGAAAGATAGAACCTATTTGATCGAAGCACTTAGGAATTCCATTGCATCTATAAGGTTTTTGGAAAGTGAAGGGATAAATGTTGAACAAATTAGAAGGGTTTTGAAGTCTTCTAAGTTAAAACAAAATTTCAATAACAAAATATCAGCATTATTGTTAAATAAATCAAAAGGTGCAATGGTTCATTAAAAGGACACAATGGTTCAATTTCATACATGGTGGAATATTATATAAATAGAAAGGTATGGTGAAAGGAGAGTGTCTTTGTGGTGTAATTCAGAAGATCTAAACATAGGAAAATTCCAAGGAATAATTTTTAAACATTCTCTTGAAGTGAGGGTGGAAGGGAGGAGCTAGGGAGGATTGTAGTCCTGTATAGGTTGAAGCTTGAACAATAGGAAGTTGTTTCTTCTTTTCAATTTGGTGCTTGGAGAAACAGGGAGTTTTATCTTCCTTTAAAGTGGGTGCTTGGAGAAATAGGGAGTTTTATCTTCCTTTAAAGTTGGTGCTTGAAAACAGGGGATTGGTGTCTCCTTGAGTTTGTGCTCAAAATGGATTGGTGTCCTTCACAATTTTCAAATTGAAGTTAATATATAAACATTGTATTTACAGTTAAGAGAATATTTGTTTTTAAGATAAAAATTTGTTTCTTGTACTTCATAGTTGATAAATTGTTGTGTTTTGATGAAATTAATGTCCTGAAATGATTGTTAAAAAATATAAACAACAATATTGATTCACCCCCCCAAGTATTGAACATTATTTCAACAATTGGTATCAGATTGGGTTCCTTCACCATAGTCTAACCACTTGAAGGAATATGATGAGAAATCCAATATATCAACAAGAAGAAATGTCCTCCAACATAGCACCATTTTTCAAAGGAAATGACTATGCATTTTGGAGTATAAGGATGAAAATTTATCTGATGGCTCTTGGATGTATTGTTTGGATATTTTTGCTAAATGGATACACTAAACCAACTACTTCACCTTCATATGTTGCTACAAATAAACTCTACAATTATAATTCAAGGGTTGCCAATGCAACTCTGGGTGAATTAGCAAACCCCATATTTGTAAAAGTGATGTATTGTAAATCAACAAAATAAACTTGGGACAAATTCAAAGTCATCTATGAAGGAGATGGAAAAGTTAAGAAAGAAAAACTTCAAACATATAGAGGGAAGTTTGAGATTCTGAAGATGAAAGAGGAAGAAAACATTGCATAATATTTTCAAAGAGTGGATGGAATAATCAATTCAATCAAAGCATTAGGAGAAGAATTCAAATAAAAAATTATTGTCCAAAATGTGTTGAGATCATTACCAATGAGATATTATGCCAAGGTATCTACCTTGGAAGATCAATAAGACCTTGAAAAACTTACAATGGATGAACTTCGTGGGATTCTTATAGCCTATGAAATGAGAACCAGGCAAGAAAAGTCATCAAAAAGGGAAAAAACCTTCAAAGCATCAAAGGAAACAAACAACCATGATCATGTGCCAAATTAAAATCACTCAGACATGTCACATGAAGAAGAGGCCAATTTTATAATGAAACTTCATAAAGGGTCTCGGAAATATAAAGGGAAGTTACCCTTCAAGTGCTTCAACTATGGAAAAGTTGGGCATTTTCCCTCTAAATGTCCCTTTCCCAAGTAGGTGGATAGTGATGATGAATATACTTATAACCATAAATAAATTAAGAAGAGAAAAACTGGAAAAAAAGAAGAAATTCTACAAGAAAAAGAAAAACTTATACTCCAAATAAGACAGTAGTTCATCTGACATAAGTAAAGATGACGAGACAAAACTTTTATTTATGGGAATAGAAACTAAGAACAATGTTGTTGATGATAATGAATACAACTCTGAAGTTGAAGGAGAACTTATTAGTGCTCTTGAAGAACTGAGAAGATATAAAAAGAAGTACTAATCATTAAGAGAACAACTATTAGAATATGAAGAAAAAAAAATTAAGAGAAAAGGAAGTTTCAATAACCATCAAGGAATCTAATTAAATCATTATTGAATTGAAGACTCAACTCAAATAAGCCAAAATAATTTAATAGGTCACAAGTAAACAACTCAATGAAAAGTAATTATACTGTGAAAAGGTAGAGCCTGAAATTGTTTTTCTAAAAAGAGAACTTGAGAAAGGAAACAACCAATCAAGATTTGAAAATAGTTCAAAACTCTTGGATGATATTCTTAACAGTAAAAGATCGCCAAGAAATAAGTCAATACTAGGTTATGATCAAAATAATTCTAACAAAGGATCTGACTCTACATCTCAGCAAACTGATAAAAACCCAAAAATTTATGCAGCTTCCCTTCAAATCTCTTTCAAAAAGGAAGAAAGCAAAATAAAGATAAATTCTAATCAACAGAAATATGATCTCCCTTCAAAAGAAAATGAATATAGAATGAATGAAACTACAATAAGAACTCCCCAAAAAAGGTATCAACATCTCTTTCTTGGCTATTGCTTCTCTTGTAATAATTTCGGGCATAAAGCATTACATTGTAGAGCTTATAGAAAATACAATCATAAAAATCTTCAAAGATATGGTTATAAGAACAACAAGAATAATAATAATCAAGATAATAGAAAATATAATTCATTCTCTTCACTGCAAAATTACAATGTTGAATTCCACAAATGCAATCATTGTGGTCATAAATTTAGTGACTGTAAACTACCAAAGAATCCCATAAAAATTCCAAAATTCAAGAAGAAAAGCATATGAAGACATGGAAGGAAAAACAAATGGAAGAAAAGGAAACAGAGTGTAAGGTACTCTTATATGATAAATAAAAAAGGATTCAATGGTATGTTGACAGTGGATGTTCAATGAACATGACTAGAGATCAAGACAAATTCCTCAATTTGAAAAGGAAAGAAAAAGGAAGTGTTACATTTGGAGATAATGTCTCTCTGCCAAGATACTTGGAAAGGGCACAGCCAATCTAGGAAATAATAGAGCTAAGGAATAAAATGTGCTATTATTAGAAAATTTGAAGCCTAATCTCCTTAGTGCGAGCCAAACATGTGATCAAGGACACATACTCATATTTGAATCTCAAAAATGTGAAAATAGAAAAGAAGACTTGGGAAAAATAGTGTTTGTTTCAGCAAGAACATTAAGCAATGTTTATATCTTAAACATAGAAGAAGAAGAAAAAAATGTTGCATGAGCCAAATGGATGAAATTTTCCTATGGAACAAAAGAATGGGACATATAGGTTTTGACAATTTGATAACAATCACTAAAAAGGAAGTTGTGAGAGATATGTCAAAGATTATTAAACCTTCAACCTTTGTTAATATGGACAGCCAACATGGAAAACAAAGAAGAGTAATATTCAAGACAAAAGAATACTCTACATCAAAACCATTAGAACTTGTTCACACTGACCTCTGTGGACCAACAAGAAATAAAATCATGCAAGTTGAATATTAATTCATTTTATTCATTGACAAATATACAAGGATGACTTGGGTATCCTTTCTCAAAGATAAATTAGAAACATTCAACAGATTCAAAGCCTTCAAAGCACATTTTGAAAATGAGATCGATCTCAAAATCAAGTCCTTAAGATCATAAAATGGAGGGGAATTTACCTCAGATGAGCTCAATAAGTTTTGTAAAACTCATGGAATTAAAAGACACTTTTCATCTCCAAGAACTCCTCAAACAAATAGAGTTGTTGAAAGGAAAAATATTATTATCCAAGAAGCATCCATAACTATGTTAAATGAATCCAAAATCCCATATATCTATGGGAGAGAAGAAATGTATGCAGTAGTGTACATACTTGACAAAGCTCAGCTTAGAGTTAACCATAACAAGACACCACATGAGTTGTGTTTTTTCATACCAAAATCAGTCAAACCTTTAGAGTCTTTGGGAGAAAATGCTATATAAAAAGAGATGATGATAATCTAGGAAAAATTGATTCTAGATAAGATGATGGTATATTTCTCGGTTACTCATCCAATAAAAAGGCCAATAGATGCTACAATCTGAGATTGCAAAAAAATGTGGAAAGTTCAAATGTAAAAGTGGATGATCTAAAATCAAGAAGAATCAAATCTCAAGATAATTTACAAGTTGATGAAAGAAGAAGAAATGATTATGATGAAGAAGAAACTAAAGAAATACAAGAAGAAGAATCACAATTAAGTGAAGAAGAAAATGAAGAGGAAGAATCACCAAGAAAAGAAGCAAAAGCACCATCAAGAAGAGTACAAAGAGATCATATTGAAAGTCAAATCATAGGAAACAAAAGTGTTGGAGTTGAAACAAGAAGAAGGCTAACATATGAATCAGAACAAACAATGTTCTCCCTAATAGAACCCAAAATATTTGAAGAAGAAAGCAAATATGAAGATTGGATCAAAGCAATGAATGAATAACTTGATCAAATAGAGAAGAATTAGACCTCGAAACTTGTCTCAAGACCAAAAGACAAAAATTTCGTAGGGACCAAGTGGATTTTTGAAAATAAAGTTAATGAAGATGGTTAAATTATAAGGAATAAAGAAAGATTAGTGTGCAAAGGATATACACAAGTAGAAGGGATTGACTTTGACGAAACATTTTCCCTGGTAGCTAGATTAGAAGCTATTAGAATGTTCTTAGAATTTGCATGTTTTAAAAAATTCAAAATATATCAAATGGATGTCAAATCACCATTATTAAATGGAAATCTAGAGGAAGAATTTTATATAGAACAACCTGAGGATTTATATTATCAGAAAATAAAGACTATGTCTGCAAATTAAAGAAAGCATTGTATGGTCTCAAACAAGCTCCTGGGGCATGGTTTTCAAGACTTGATAATCATCTACAACAACAAGGATACCAAAGAGGAGCTATTGAAAACAATATTTAAATTAAAATTGAAAATCATAATATGATTATTGTTGCAATATATGTGGATGATATCATTTTTTGAAGTAATCTAAATCCTCTAAGCAAGCAGTTTATTACATAAATGCAAAAATAATTTGATATGTCAATTCTTGGTGAAATAATGTTATTCCTAGGGTTACAAGTTTCATAATTAGACAAAGGCATATTCATATATTAGACCAAATACATTAAATAAATGTTGAAGAAATTTCAAATGGAAGACTATAAACCTATGAGAATTCCTATGATTACAGGATGAAAACTTAGAAAAGATGATGAATCACTAGAAGTAGAATAAACCATGTATAGATCAATGAATGGTAGCCTATTATATGCAACAAAAACAAGACCCGACATCATGCAATATGTAGTATTAGTGGCCATATTCCAATCTACACCTAAAGAAACACATATGAAAGAAATTAAAAGGATCATTAGATATCTCAAAGGCACCTTAGATTTTGGGTTATGGTATCCAAAAATAGAAGACTTCACATTGACTGCATACACTGATGTAGATTGGAAAGGAAGTGTTGATGACAGAAAGAGCACTAGTGGAGGAGAATTCTTCCTAGGAAAATGTATTTTTTCATGGCTAAGTAAAAAGAAACCCTACATATCTCTATCTGCAACAGAATTTGAATATATTGTTTTTTCCTCCTGCTGCACTCAAGTAATTTGGATGAAACAAACTCTAGAATACTTACAAGTAAAGTATGATCATCCAATTATTCTTAACTATAAAAATACCAATGCTATAAACCTTTATAAGAATCATCTCATGCACTCAAAATCCAAGCATATCCCAACTAAATTTCATTTTTTAAAGGAACAAGTTATTCAAAAAGTTGTTAAAGTAGAATATGTGGATACTAAGGAAAAGATTGAAGATATATTCACAAAACCTTTACCCATAAGTAATTTTGAATACTTTAGACATAAATTGGAGGTAATATCCATATCACAATCTTCATCATAAAATAATTACATGGACAAAAGGAGTATAACCTCAAGGGGAGAAAAGAAATATTCCTCCTGGCATTGTTTCCAAAGAGGGAGAATAAATGGTAAAACACAATTAAAATTGAAAATAAAAAGGGAGAATGCCAAAGAGGGAGAATGTTGGATATGGTTTTTTCATTGATGTAAAAAGGGTCAATATGATCATCATTATCAATGGCTATATTTTATTGTCATTGAGACAATTCCATGCATCATCAAAATCTTAGTATGCAATCATTGTCTTCTCACTAGGACTATAACTCTATTAATTTCATGTGTGATGTTGATCTCGACTACATGCATTCATATTAATGAATGTATATCTTAAACAAAGAATGAAAGCCTTGATTTAGTCCGAGAATACTAATGGTTTTTCAAGAGTTATTGCACAGATTACCAATATTTATGAAGAGATCATGAAGAACGTGTTATCACATGATGTTGTCTAGAGTCATATGTGTTTGTTGTTAGTACCTAAGTCTGTAATTTTTTCCCTCTCTCTTTCCCTATCACATGCCAAGTCTCAAATTTTTTCCCCCTTCAACTTGTAACATCGTTTTTGTTCACCCCTTTTGTGTTTAAGTGCCCTGGTTTCCCTTAATGTCTTATCTGGATGGAGTCTCATCCCCAAGCCCCTCTGTTTTTCCCCAAGGTTTAACACTTGTCTCCTTTTGTTGCAGTCATTAGTCTCCCTGCTTTCCCCAGCCCACAACAATTGTCCAGGTCCTTGTTTACACAGGCCATAGCCATGGACACGAAGCACAGCTTTCATAACAATCCATTTCGGTCTCGAAATGCAAGCACTAGGCAATTTTGATATTTCAGCGGCAGAGATTCTAGGAGCAGTTCAAATCAGTGGCTCACGAGCATTCGGAAGTCCAAAATTGTGTGAAGTATAGCGCCAGAGAAAAAGGTCCGAAGTCCCAAGGCTTAGAGTGAGCATGAGCCATCGATATTAAGGGGGAGGTGGCGTCCAATCCAAAGTGTTCAGGGAAATGAGCTTTGGGAGATTTGAAGTGAGAAGTGCATAAAACTCCCGAAGAGTTGAATCTCAGAATCCTAAAGAAATTGTGGACCATTGATCTCAAAATCAATCGGATTCGTTGATCTTGGTGGCAATGCCTCAGGAAGCCCTGAAAAGCCACAGTCCCGAAATAAAATCGAATCCATCAAAAGTCGAGGACATGTGCAGGTAGATCCCTTGCTTCAGGTTTCGATGCTCTAGAGAATCATGGAATTTATTTGAAAAGTTTTGAAGCCGTCGAAGTGTCGAAGGTTCGAAACGAATCTGGACCATCTGTCAACGGGGACACACGGGAACCAATCTCTCGCTTTGGGAAATTTACTACGGGGATTTTTTCATGTTTCGCATTCAAAAGTGTTGAAGTCCCTAAGTGCCAAAGGCCCGAAGTCCCGAAGTGTTGAAGGCTCAAAGTCCTGAATTGTCAAAACTACCGAAGTCCCTAAGTGAATCTGGACCATCCATTGGCGGGGACACACGATAGCATATCATTCACTTCATAATTTTTCCTCTGAGAAATTTTTCATGTTTCACATTCAAAAGCATTGAAGTCCCAAAGTCCCGAAGTGTCAAAGATACTGAAGTCTCGAAGTGAATCTGGACCATCTATAGGTGGGGACACGTGGTAGTAGATCATTCACTTCATAATTTTTCTTCCGAGATATTTTTCATGTTTCACATTCAAGCACCTAAAGCTCGAAGGACCGAAGTAATTCTCAATCGTTTGATTCAAGAGGACATGCGTCAATAGATCACCAGTTCCAATTAAAAGAGATGAAGGCAAGAGAGGTTTGATATTTGATTTTCCTGAAGTCCAGAGCCATGAAGGGATCTCAGTCTTCGATCTCTCGAGGCCACTTGTCGTCGTATCTTGGAGATCGGAGACCCAAAGGAGTTATCAATCATCGATCTAAGTGGATACGTGGCAGTCTTCAGTGTAGATGTATGGTGCACTCGTCGGTCGTGACACCTGACACCTATCCAGCAACGACACATGGAACTCAGTCCAAACAGTCGTGGGAATATTATTCTCTTATTTCTTAGTGACATGTGTCACTTCTCTTTCATGACACATCAGCATGGTGACATTAGGCCACCACGTCAGATAATCCAATAGCAACACATGCCCACCCCTTGAGCATTAGGTATTGTTCAATCTTCAAGGAAAATAAGTTAATGGAAGGTAGGTTTGGTGGTTGAAACCTTGTCTCACCCTATTAATGGAAGGCATGGGGGGATCTAGAGCTATTAGCCCATGGTACCCATGGGAGCAGATTTTCCTACCAACCCATGACGATTTGAGCTCGTGTCTAATAGAGGGATGCACGTTTAGTCTGATAGAAGAACTCGTCGATGCAAAGCTTTGATTGTAGTGGCCAAGTCACACTCTTGGTAGTGGCGAATTGTTCTGAGTATAAATAGTTAGTTTTGATATTTTGTTAAGGTCGTCAATGGGTTGATAAGAGCTCCCTATTTTGTAATGTTTTTATGCCAGAACTGTTCTCTGGTTATGTATCAAATTTGAGACTTTCATATTAATAGAATTCAGCCTCTCTCATCTCTTTGTAAAAATTGTGCTAAAACACTTGGGCATGGAGGATCTAGTCGAGGGTTGTTATGTTGTTGTAATGTAGGTTTGATTACAGTGGTATCGTGACCAATTTTAGTCATCTCCATTGTTATATTTTCCCTCTTACACTGAATGGCTCGGGCATGGAGAATACATTCAAGTTGTTGTAGCTTCATTGTGATGTAGGTTTGATCATTGTGCTATTGTGATTGTGTTGTTTGGACATATTTTAGTGTCTGAAATTTGAGCTTAAGAGTGATCTTGAGTCTGAATTTTTCTTCTCCAAGCTACTTGAAATCCTAATGCCCACATCATTCTTTTCCACCTTTATCACTAAGTCTTCCCTCTGCTTACACTTAAACTCAATTCACTGACTGAAGTTAATGTGGCCCTCACTTCCCTGTGCATTTATTATCCAGTTCTATGTTGAAACATCATTCATTTATTGAGTTTTGTCCTTTGACCTCCACTCATATAAAACCAACATCCACCAAAAAATTTAATGGGTACTGGGCTTATCCTCCCACAATATGAGGGTGACTCTCAGTGCTAACATTCTTGGCATCGTTGCGGGGGAATGAATTGAAGACATTTCACTGGGATAGAATGACAAAGAAATTTTGATTATGAAGGTGCATCAGATATCAGTACCATTGAAGATTGCAGCTTGCACTTGGAGACTCCACCATTTCAGTTGTGGATCCTAAAGGTAGACACACGAGATCCACTCCACAGCTACCTCTGGCAAAACCTGAAGCTGACCTAGAGAATATTATCAAGAAGGGAAAGACCTCTCAAGAAGGGATTTTGACTGTTGTACTAGGTGATTTTGGTAATTTACATAATCCTTCTTTAAAAACTCCAATAGTTTATTCTAATTCTCCTATTATACCATCTATTGGAGTTTCTAGAAGTCTAAATTTAGGGAGTTTCCCTATTGATTTCTCCCCTCCTTGTCTTGTTCTAAAAGGAGAAAATTTTGAAACTCCTGTCTCCCCTGATATTGTAAAGTGGTTTAGACCCAGGACCTTAGAATACTTTCCCACTCTGGACTTTACCACCCCTCCTCATATTAAGGTTGTTGTACCCAAAGAAGGGGAAACATATTTTCCCTTGATCCCCATATCTTTCTCCCCCAACACTCAGTTGTTTCCTCTTTTTCCCAAAAACATAGTTCCAGTCTCACCTACCCAAGATCCTTATTCCCCTGGTTTTCCTGCAGTTCACATCCGAATGGCAGTTGCTAATCCGCCTAGAGACAGGATGGTTGACATAGTGGTTTCTAGATACGCCCCTCTCATTTTACCTTGGCCTTTGAATAATATCTCGGCTAAAGGCTACCTTAAGGAGTTTCCCAAGTTCACAAGCGAGGAAAGAATAACTGCAGAGGAACACCTTGTAGCCTTTTACAGTTTTGTTGATAATCTTGACATTTCAAATCAAGATGTATGGATGAGATTTTTTGTCATAGCCTTAATGGTGAGGCTATAAAATGGTTTAGGGGCTTGAATCCTAGATCTATTGATGGTATTGAAGCTTTAGAGGATGCATCCTTAAGACATTGGGCGAATAAAAAGGATTTCCTTTACTATATTACAAATTTTGGATCATTTAAGAGAAAAGAAGGGGAATTTGTTTCAGACTTCTCAAAGAGGTTCAATAAGATGTACAACAAGATTCCCATTGAAATAAATCCTACTAAAACCTATGCCAAGATTACTTATGCTAGTGCCTTTGACCTTGATTTTTTCCTCCTCTTAAGAGAGAGAAGGGATACCTTATTGGTCCATATGCAAGATGCAACCCTTGAAGTAGAATCTAATATATTGGTTGTAGACAAACTCGGGAGCAAATATAGTAGAGACAAAAGAAAAGGTAGGTCTGAAGCCTCAACCTATAGTTCCCCTACTTCCCACCCTCACGATGATGAATTGATCAAGCTGGTAAAATCACTTTCTACTGAGGTGGAAAGGTTGAAATTGGAAGGAAATAAGAGCTATAAGAGTCCCCAAAATGTTGATAATGGGGGTAGCTTCAAAATACCCAATAATTCCCCTCGGATCATCCAAAGAGATCAAAGAAACAGAGATAGGGATGATCAGGAAATTCAAGCTCCTTTCCAAAATAACCTTGTTACTGATGAAGAAGGAGAGGAAGAAGATGATGATCTTGAAATCCATTGTCTTGGTGATACCTCCTCATTTCCTCATTTAACCCAATATGCATATGAGGAATCTCTCATAGATAGTGAACTAAATGAGTTGAGAAAGAGGGAAAATACCAACAATAATCCAAATAGATATAGCCCGAGGTCAAAAAAGAAAAAATGGAAACTTGACATCTCTAGGCAGCCTAATAGAGAAGAGAAACTTGTTGAAGAGGTGGTAGACAATAGTAAAGAAAAGGAGACACAAAAACCCCCACCAGTGGTCAAGATCCCTACCCCAGAAGTGAAAGAGATTCTGAAGGCCCCCTCCTCTTTTAGCTTTGACCATGAAATTCAAAAGATTAGGATCCCTGTGCCTCTTTCAGAGTTAATCAAGCATGAGGATTTCAAAAATGTGCCTCTCCAAAGTGTTGCAGCCTAAATTATCATCCCATCCTACAGAGTCAGTCAACCTCCCAGATGAAAATCCACTTGTCATACTAGGGCCTTTGGTAGAGGATAAAGATGATTCCTCCCCTCCTTTTTATACATCATTGAATATTCATGAAAAAGTGTTGCACAATTGCTTGATGGACTCAGGAGAATCTCACAATATTATGCCTGATATTGTCATGGATGAACTAGGGTTGGAGGATACAAAAACCTACCATGATTTGTATTCATTCGATTCCAGGAAGATGAAATGCCTCAGGGTTATTAAGGACCTGGTTGTATCCTTGTTCCAATTGCCAATGAATAGTGTGGTCATGGACATTTTGGTAGTTGACGTCCCCCCTATGTTTGGGATGCTCTTGTTTGGATCCTAGATCAAAATGCTAGGGGGAACTTTGTAGATGGATCTATTATATGCCACCATTCTTGTGTTTGGAGGGGAACATAGAAGGATTTATAGAGAAGAACAACTTTCTTACATTATCAGTGATGAAGAAAATCCCATCAATCACGCCATATTTTTAGTTGATACTGAATTTGGAACCAGTATATTGCAACTCTATGATGTTCCTCAACCACCGATTGAAATAAGGAAGAAGCCTATTACCTTTTGTGAATATCCTCCCCCCAATACCTCTATTTGGAATTTTTTTTTATGGAGCCTCTTCTAGGGAAGGTGTTGGTGCTGGAGTGGTTTTTATTTCCCCTACCCAAGATAACATAGCTATGTCTTGCAAGTTGGAATTTAAAACAACAAACAACATGGCAGAATACGAGGCTCTTGTCTCGGGTTTGAGAGTTGCCAAGGACATGAAAATTGAGGAGTTACCAGTGTTTGGGGACGTTGAGTTGATTGTTCATCAAGTCAAAAATTTGTATAAGACTAAGCACCCAAGGTTGAAATCCTATAGAAATGAAGTTTGGGATATGATTGATAGTTTCTTTATGGATTTTAATATCTCATTTTTTCCAAGGGAGTAAAACTTTGTGGTAGATTCCTTGGCGGTCTCAACAAGTAATTTCAAGGTCCCTTTACACCCCAAACTAAAGTATGAGGTGGAGATAAAATATAGATCCTCTATTCTTGATAATGTCAAACATTGGAAGGTCTTTGAGGATGATATCGAGATAAAAACATTCCTTGGGAATGTGGATGAATTTTATGATATGCATATTGATCAGGATTAGGATTCTAAAGAAAGCCCTCATGTTGATGTTTTTATGAATAAAATTGCTAACCATCATATTGTTCAGTTTCCTAGCAACCATTTTCCAAAGGGGTTTGTCCCTTTGGAGAGATTGTTTTACAGAAATGAGGTTGTTGTAAAAGTTGAAGAATCAACTAAAGAGACTGATGTGACTAAATGAAATCTAGGAACGAAGTAGGATCCCAAATGGGTCAAATTGTTTAGCAACTTATCAAAGGAGAAAATGGCTGAGTATGTCACACTTTTGAAGGAGTTCGTTGATGTGTTTTCTTGGACATATGAGGATTTTAGAACATATGACACCATCATCATTCAACACAAAATACCTTTGAAAGAAGATGCCAAACCTTTCAAGCAGGAGCTCAGACAGATAAATCCCATGCTACTGCCGATTATGGAAAAGGAAGTGAAGAAGTTGTTGGATGCAGAGATCATCATCCCCTTGAGGTTTTCATAGTGGGTGGATAATTTGGTGCCTATGAGGAAGAAGAATGGGGAAATCAGGTTGTGTGATGATTTCAGAAATATGAATAGGAGCTCCGAGAAAGATAACTACCCCTTTCTAAATATGAAGAACATTTTGCAGAGAGTGACTGGCTCATCTAAGATGTTTATGGTCGATGGCTTCTCTGGTTGAAATCAGATCTATGTCTTGCCTAAAGATAGAGAGAAGACAACTTTCACAACTCCTTGGGGCACATTCATGTATGATAAAATTCCCTTCGGATTGATGAATGCAGGAGAAACCTTCCAGTGAGCAATGGGCATTGCCTTCATTGGAGAAAAGGAAAAATTTGTAGTCATCTATCTGGATGACATTACAGTGTTCTCCAAGTCTGATGAAGAACATTATCACCACCTAAAGAAAGTCTTCTTGAAGTACAAAAGGTTTGGTCTTTCTCTCAATCCTAAGAAATATCTATTCGTCATGAAAGAGGGAAAATTGTTGGGGCATATTGTGTCAACTGAAGGAGTGAAGATTGATCCAAGAAGAGTAGAGGCTATCAAGTCCTTATCTTTTCCTAGATCTAGGAAAGTGGTTCATCCTTTTTTGGGTAAAATCAATTTTCTGAGGAGATTCATTTATAATTTTGTTGAGTTGGTTAAATACATTACATCCATGCTCAGAAAGGGGAATGAAGTGAAATGGACTATTGAGTCCAGAAATTATTTTGACCAAATCAAGGGGGAATTGACTGAAGCACATGTGCTCATCATCCCCGACTATTCCCAGGAATTTCTGATATTTTCCTTCACTTCATCAGATATATTAGTTGTTGTTTTGCTACAAATAAATTTAGAGGGGTTGGAATAGCCTATTTCCTTTTTTAGTAGAGAACTGAGAGATGCAGAAACGAGATATGATATCATGGAGAAGAAGGCTTATTATTTGGCGAAATCCCTCAAGGATTTCAAGATCTATATTCTACACTCGAAGATTATTGCATATTTCCCCTCGGCCTTAGTAAAGGAGACACTGATCCAACCTGATATAAATGGGAAAAGGAGAAAGTGGATTGCCAAAATTTTAGAGTTTAACCTGGAAATCAAACCCACCAAATTGGCGAAAGGACAAGGTTTAGCCCGGTTACTAGCTGAATCAAATTTCAAGACATTGGAAGTTAATTTCATGAATATGAGCTCAAGGAATCAACAAACGGAAATTGTTGGTGAAGACTCTCATGTCATCCCCAAATTAGCATAATGAACCTGGTATAAAGACATCATACACTTCCTGCAAAATTTGAGGCCTCCTGATGGTTTGGACAAAAACAAGGTGAGAGACTTAAAACTGAAAGAAATCAAGTATTGTATCATTGATCAAATTTTGTACTAGAAGCACCCTCTAGGATTTCTATTAAGATGCTTGGACCCACAAGAGGCCCAAAGAGATATGAATGATTTTAATGATAGCTCATGTGGGGGACATCATTTTTGGAGGACCACAACTTACAAGATCCTCAGAGCTGGGTATTTTTGGCCCAACAATTTTACTGATGTTTGTGCAAATATTAGAGCCTATGTCAAAAGTTTGGGATTGGGCCCGCCAAGATCCTTATGGATTGGGCCTTTCAATATTTCTGAGGTATTCACGAACAACACATACAAACTATAGAACTTGGCGAATTCCAAAGTGTTGGGTGGCCCTATGAATGGGCATTTCCTGAAGAAATATTTTTTTTAAAGACATGATTGGCTTCCCACCCTTGTAAATATCATTTATCTTCTTTTTTTTGTTTTTTAATTAGAGACTCCATAACCCAAAGCTAAGGCACTGGAGCTGCGCGTTCTTGGCAGCCATAGGGAGCATGTCATCCCCTATGGAGCCAATGTTATCACATGATGTTGTCTAGAGTCATATGTGTTCGTTGTTAGTACCTAAGTCTATAATTTTTTCCCTATCGCATGCCAAGTCTCAAAGTTTTTTCCCCCTTCGACTAGTAACATCCAAGGATGATTTTAAGGATGGAAATTTATTTTAAAATGTAGAAACCTTGGCGAATCTCACTAAGATTTCATATGCCAACTATGAAATGTTTGCGATATTTTTATAAAAATATTCAAATTTCTAAGGATTTTATATAGTTTCTATAAAATTTTGGCAATTTTTAAGGTAAACTAATTTTATCCTATAGAATTTGGGTGAATCATTTTTAGAATAGAGAATTGTTTTTTGGGGAAAACCATGGACAATTAGCCCATGAGCGAAATTTAGCCCCTAAAATCATCCCTGGTAACATCAGTTTTTTTCACCCCTTTTGTGTTTAAGTTACCTGGTTTCCCTTAATGTCTTATCCGAAAGGACTCTCGAGCCCAAGCCCCTCTGTTTTTTCCCAAGGGTGAAAACTTGTCTCCTTTTGTTGCAGTCACTGGTCTCCCTGTTTTCTCCAGCCCACAAAAATTGTCCAGGTCCTTGTTTACATAGGTTGTATCCATGGGCACAAAGCGCAACTTTCATAACAGTCCATTTTGAGCTCGAAATGCAAGAAATGAGAAGTTTTAATATTTAAGCGGTGGAGATTCCAAGAGCAGTTCAAATCAGCGGCTCATGAGCAATTGGAAGTCCAAAATTTCATGAAGTATAGCACCAGAGAAAAAGGTCTGAAGTCCCAAGGCCTGGAGTGAGCATGAGTCATTGATATTGAGGGGGACATGTGGCATCCAATCCAAAGTGTTCAAGGAAATGAGCTTCGGGAGATTTGAATTGAGAAGTGCATAAAACTCCCAAAGAGTCGAAGCATGGACTCCCGAAAAAATTGTGGACCGTTGATCTCAAAATCAATCAGAGTCATTGATCTTGGTGGAAGTGCCTCAGGAAGCCCCAAAATGCCACAGTCCCAAAATAAAATATGAGCCATCAAAAGTCGAGGACACGTGGAGGTAGATCCCTTGCTTTGGGGTTTGATGCTTTGGAGAATCATGGAAGTTAATCTTCAAAATTTTCTAAATCCGCCAAAGCGTCGAAGGCCCAAAACGAATCTGGACCATCCATCAACGGGGACACGCAGTAGCGAATCTCTCGCTTTGGGAAATTTCCTTCGGAGAATTTTTCATGTTTCACATTCAAAAGCGTCGAAGTCCCGAAGTGCCGAAACTGATGAACTCTTGAAGTGAATCTAGACCATCCATTGGCGGGGACACGTGACAACAAATCATTCACTTCAGAATTTTTCCTCCGGGATATTTTTCATGTTTCACATTCAAAAGCAACGAAGTGTCGAAGGCTCGAAGTGCTGAAGCTACCGAAGTCCCGAAGTGAATCTGGAAAATCCATTGGTGGGAACACACGACAACAAATCATTCACTTCATAATTTTTCCTCTCAGAGATTTTTCATGTTTCACATTCAAGCACCCAAAGCCTGAAGGATTGAAGTAATTCTCATCTGTCCAATTCAAGAGGACAAGCATCAATAGATCGCCAGCTCTGGGTAAAAGAGTTGAAGGCAAGCAAGTTTTGATTTTTTATTTTCCTGAAGTCCGAAGCCATGAAGGGATCTCAGTTATCAATCTCTAGAGGCCACATGTCGTCAGATCCCAGAGACCAGAAGGAGATCTCATTCGTTGATTTAAGTGGATACTTGGAAGTCATCAATGTAGACATATGGCGCACTCGTCAGTCGTGACACCTGGCACCTATCCAACAACGACACTTGACACTCAGTCCAGGAAGCCATGGGCATATTATTCACTTCTTTCTTACTGACACATGTCACTTCTCTTTCATGACACATCATCATGGTGACGTCAGGCCACCACGTCAGATCATCCTCCGGGAGGTGTTATTGTTCAACGTCAAAATTGGTGCCCCCCCCCAGGGCACAGTTTGAAGGATTCTAAAGTTGGCGGGTGGTTATGCTGGGCGATGGCACTAAATATAACAGGTACGCCTAGATTGCAGATCGAGATTGGATCTATGGCCATAGTCCATTGCGGCGACGCAACATGATCGGGCGATAATTTTCTTAATAGGTCCCGCAATGGAAACCATGGTATCGCAAAAGTGCTACATGGTGAAATATGGTGGATTGCAGGCCCAAAAGCCGTTTGAAGCCAAACCACCTTTGAGCATCCTTGCAATCACATGTTTATATGGAAACCTATCCAATAGTAGCATGTGGCCACCCCCTGATCATTAGGTCTCTTTCAATGTCCGAGGAAAATCAGTTAATGGAAGGTAGGTTTGGTGGTTGAAACCTCGGCTCACCCCATTAATGTAAGGTGTGGGGGGATCTGGAGTTGTCAGCCCACGGTACACCTACGAGAATATTTTCCTTCCAACCCATGTTGATCTAAGATATCGTCCGACAAAGGGATGCATGTTCAGTCTAACAGAAGAACTCGCCAATGTAAAGCTTTGATTGTAGTGGCCAGGTCACACTCTTGGTAGTGGCGATTTGTCCTAGGTATAAATAGTTAGTTTTGATATTCTATTAAGGTCATCAATTAGTTGAGTAGAGATACCTATTTTGTAATGTTTTTATGATAGAACTATTCTCTGGTTATGTATCAAATTTGAGACTTTCATATTAATAGAAGTCAACCTCTCTCATCTCTCTGTAAAAACTATGCTAAAACACTCGGGCATGGAGGATCTCGTCGAGGGTTGTTATGTTGTTGTAATGTAGGCTTTATTACAATGGTATCATGACCAGTTTTAGTCATATCCCTTGTTATATTTTCCCTCTTACACTAAATGGCTCAGGCATGGAGGATCCATTTGATTTGTTGTAGCTACATTGTGATGTAGGTTTGATCATTTTGTTGTTGTGACTGTGTCGTTTAGACATATTTCAGTGTCTGAAATTTGAGCTTAAGAGTGATATTGTGTCTGAATTTTTATTCTCCAAGCTGCTTGAAAGCCTGATTCCCACAATAGTATTCTCCACCTTTCTCACTAAGTCTTCCCTCTGCTCACACTTAAACTCAATTCACTGACTGAAGTTAATGTGGCCCTCACTTCCCTGTGCATTTCTTGTCCAGTTCTGTGTTTAAACATCATTCATATATTGAGTTTTGTCCTTTGACCTCCACTCATATAAAACCAACATCCACCAAAAAATTTGATGGGTATTGGGATTATCCTACTGCAATCTGAGCGTGACTCTCAGTTCTAACATAAAGAAGAGAACTTCAAGTTTGTGTTATTCTAGAGTGACAATGAGGAAGAAGACTTTAAAAAATATCATGCAAGCATGCCATGGCTTGATCGGCCATTTGGAGATAGAATTAGATATAAATTTCATTGGCACTTTAAAATTAAGTGTGTCCCAACCTTGATTGTTATAGGTCCATATGGAAAGTTTATTATAGATGATGGTAGTTGTGCGGTGTCAATTCATGGAGCCAAGGCTTATCCCTTCACTGATAGTCACCTTGCAAGCCTACAAAGGGAGATGGATGAGGTAGCTGAGAAATATTGATCCAGATTTAGGAGCGGAATGAACTGATTAACAAACTTAATACAATAAACACAAATATATGAAGAACAACACAGATATATAATGAACAATATCTTCAATTGAATAAATGAAATAGGCTCAAATTGTAAAACTATAGAATTGAAACACTTACTCAAATGGTGGTAGTTATCTCTGAGAAAAGATGTGGCTGCTACATGCATTCGTCTGAGCAAAATGATTACAATGAGGCTCCAACGGCCTTTTTAACATTACTCAAGAATTCCAAAACCCTAGACATTCAAAAACCTAACCCTAGGAGATGAAACACCAAATTTTATGTGGGCCCCTATGGCTAAGTTGGTACCTCAACTTCCCAGGGTCGTAACTTTTGCATACGACCTCCATTTTAGGCGCATGATATCCTTTTGGAAAGGTATTTTTGAGAAATATGCATTACACCACCAAAATCTGACTCTGTCTACATTTTGACGGTGGTGATAAAAAAATCATTGTTTACAGCCCCAAAATGGCCCTAGAAGTAAAAAAATATGTGCTAACATGAAAACATACAAAATAATCCATTTGGATTAGGTGGGAGGCCATCATTATCCACCTGTAAGATGTGTAGGGCTTCAGACAATCCCAAAAGTGTAGAACCCACAATTAAAAAGAAGTATAGAAGAACATGTCGAACTAAAAATTGTCAAGAGGAGCTAGTTGGAATAAGTGGGTGGCCACCAATATCCACATGGATCAGTCCTCCCCCCTTAGGAAGCAATGGTTTCAGTTGTGTTTATTTCCCCCATGAGGTGAGGAAACATCTACTAAATTTGGCCCCAGTTCAGCCACTTTCTTTGGTGGAGGATTTTTCCCGCCTTGAGAACCCGATAAAGTTAGATTCTCTACTGGTGAGTGCCCTTGACCTGTGTGTCCACTATTTGATCAGTGGATGCATGTTTCACATAGTCAGGGTTGAGCTCTATTAGTGTTAGTTTTTCTGTGATCTTTGAGGTGTCCAATAATGGTGGAAACTATGGCCAAAGGAGGTCCACATTTAACACTGAGTGCAAGCCAAGGAAGGGTGGAGTGTTGAGCTCAAAATAATTGATACCCACAGCCTTGGTGATAGTGTAAGGCCCATAGCAAAGTGGGAATATATTTTGATGGGGCCCTATATGACACTCTTTACACAAATGTAACCAGTATGATTCTCTTTACACAAATGTAACCAGAGCTTGTCTCCAACTTGAAACTGGTGCATTACCCTATGTTGATCATGGCACTGCTTGTACTTAGCATTGGATTTCTGTGAAATCTCATGGAACTATTGGCAGATGTGTTGAATCTGCTCAATGAATATGGTGGCTTTGTCAATCTCAGATTGAACATGGGAAGAGTTTGTCTAGGTGGTTGCAAGAAGTAGTGCAACATAAATGGGACCCAAGGGTTGGAATTCTATCCCCACCTGAAATGGGCTATGGTCAATGGAGCTATGGAGAGCCATGTTGTAACTATGTTGAACATAGGGGAGACTCTCATCCCATGTATGTGGATTCTTATATTTGTACATGCACAGGATGTGCACAATCATCGGATTGACAAACTTTGTTTGTTCATCTATTTGGGGGTGGAAAGCAGTGGATTTAGTGAGCTTGGTGGCCAACAGTGACTAGAGACTCGACTAAAATGTGATGAGGAACCTACTATTCGAATCGAAGATGATGGTATGTGGTATCCCAAAATGGACCCATACTCGTTTGAAGAAGATATTGGTAGTATTCATCATTGTGATGTTCTTCTTCCAGGCTGTGAGGACGGTCATCTTCAAAAATCGATCAACGACCACAAATACACAATCATTCCCTTGCTTGGTGGAAAAAAGGCCAGACATGTAATCCATCGAGATAGATTCCCAAGGCTTCTCTAGGGTAGGTCAAAGAGGGGTGTATAATCCTAATCCTTTCTTATTGATGGCTAGCTTGGAAATGGCATAGGCAATGCAAGATATGATATACTTGTTGACGTCCTATCGAAGTTTTGGCCAATAAAATTTTTCTGTATAATGGCCATAGTTTTCTCCACGCCAAAATTTATTTCCATCTAACTGTAGTGGGCTTCCCAAATCATCTTTGCATGCTCTCTTGCAGGAACACAGAGATGGCCCAGATGACATAGCAGTATGTCCTAAATGTGAAAGTTGGTGACATTCACGCATGTACCCAAGATAGGATAAGTGGTGGCGAAGTATGGATATTGCTAATAAAGTTGGGGCTACTTAGATGCCTCATGTCCACAAGAATGGAGGAAAGTGGTGAGTGTATCCATGGGAGGTCAACTGAGGCAGTCAGCGACATGATTTTTTCTCCCTGTCTTATATTTGATGTTGATATGGAACTGTTGTAGGTAGGTGGACCAATTTTGATGGCGGTCATTGTGCAACTTCCCCTATGTCTATATAAACTGCAGAGGCTTGTGATCAATGTATATGATCGTCTCCTTTCCAGAATGTAATGTTTCCATTGACAACATGTTTGTACAATGGAATGCATTTCCTTATCATAGGTGGGGTATTTCCATACAATATCTAAGAGTGTCTCACTATGGCATTCCACCAGATGATTGTGTTGAGTGAGAAATGTGCCTAAAACATAGTTGGATGCATCAGTCTCAATATTGAATGGTTGTTGTAGATCAGGAAAGGAGAGTACTAGAGATGAGCACAAACAATGCTTCACATAATCAAATGTGTGTTGTTGTTCCTTCACCCACACGAAATTTTCCCTGCCACTTCCCTTGGTCACTTGGCTAAGGGCCCATGCAATATGGAGAATCCAAACATGAACCGTCGAAAGAAGTTGTCCAGTCCCAGGAAACTCTGAAGCTCAGTTAGTGTGGTTGGGGCTAGCCATTGATGGATGACATGGATCTTAACTAGATAAACATGTACCCAATGCTCATCAACAATGTATCCCAAGTATTGGACCTTGTTCATTCCAAAGGATCATTTTTCCAAGTTGGCATATAGCTTGTGCTGCCGTAGAGTGCTCAAAACCTATTGAATATGCCACATGTGCTCCTCCCAAGTTCTATTGAAGATGAGGATGTCATCCAAACATACCATCACAAAATAATTGGTGAAGGGTCTCAACACATTATCCATCAACCTCATGAAAGTGGTTGGTGCATTTGTTAATATAAAGGGCATGACCAGTCATTCGAAGAGACCTTCTTTAGATTTGAAAGTTGTCTTCCATACATCAGTTGATTCGATGTGAACCTGGTGGTATCTAGAATTTAGGTCAATATTGTTGAAGAACATTTCCCCCTTGAGTTTTCAAGAAGGTCATCAATCCTAGGAATTGGGTACCAATTCCTGACTGTGATTTTGTTTAATTCTCTTTAATCAATGCATAGTCGCCAGGTCCCGTCCTTCTTCTGCACCAATATAATTAGAATTCCGCAAGTGGAGGGGTTGGGTATGATGTGCCCCTTTTGAAGAAGCTCTTGACTCTAATTCTCAATTTCATCATTTTCCATCAGCGAGCGACAATAGAATGGTCCATTAAGAAGAGGTGCATCGATGGTTAGATCAATTGGATTCTTGACTTGTCAGTGCATCGATACCCTAGTCGGTGAGGAGAATATGTCTATGTACTCTTCCACGATCCCATCCACTTGATTTTGCTGCAAAGAGAGGCTCTATGTATAGGCCACAGATGTGGCAGTGACCTTCTTCTTACTGTGAGAATGGATCACAAAGAATATGAACTTCTCGATCTGTGAAATGACCTTATTTCATTACGTAGAAGATATTAAAGAAATAGCGGTAGGAGGGGCTACCTATCCTATCATGTACAGTTGTCTACCCAAAGTAATAATAACATTTTTGGGTCTAGACTCATACATAACATGACGTTTCCACAAATATGGTTGTCCTAAAAGAACATCAAAAACTTCAAGGGGATCAATATCACACAACACCTCATCTTTGAAAGGCTTGATGTCGTAGGGAAAACGACACCATTGGCTAACATAGAGATCTCTTCTTTGGTGAAGCAAGCCGATGGTGTAGGGTTGTGGGTGTGATGTCGTCAGTAATTCCATCCTCTTGATGACTTATGTTGAAATCATTTTCTTCTAATTGTCTCTATCAATAGTGAAATGATGCAAAGCCCCCTTTACCTACATATGTGAGTGAAAGAAGTGTCCCCCTTCCTTTGGTTATTCTAGTTCGCTTGGCTGGAATTTGGTGGTAGAGAAAGTGGCACTGGTTTCAACATCAATAATTTTCTTTCCTCCTTCTGCATTTGATTCGGATTCAGAATCAGCCTCTAATTCGAAAACCTTCATCTCGGTCATGAGTGATTGCTTGGAGTTGCATTCTTCAGTGTTGTGCCAACGGATTTTATGGTATTCACACCATTTTCCCATGTCCTTCATATTGTCATTTCCATTATCGTGTTGCGGCCTAGATTGGTTATCCTGAGAGTGGCCATCTTTTCTCTTTCCCTTGCTGTGTGGGTTGGGGCCACCTTTTCCTTGCTTCGACTGTGAGGAGTTTGTAGATCCAAACTCTCGCCTCTTCTTCTTAAATTTTTTCTCGATATTGACAACATATCTATAAGCCGTACCCAATGAGGGTATTTCCAAAAAACTTATTTCTGTTTGAATGTATCTATGAAAACAATCGCGTTATTTGAGAACCAAATGTCGCTCAGAGTCTTTGATACCCAATTTGGTGCACAGGGTATGGAAAATATTGGTGAAATATGGTATTGTCTTGATACAGATTTTATGAGCAAAATGAAACGAATACAGATTATTATCAAAATATTCTTAACACATAATAATAGATATACAATAAAATTTGTTTCTAGTCAATAAGGAAATAAGTTGAAACTGTAAAATGCAGCGTAAAACAAGCTTGCTAGAATGGTGGTGGATTATCTATGAGAAGATATGGGACGGATGTGCTCATTCACAAGAAGATGATTAAAATGAGGCTCTGAAGGCCTTTTCACAATAAACAGGAATGTTAGAAACCCTAGACATCTAAAAACCTAACCCTAGGATATGAAGCGCCAAAAGTCATGTGGGCCCCATTTGGGTAAGTTAGTACATCAACTTCTCGGGGTTGTAATTTTTGCATGCGATCTTTGTTTTAGGCACACAATAACCCATTGGAAAGGTCTATCCAAGGACTACACATGTTTTCATAAAAATCTGAATTCGTCTATATTCTAACTATGGTGATCCCTGAAAACGTGTTTTAGGGCCTCAAAGCTGCCCTGAAAGTCAAGGTCCCAAAAAGTAGGAAAAACTACCAAAATGGAAAACTGCCAAAATGACCCAATTGGAATAGGTGGGAGGCCACCAAAATCCATCTGGATCAATCCCCCCCCCCCTCGGAATAAATGGTCTCCATTGCGTTGATTTCCCCCATCAGATGAGGAAATTTCTGCTGAATTTGGCCCCAGGTTAGCCACTTGCCTTGGTGTAGGAGCTTCCCTGCTTTGACAACTCGATAAAGTTGGATCCTTTGTTGGCAAGTTCCCTTTACCTGTTTGTCCACAATATGATCACTGGATGCATGTTGTATGCAGCCAAGGTTGAGCTATTTTGGTGTGAGTTATATTGCTACCTCTTAGGTGTACAATAATGATGGTAAATAAGATCAAAGTAGATCCACATTGAACATTGTGTGTAGGCCAAGGAAAGGAGGAATGTTGAACTCAAAAGCATTATCACCCATAGCCTTGGTGATGGTGTATGGCCCATAACAGAGTGGGAGAAGGTTCTGATGGGGTCCTATAAGGTGTTCTTTCTGAAAGTGTAAGAAAACTTTTTCTCCAACCTGAAACTTATATGGCAGTTGGTGTTGATCATGGCGTTGCTTGTACTTGTCATTGGAATTTTGTAGGATATCCTGAACCTATTGGCGGATGTGTTGGATCCGTTGATATGAATTATTTTGAGAATGGCGTGAATGAAAAAACACAACGGAGATATACAAATGAAATACACAAAAATATATAAGAGAACGCAAAAATACAGTGGAACCCAACTTCTATTACTGAATAAGATAGAAAAACATTGTAGAACACAAACTAGAAAAATGGGGTAGCTTATTTGTAAAAATAAAGAGATGTTGGCTATGCTTAATTCATAAGAGGCTTTACTTCACACTCCATTGCATGCTTAAAGGGCCTCATTCACCTCAATTATATATGAGAGAGTGAGAGGAGAACAATTTCCATGATGCAAGTGGGATAAATTGGACTAAGTTTATAAAATTCCATAGGCATGTAAAATACTAGGACTTCCTAGGCGGTCACCCATCCTAGTACTACTCTATCCCGAGTGCACTTAAATACATATTTTTAATAGGAACTGATGCATTAATGCTATGTTGTAGGAATTTACATAACACCATTACATGATGTTTGTAATTAATAAATGAATATGGCATTAGATTCCATTCCCCATCAAAATGGTGAATGTCATGGTTTATCAAAACCATAGGCTCAAAATGGTGATTCAGTGGAAAAGGTGGATCTCCACYGAGATCCAACTAGATCATTCCTCCTCCCTTASGAAGCAATRGTCCCCATTGCATCAACTTCCCTTGGTAGATGGGGAGAMTTTTGCAAAATATGAAGCTTGGTGCATTGCTATCATTGCTGAAGAAATTGTCATGCTTAGCTTGTTGAAGCTATCATGAACCTGTTGTTGTAGAGGTTGAATCCATTCAACCAATMTAGCTACATGATCTACCTAAGTGTGGGAGGACTATTTCAGTGAAGATGTAGCATGAAGAGTATGAAGCATTATGTTATAACCTTGCTTGATTGGGTAGTGTGGAGGCACCCCCGTAGGTGCAACAAGAACATATTGGTACTCTTCTACAATCCTGTCGATCTGTTTCTGTTGGATAGAAAGGTCTTGGGTTGAGGCTGCAGTGGTTGCAATGTCCTTTTCACCTTCTAATCGGATTGTGAAGAGGATAAACTTTGCAATATGAGAGATTACTTTGTGGAATTGTTTTGGTGGGACAATAGTTGAAACTACCTCTGGTATCTTGTATAGTTGACCCCCCAAAGTAACAATGACGCTATGGGGACGAGACTCATAAATAGCATGATTCCTCCACATATATGGTTGGCCTAATAAAATATCACAGACTTCCAATGGGGAAACATCACATAATACCTCATCCTTGAAGGGCTTGATGCCATAGAGAAGGTGACATTATTGGTTGGCATGAAGATCTTGACCCTGGAGAAGCCACCCGATGTTGTATGGTTGTGGGTGTGGTGTTGTTGGTAAATCCAACTAATTAACAACCTATGTTGAGATAATGTTATTTTGGCTTCCACTATCAACAATAAAATGTAGTGGGGTCCCCTTCACTCACATATATGAATGTAAGAGACACTCCCCCTCCTCGAGATCATCTTATGGTTGGACTGTTGTAATTGTGAAAGTAGCAATGGCTTTTGCATCAATTATTTGTCTCCTTTTATCATTTTTTGAATTAGGGTCCAAGTCAGGGTTTGGATATTTATCTTTGAGCTCGGCCACTAATGAATGTATTGAGCGACATTCATCAGTGTTATGCCATGGGTTGTTCTGGAACTCACACCACTTTCTGGTCTCTTTCTTGGACTTCCCATTACCCTTCTTTGCCTACATCTGGAGTTGGATCTCTTGAGGTTGGCCTTTCTTGCTTTGTCCTTCATTATGTGAGTTAGAGTTTCCTTTTCCATGCTTCTCCCACTTATTCTACTGCTTGAATTTCTTCTCAATTTTGACTACATATCAATAAGCAGCTCCCAATGAGGAGATGTACAAAAAATCCATCTCTATTTAGATGTACCTGTATATACCATTGCGGTACTTCAAAAATAGGTGTCGCTCAGAGTCTTTGATACCCATATTTGAGTGTAAGGTATGAAAGATGTTGGTATACTCCAGCATTGTCTTATCTCTTTTCTGACGTAGAGTTGTCCATCTCATGTATTGGTCATCATATTTTCTGACAAGGTAGAACTTGTCCTTCAGGGCATATACAAAGGATTCCCAAGTGGGTTCTCTCCCAAATAGTGTAGATTCATCTATGGTGTGCCTCTCCCAAAACCTTCCCACCAAGCTTTGACATGGAGAAGGGATTTAAGGAGAGTGAAGGTGATATTTTCACTGTCAAATTTTTTTTGGACAAAGCAATAACCTTCTAGCAAATTCAACCATTTTTCTAGAGCATCTGCATTTATCTGGCCTTCAAATAAGGGGATATCAAAATTGACTTGTACCTTGAAGGGTGTCTCACTTGTGAAATGTATTCTTGTTGAAGATGCCTCAGATGTCACCATTGGTAGTCTTTGAAGAATCTGAGCAAAGTTGTTCATCATCTCATTTCTTTGTCACATGAGAGATTCCTCGAGCAACGTCTTGAAAGGATCTCTTGCTTTGTCATATCTCTTGTCTTTTTCTATGGGAGGTCGCTTGGGTTGGTGTTGGCCCTCGACCAATTTTTGGAGAACCTTGGCAATGTTTGACCATTTTTTGGACTTCGATAGGTTGGTCAAAGACGGAGCGCCCAGGCGAAGTGGAGATCATGGGATCTCGCCCCCTTTTACGAGATTTTTGGGTTTAGGGTTTATGTAACATGTATGGGATATTGGCCCATGGGTTTGACCATTTTTAGGCCCCTTTTGTAATGTATAAATAAGTAGCTAGGAAATGTAAGTAAGAGTCAAGTTTTTGAGATCGAAGTTGGCTTTGTGCAAGATATGTAGGGGATGTTTCTGAGTGAAAATACTGTATGAATTGTAAGAAGGATTCATACATAATGTGTGATGAGAACTTGCAGAGATAAGTGAAAGTAATTGTAATAAGGCTTTGTGCTTCGACCTACTCGGGGAAGGAGGATTTGATGAGGTGCGCACAGATCTCCTTTCCTATGCGGATTTGGCTTGTGGCTTTGTGCATGTAAGAAGATTGGAAGAAGCTAATAAGAAGAGAAGAATATTGGTAGAAGTAGCCCTACAACGGGGTGAACCACGTATATCCTTTGTCGATGTGCTTTGTGCTATAGTGTTCATGTTTTTTATGTACTTAATTTCTTAGTCTAGACGTATGATAGATTCAGTTGATGCTTAGTGCTTTATGATGTGAATGAATGTTAGATCTACTGTAATGGTACATGTTGAATGGTTAGATGTGCTTAGATCTGGATTTATACTGCGTTATTCTGTAACTAGGGTTTTTACCTATGATTTGAATAAAAGGGTTAAAGACTAATGAATGTTATTGGCTAAGTGCTCTATTAAGTATTGTGATCACAGATTTGTGTCCTAGCTAGGTTACAAACACTTGAGTCCTGCAAATCCCCCCCCCCAGCCTCTACCTCGGGTGAGACTTCATCTGCTTCATAGGTGTTGCCGAAAGGGACGGTAGTTAGGGTTTTGTTGGTGCAATGTTGAAGCGTTGAACCCTGGGTCTGGCCCTGTGCCAAAAAATGGTTCCTTTGTCGAGACCCAAAACTATGATTGCTAGGAACTAAAGAAAAGAGAAAGTTATGTGTGTAGATCTATTTTTGTAGTGCGTAGTATTCTACTTGACTTGTGAAGCTATGTGCTAAGAAGGGAATCAGATCTGAAGAAAAGAGGTAAGATCTTAAAGCTTTGTGCTCTGGTAAAGGTAATATAAGTGGAAATGTTTGTTTCAAAAGAATGGATCTAGATATGTTTGATAGATTTTGTCCTAGTCTGAAAACTAGGGCACAACTAGAAGAGAGAAGATTTGATATGAATAGATTTGATAGAAATAGTGGAAGATATGTTACTCCTATGCATAGAAATAATTTTTGGATTAAAAAGTGGATGCAAGATCCTAGAAAGAATTTTTTGCAGGTTCATCACTGTGATCCCAGTGTGCAGTACAGGAAAGGTTGGGGATTGTTTAAGAGAAAGAGAGGATTGACTCTTTGTTATAGTTGCAGAAGACCGAGACATATTGCTAAGGAATTCCCTGGTACATATCCTATTTGTCTTTGTTGTAAAGTTGTTGGTCATGAGGTTTTGGATTGTCCTAGAATGATTGCTAAAGTTGAAAATATGAATATGAGACAAGAAAACCATGAAGAAGGTCAAGAGACTAATGATATGCTAGAACACTAGAAAGAATCAAAGACTATATTATTGAAGATGAAAGAAACCCTGAGTGATCAAATAGACATCACTTTACCAGAGATCTTAAAAGAGAAGGAGTGCATATAAATAAGAATAGGAGACTTCGACATAGACTGTGTTTTGGATGAGGAAACACAGGTGAATATCATGACAAAAATTACTTGGGAAACTTTGGGAAATCCTGCTATGATTCATTCATTGGGACGAATAGGATTGTTTAAAGGAAATACGATAACCCTATGTGGAAGACTTACACATGTACCTATGGTTA
>JZKD02S1860035.1:0-42804 GCA_000966675.3 Picea glauca | reverse complement strand
AAATTTTGTGAGTAGAATGAAATGAATACATATTATTATCAAAATATGCTTAACATAGAATAACAAATATACAATAAAATTGGTTTCTATTCAATAAGGAAATAAGTTGAAACTATGAAATGCAGCAAAAAACAAGATTGGTAGAATGGTGGTGTCTTATCTCTGAGAAGAGATGTGACGTTTGCACTCATTCGCAAGAAGATGATTACAATGAGGCTCTGAAGGAATTTTTACAATAAACAGGAATGTCAAAAACCCTAGATATCCAAAAACCTAACCCTAGGAGATGAAGCACCAAAAGTCATGTGGGCCCTGTTTGGGTAAGTTAGTACATCAACTTCCTGAGGTCGTAATTTTTTCATATGATCTTCATTTAGGTGCACGATAGCCAGTTGGAAAGTTCTACCTGAGGACTACACATGATGTCGTCAAAATCTACTATGTCCACATTCTAATTGTGGCGAGCCATGAAAATGTTGTTCAGGGGCTCAAAACGGCCCTGGAAGTCAGGGACCCAAAAACTAGGAAAAAACTACCAAAATGAGCCAGTTGGAATATGTGGGAGGCCACAAAAATCCATCTGGATCATGTCTGGTCCCTTTCTTGATGCAGGGGTGTCCATCTAGTGTATTGGTCCTCATAGCTTCCAACATGGTAGTATTTTTATTTAATGGCATCAAGGAAGGAATCCTATGTAGGGGCAACCACAAATATTATAGATTTCTATATGGCCCTTTTCTCAGAGTAAGTATCCCACTAGTCCTTAAAATGGGGGACAGCCTTGAAGAATGAAAAAGAAATCTTTTAACTATCGAAAAAAATTTGGACCAAAAAATACCCTTCGAGCAAATTCAACCATTTGTCTACAACATTTGCATCTAGCAGTCCTTTAAATAATGGAATATCAAAATTTACCTATATCTTGAAGGGGGTTGCATGTTCTCTTGATGAAGATGCTTCTCCTATAGGCAACCGCTAAAGGATCTGCACAAAGTTGTCCATCATTTTGTTCCTTTTTTGTGCAAGGTCTTCCTTAGGAAACATTTTAAAAGGGTCTACTACTCCATCATCTTTCTTTTTGTCCCCCATGGGTTGTTGTCAGGCTCAGAACGACCGATATTGCAATGGATCGATTGGTTTGAGTCCCAACTTCTTGTACCCAGATCTTGTTGGGGACATGCATGAATAAAAATAAATGAAGAGTAAACCACTCTAATACCACTGATCCAGATTTAGGAATGAAACGAATTGATTAACAGACTAACTAAAATAAACATAGAGATATGAAGAACAACACAGATATCCAGTGAACAATATCTTTTATTGAATAAATGTAAAAGGTTGAAAATGTAAAACTGCAGAATTGAAACACTTGCTCAAATGGTGGTATCTATCTCTAAGAAGAGATATGGTTTCTATGCACATTCATCTTAGTAGAATGATTACAATGAGGATCCAGAGGCATTTTTAACATTACTCATGAATGTGAAAACCCTAGACATCCAAAAACCTAACCCTAGGGGTCATAATTTTTGCATATGACCTCCATTTTAGGCGTGTGATAGCCCATTGGAAAGGTATTTTTGAGAACTAAGAATTACACCATCAAACTCTAACTTTGTCTGTAATACCCTTGTTTCCTCAATTTTGTAAATATAACTATACTGGCTAAGAGAGTATGGAAGACTATATATGTGTGAATGTTTTATTTGATGAACCTTTTTCTAAAAGGGTCAATGTATGTATTTTTTTTTATTAATAGAAAATGGATAAGTGTTGCATAACTTCTTAAAGGGGGGATTTTTCCAAGATAGACCATGGATGCTATGAGAGATATGGTGAGGGAAACAAAAAATGGTTGATATCACCCTCACCAAAATAGTACCTTACTGGATGTAATTGCTCAAAAATCCTCTGACCCCGAAATGAGTTACCAGTCAAGTTGGTAGTTGGAAGGCCCTCCTCAAGAGTTAATGAGGATATGGGGAAGGGTACCCATATGTAAGGCTTCTAGACCTTACCATGAGTTAGGGATTCAGACCCAGACAACCTTGCTAAGGAAGGCAAGAAATGAAGTAATTTGGGGGACAAAGGAAGATCTGCAAGAAAGAAGGGTGGAGAAAATGATCTCCAGAAGAGAAGAGAGTGTTTTTCAACTCTGGAGTTGAGGGGAAAAATGAGAAGCAGGCTTGTTCTGGGAGAAAGAAACCATGGGAATGGTTTTCTCTACAAGTTGATAAACGAAGTTGACAAGTGACTGTCGAGGTACTCGTGCAGACCTCCTTACTTGGTATCGAGGAAAACTGGTTTCCAAGATCATGTGGGAGGACGAGAGTAACCTTCGTCCCTGACTATCATTGAGAAAGGAGAAAGAGTCTCTCTCAGAGCATCATGGTCTTTCTCGGGGGTGGCCAGCGGTAAATCCATCAGGAGTGGTTGTGCCTATGGTGGGGTGGAAACATGCACCCTTTTCAGTAGTCACTTCACGGTTTCTAGTTTTGGATAAGTATTTTCATACTCTGTGTAATAAAATGGATGTGATGATTGAATTTTGTTGGTTATGGTTAAGTTTTACAGTGTCTGGACAGTTATTAGAAATGATCAATTTCTTCTGTAAACTGTTATATTTACATGGTATTTTTTTTCCTCAGTTTAATAGTTAGAGAGCTATGGGACGTGAGTCTATAAGTAAGTCTAATTATAGGCGACTATTTATGCACAAGCTGGAGATTTCCTAAGGGGATGTTTCCCCTAGATGGAGTTTGTAGTGAAAGAGTCAAGATGGGTTTAGCTAGATCATTTCGATGTTTTCGACGTCTTGAATTTTTTCACGGGAAGAATAATATTGAATTCGGTGGAAGTAGGGTGCCTCTATCATACCCTTCACCTATATGACCAAGGCCTCATGGCCCAGCCTTAATCAAATCTCAGCTAAAATCTGAGTGTATCCCCTGAAATTATATAAGGTTATATATGACCCAGGGTTGGAAACCCCCCGCTAAGCCCAAAAGGAGTGAAGCTACTCTAGCTTCGGAACTCTAAGAATTCGGAGCTCCGGGACATATGAATTCACAACCCTAAAAAAAATATGAAGGTTGGAGTTGCGAATTTATGAGGGTCATGGATCTGGGAATCCATTGGATATTTCTCTCAGTCATTAAATAGAACCTAGTGAGGGGGTAGCGCTAAGTACTTCGGTGAAGTCCCACTTGAGGATAATAAAGGTAGTCTAATGCCAAAAATTATGAATGTCGGATTCACGAAGTTAATCTGGACAATTGAGAGTAGAGGGACGCATTTCCATAGATCAACAACTATCCAGAAGTCCAATTATCCAACGATATCAAAGTGTAAACACAAGAACATGCAAGTTTCCCTGAAGCTCTACAAGTCAGAGTAAATACTGATCGTGAACACTAGGTTCATCTAGCGATATATTGGGAGTGGTTCAGAGTTTGGAGCTCTGGGAGGAAGCTGGAAACTACACACAAAACACCTGAATTGAATATTTACGAAGCAATGCAGATCATCGATCTAAGGACCCCTCGTGATCCCTCTCAACTGTTCGATCAACCAAATTGAAGGACTCACGTAAAATGCTTTGGTGAAGTCCCACTCTGGCAGGAAAGGAGTGTGGAGCAGATAGAATCCCCTAAATGTTGGAATTACAAAGTGACATGGCACTGTGAGGTCATCCGGGGTGATGTGGACCCACAATCAATGTGCTATGTTTCACCTACATTCATGCGTTTCACAGATGCTATAGGCCCATTAACACGTGACACATGTCACCCATTGAAGGGGCCATGTGTCATCTCTACCTAGTCATGAATCACACCTGGAACTCACCATTTGACCCATTTGGCAGGAGGAGCATGTGGGACCCACCTATAACTCTGAGAGACTTGAGGTGTTAGAAAGTATGCCCCAAAAGGGGTGAAGGCAGGAGCTATGTGGCAACATTTCATAAGTCCAAGAATTTGGGACTCCATAGTACATGCGTGCATAAGAAAAAAGGGATGTTCAACGCCGAAGCACTAAACGCCAAACTCCCATACAACTTATGTGTCAAATGAAGATCAAATCTCATTGTTGGATTGGATGGTGGATGGAATTCTACCATGGATGTAGGAGTTTTAGGATGGAACGAATGATACAGATCCACGTGGATGCCATGTGGCCCTCAACCAATGAACACCCGAAGAACTTCGGGAATCCCTAACTTGCAACCCAGAGCTAAGATTTCAGTATGGTGGAAATCGTTAGAAAACTTGTGGCGAGAAGAAGATGATGGAGATCCCAGAATTAGGATTTGAGATAGTTAAGGAAAACTAAGTTATGATGCCCCATCCATTAAAAGATTATTTAGGGCTCAGGTTTGTTACAAATTGGTATCAGAGCATGGTTATAACAGTTGGCCTGCTTAGGCTCATGCACGAGTTACATAAAAATATTTTTAGAGAACTTTAAGGGGTAACACCCTACCTTACCCCCTTCTATAAGAAACTTGTATGAACCTCCACTAAAGAGAGAAATGAAACCTTCTACTATTGATAGATGTTTTGTAAATCTGCATTGTATGTTGCTAATGTTCCAAATAAAGAAGTTGACTTCACTTTGACATGATATGTGTTGTTCATGAATTAGTAGATCAATAACTAACATAAAATACCCTTCGAGCAGATTCAATCATTTATCTACAACATTTGCATCTATCTGTCCTTTAAATAATGGAATATCAAAATTTACCTACATCTTGAAGGGGGTTGCATGGTCGCTTGATGAATATGCTTCTCCTCTGGGCAGCCACTGAAGGATCTATGCAAATTTGTCCATCAATTTGTTCCTTTTTCGTGCAAGGTCTTCCTCAAACAACATTTTAAAAGGATCTCTTGCCCCATCATCTTTATTTTCATCCCCCATGGGTTGTTGTTGGGCTCTGAACGACTGATCTTGCAACGAATCGATTGGTTCAAGTCCCAACTTCTTGTACCCAGGACTTGTTGGGGATATGCATGAAGAAAAATAAATGAAGAGAAGACTGCTTTGATACCACTGATCCATATTTAAGAGTGGAACGAACTGATTAACAGACTAATTAAAATAAACACAAAGATATGAAGAAAAACACAGATATCCAGTGAACAATATATTCTATTGAGTAAATGTAATAGGCTGAAACTGTAAAACTGCAGAATTGAAACACTTGATCGAATGGTGGTATCTATCTCTAAGAAGAGATGTGGCTGCTACGCACATCTGTCTTAGCAGAATGATTTCAATGAGGCTCCAGAGGCATTTTTAACATTACTCATGAATGCAAAAACCCTAGACATCCAAAAACCTAAACCTAGGAGATGAAACACCAAAAGTTATGTGGACCCCTATGGGTAAGTTGGTACCTCAACTTCCCAGGGTCATAATTTTTCCATATCACCTCCATTTTAGGCGCGTGAGAGTCTGTTGGAAAGGTATTTTTGAGAACTACGCATCACACTGTCAAACTCTGAATCCGTCTGTAATAACCTTGTTTCCCCCAGTTTGTAGATATAACTATAACTGGCTAAGAGAATATGGTGGTGTGTGAATGTTTTATTTGATGAAACTTTGTCTAAAAGGGTCAATGTATGTATTTTTTGTTATTAATAGAAAATGGATAAGTGTTGCATAACTGTTGAAAGGGGGAAGTTTTCTAATATAGACCATGGATGCTATGAGATATATGGTGAGGGAAACCAAGAATGGTTGATATGAACCTCACCAAACTAGTACCTTACTGGATGTAATTGCTCAACAGTCCTCTAACCCCAAAATGAATTACCAGTCGGGTTGGTAGTTGGAAGGCCCTCCTCAAGAGTTAATGAGGAGATGGGGAAGGGTACCCATCTATAAGGCTTCTATACCTGACCATTATTTAGGGATTCAAACCCACACAACCTTGCTAAGGAAGGCAAGAAAGGAAGTAATTTGGGGTACAAAGGCAGATCTGCAAGAAACAAGGGTGGAGAAAATGATCTCCAGAAGAGAAGAGAGTGTTTTTCAACTTTGGAGTTGAGAGGAAAACTGAGAAGCAAGCTCATTTTTGGTGCAAGAATCCATGAGAATGGTTTTCACTACAAGCTGATAAATGAAGTCGACAAGTGACTGTGGAAGTACTCGTGCAGACCTCCTTGCTTGGTATCAAGGAAAACTAGTTTCCAAGATCATGTGGGAGGAGGAGAGTAACCTTCATCATTGAATATCATTGAGAAAGGATAAAGAGTCTCTCTCAAAGAATCATGGTATATCTCAGGGGTGGCCAATGGTAAATCCATCATGAGTGGTTGTGCCTATGGTTGGGTGCAAACAGGCACCCTTTTCGGCAGTTGCTTCATGGTTTCCAGTTTTGGATAAGTATTTTCATACTCTGTGTAATAAAATGGATGTGATGATTGAATTTTGGTGGTTATGGTTAATTTTTGCAGTGTCTGAACAATTATTAGAAATGCTCATTTTCTTCTGTAAACTGTTATATTTACATGGTCTTTTGTTTGCCTCATTTTAATAGTTAGAGAGCTATGGGACATGAGTCTATAAGTATGTCTAAGTATAGGCGGCTGGTTATGCAACAAATGGAGATTTCCTAAGGGGACTTTTCCCCGAGATGGAATTTTTAGTGCAAGAGTTGGGATGGGTTTAGCTAGACCATTTTGGTGTTGTCGGCCTCTCGAATTTTTTCATGGGAAGACTAAGATTGAATTCGGTGGAAGTAGGGTTCCTCTATCAGACCCTTCATCTGTATAAAGAAGGGTTCATGGCCCATACATAATCAAATCTCAGCTAAAAGATGAGTGTATCCCCTGGAATTATATAAGGTTCCATATGACCCGGGGTTGGAAACCCCTCGCTAAGCCTAAAAGGAGTGAAGCTACTCTAGCTTAGGAACTCTAGGAATTTTGAGCTTTGGGACATATGAATTCACAACCCTCAAAAAAATATGAAGTCTAGAGTTGCAAATTGATGAGGGTCATGGATCTGGGAATCCATTGGATATCTCTCTCAGACGTTAAATCAAACCTAGTGAGGGGGTAGCACTAAGTACTTCATCGAAGTCCCACTTCAGGAGAATAGAGGTGGTCTAATGCCAAAAATTCTAAATGTTGGATTCACGAAGTTAATTTGGACTATTGAGAGTAGAGGGAGGCATGTCCATAGATCAACAACTATCCAGAAGTCCAATTATCCAATGGTATCAAAGTGTAAACACAAGAACATGCAAGTTTCCCCGAATCTCTGCAAGTCAGAGTAAATCCTGGCCATGAACCCTAGGTTTATCTAGCGATATATCGGGAGTGGTTCAAAGTTAGGAGATTCGAAAGGAAGCTAGAAACTACACGCAAAACACCTGAATGGAATAGTTATGAAGCAATGTGGATCATCGATCCAAGGACCCCTCGTGATCTCTCTCAACCATATGATCAACCAAAAGGAAAGACGCATGTACAACTCTTTGGTGAAGTCCCACTCTGGGAGGAAAGGAGTTTGGAGTGGATAGAATCCCCCGAATGTTGGAGCTGCAAAGTTGTATGGCACCATGATGTCATCCGAGTTGATGTGGACCCACGATCAACGTGCCATGTTTCACCTAGATTCATGCATTTTGCAGACCCTATAGGCCCATTAACATGTGACACATGTCACCCATTTAAGGGGCCATGTTTCATATCTACCTAGTTATGTATCACACACGGAACTCACCATTTGACCCATTTGGAAAGAGGAGCATGCGGGACCCACCTATAACTCTAGGATACTTGAGGTGTTAGAAAGTATGCTCCAAAAGGGGTGAAGGCAGGAACTACATGGAATAATTTCAGAAGTCTGAGAATTTGGGACTCCATAGGACATGCGTGCATAATAAAAAAGCGATGTTCAGCGTCGAAGCACTGAATTCCAAACTCCCCTGGAGCTTATCTTTCAAATGAAGATCAAATATCGTTGTTGGATTGGACGGTGGATGGAACTCCACCATGGATGTAGGAGTTTTATGATGGCATGAATGATACAGATCCACGTGGACGCCATGTGGCCCTCAAATAATGAATTCCCGAAGAACTTCGGGAATCCCTAACTTGCAACCCAGAGCTTAGATTTCAGTATGGTGGAAATCGTTAGAAAACTAGTGACAAGAAGAAGCTGATGGAGATCCCAGAATTAGGATTTGAGATAGTTAAGGAAAACTAAGTTATGATTCCCCATCCATTAAAATATTATTTAGGGGTCAAGTTTGTTACAAATTGGTATTAGAGCATGGTTACAGCACTTGGCCTGCTTGGGCTCATGCACGAGTCACATAAAAATATTTTTAGAGAACTTTAAGGGGTAACACCCTACCTTACCCCCTTCTATAAGAAACTTGTCTGAACCTCCATTGAAGAGAGAAATGAAACCTTCTACTATTGATAGATTTTTTGTAAATTTGCATTATATGTTGCTAATGTTCCAAATAAATAATTTGACTTCACTTTGCAATGATACATTTTGTTCATGAATTAGTAGATCATTAACTAACATAAAATATTTTATCAGCACTCAAGCAGTTAGTGAACAGCAGGAAAACTACAACGTAAGAGATGGTGACACACCATGAGTTGGGGGAAATATCCCACAATAGAGAGGAAGAATCTAACAAAAGGAGGGCAGTGGAAACCCCTCCATATTTGTTCGAAACTCTAAGAAGCCTCATGGAATAATTACATATTTGTAAGGATGAAAATGAAAGGTGGATAAAGGAACAACAAAAGCAAACTGAAATTAATGCAGTCTTACTATAAATTCTATCAGGTATATAAAGGCAACTGAAACATGGTCCAGCTATTAGTCATGTAGACAGACATCATACTAATAAAACTCCAATTCCACATGAGATACAAAATCATGGTCCTGAAAGTGGACACACTAGGAGGAGCACCTCAAGGAAGTCCCAACATGGAGCCAAGAGACACTCACCGAAATATTCCTCTGAGGATACTAATAATTCCAAGTAATATTCTAGCGGAAAATTTAGTTCTTATTCTCAGACAAGAAGAAAGAAGAAGAAACATTCCAAGATTCATGACCCTGAAGAGTTCAAGAAAGCCAAACCACCCACCTTCGATGGAGAGATTAAGAAGGGGGAAGAAGAAGAAGTTTGGCTACTCATATTTAAGAAGTACTTTAGAGTCCATGACTACTCTAAAAACTTAAAGGCTCAAATAGCTATTTTCAACCTAAATGGGAAAGCTTCCATTTGGTGGGAGGACCTTAGGAATGTGAAAGGAATCCATGAGAAGGACTTGTCATGGAAACAATTTGAGAAATACTTCAAGAAGAAGTATCTGTCAGAAAAGTACTTTGATGGGAATACCAAGGATTTCTATGAACTCAAGATGGGAGAGCTCACCATAGATGAATATATCAACAAATTTCTTGAGTTGATGAGGTATGTGCCCTACATAAAAAATAAAAAGGTAAATATGCAATGATTTGGATTACCTCAGTCCTACAGGGATAGAATTGAGTTTGATGATCCAAATAATTTAGAAGATACTATTCAAAAGTCAAGGTATTGCTATGATCAATTCAAGAATAAGACAGAACCCCATGAAGACTGGAAGAAGAAAAACAATTCAGGATTCAAAAATAAGGGATTTGAATCCTCGAGATTTAAGAAACATGGAAAAATCTCTAGGATGATCCTTCCTACTAGAAGTGTGTATCATCAAAACTTTCCATCCCAGAGTGGAAATAAACCACTCGGATCAGTCCCAAGTAAGACTGATAACACAAAGAAAGAACCCTTGAAATGTTGGGGTTGTGGAGAAGAACATATGTTGAGGGATTGTCTGCATAGGAAACAGAACAATAGGAGGGTCTACAATGTCCAAGCGGCTACCAAAGTCAATGATGTGGCTAGGAGCATGCCACAAATTTATGCAGCCTTGGATAATAGATAATCTGACCAGCAAGCTTCAGTGGTGGAGAAGGAAGGTATGATTGCCAACCATCATGTTTCCATTTTAATTGACCCTGGTTCTAATTTGAGTTATGTTTCCCCTCAAACTATTGAGAACTATAAATTGCAACAAGTTAAACATGTTAAATCATGGCTGGTACAACTAGCCACTAAAACCAAAAGTAAAGTAACATAGGTCATGCCAACATGTCAATTTGTTATAAGTGTATTTCCCACCCAAGCGAACCTAAACATACTTCCTTTAGGATCTTATGAATTGTTGATTAGCATGGACTGGTTGGATGCCCATAAAACCAATTTGGACTATTACAGTAAAACCTTGGATTGTGAAAATGAAGAAGGGATAAAGGTAACGCTACAATGGATTCAAGAGTTTGTCTTAGTGAGACAAATATCAACACTTCAAGTGAATAAGTATAGCAGAAAAGGATGTCCTTTGTATGCAATACAGGTATTGGACTCTATTGAGGATGAAAAACCAAGCATAGAGGACCATCCCATATTGAGAAAGTATAAATATGTGTTCCTAGAAGAGGTATCAGGTCCACCTCCAAAAAGAGATATTGAGTTTTCAATAGAATTTGCACCAGGAGCAGTGTCAGTGTCTAGAATTCCCTATAGAATGAGTACACCAAAGCTAGTTGAGCTCAAACTACAACTAAAGGAAATGATGGAAAAATGATACATTTTCCCTAGTGTGTCTSCATGGGGAGCACCAGCCTTATTTGTGAAAAAGAAGGATGGTACACTTAGGTTGTGCATAGACTATAGGAAACTCAATAAGATGACCATAAAGAATCAGTATCCCTTGCCAAGGATYGATTACTTGTTTGACCAATTAAGGGGTGTTGTAATCTTCTCCAAKATTAACTTGAGGTATGGATACCATCAGGTCCGAATTAAGGATGAATACATCCACAAGACATCCTTTAGGACAAGGTATGGTCACTTTGAATTTTTGGTGGTGACATTCGAGCTAACGAATGCACCAGCCACTTTTATGTGCTTAATGAATAATGTACTCAATAAATTCTTAGACATATTTGTATTGGTTTTCATTGATGATATTTTAATCTATTCTAAGAATAGGGAAGAGCATGAAGAACATCTTAAGTTAGTACTTCAAGTACTAAGAGAACATCAACTCTATGCTAAGTTTAGTAAGTGTGAATATTTCCAGAAACAAGTCCATTACTTAGGCCATGTTATTTCTGAAGAAGGGGTGGCAGTTGATCCTGAAAATATTAAAGCCATCATGGATTTTCCTACCCCAAAGGATGTATCTAATATCAGATCCTTTATGGACCTAGCAGGATACTATAGAAGGTTCATAAAAGGATTTTCTAAGATTGGTTTCCCAATCACTTCCCTTCAGAAAAAAGGAATTAAATTCATTTGGACATCAGAATGTGAAGAGAGATTCCAAGAGCTTAAATACCTTCTAACCAATATGCCTATGTTGAAGATTGCATACACACACAAGGACTTCCTTGTGTGTACAGATGCTTGCAAGGAAGGGCTCGGAGGATTCCTTATGCAAGAAGGACATGTGATTTGCTACGAATCTAGAAAATTGAATGAGCATGAATTCAATTATGTGACCCACGATGTGGAATTGGCTGCCATAGTGAATGATTTTAAAATGTGGAGGTATTACCTCTTGGGTAGAATATTTGTTCTTATGACAGACCATTGTGGGTTGAGGTACCTGTTTGATCAACCAAAACTTAATGCTAGACAAGCTATATGGATGGCTCTCCTTAGTGAGTTTTATTTTTAAAATAAAAAATATCAAAGGAAAGGAGAATAAGGTTTGTGATTCCCTTAGTAGAAGTATGAAAGTGATTCACTTGGGAGTTGTAAGCGCTAGTGAATCATACATCAAAGAGAGAGTAAAAAATGCACAAGAAACAAATGCATTTTTCAAGACCGTGATATCATACCTAAAGCAAATCCCATAAGGTTGAAGTATGAAGGTTATTAGATGTTTAATGATGGCCTGCTAACTTACAAAGGTAGATTGTATTTTCCGAATTGTGATGACTTGAAGAGGTTCATAATGGATGAACTACACAAAAGACCATATAATGGTCATCCTAGTTATCAAAAAATGATCACGGCCACTAGGAAACTATTTTATTGGCTCGGAATGAAAAAGGACATAGCTAATTACTTAGCTAAGTGTCTAGAATGTCAGCAAGTTAAGGCAGAGCATCGACACACAGCAGGGTTGTTGCAGCCCCTACCAATTCATGAATGGAAATGGGAAACCATCTCCATGGATTTCATCATAGGATTACCAAAATCAACCAAACATAATGACACCATCACTTCATTCCCATCAAGTCAACTTTCAAGGCAATAGATATTTCCAGTATTTTCATGAAAGAGATATTTAGACTACATGGCATGCCGAAGGAAATTATATCCGATAGAGATACACAATTTACTTCAAACTTTTTGAAATATATGTTTGTTGGTTTTGAAACAAAATTTCTCTTTAGTATAGCCTATCACCCTCAAAATGATGGGTAGACTGAGAAGGGTAAGCCAAGTGTTGGAATACATGATGAGGATGCATGTAATGCATCAACCCAAGAAGTGGGAAGACTACCTACCACTCGTATAATTTTCCTACAACTATGGATATCGAGAGTCATTAAAAATGAGCCCTTTTGAAGCCCTTTATGGAAGACAATGCAACATTCCAATCAATTGGAACAACCCAGTAGGAATAGTTACAATCGGGCCAGGTATGCTAAAGGGAATGGAATAAAAAGTAATTTATATTAGACAAAATATGAAAATAGCCCAGGATAGAAAAAAGAGCTATGCATACAGTAAAAGGACTCCTAGAGAGTTCAAAGCAGGGGATCATGTGTATCTTCGAGTTAGACCTAGGAAAAGATCTTTGAGGATGGAAGCTTGTGCCAAGATGGCACCTCGGTATTATGGACCCTTTGCAATTTTGGATAGAGTGGGACCTGTATCCTATAGGCTAGCACTTCCTCTTGCAGTGAAGGCACATAATATTTTCTATGTTTCGTTATTAAAGAAATATGTACATGACTATAATCATATTATTGACTGGTTTGTGATTCAGGTGGAATCAGAGGGAGAATTCCTACTAAAACCTCAATGCATAATAGACAGGAAGGAAACCCCACTTAGGAATAGAACCATTGCATAGGTCAAGGTGCAATGGAAACACTTTGGCCTAGATAAGGCTACATGGCAAATGGAGGATGCCATGAAACAAGCATATCCATTTTTGTTTACTTTAGTACATAGAGAGCACATCGGTAGATAGAACATCGAGGACAATGTTCCTTTAAGGGGGAGGGGATTGTAATACCCCTGTTTCCCCAAGTTTTTAATGTAAATATAATTGGCCAGAGACTATGGCAGACTAGATATGTGTGAATGTTTGATTTGATGAACCTTTGTATAAAAGGGTCAATGTATGTATTTTTTGTTATTATTAGAAAATGGATAAGTGTTGCATAATTGTTGAAAGGGGGGAGTTTGTCAAGATAGACCATGGATTTTATGAGAGAGATGATGAGGGAAACCAAGAATGGTTGAGATGACCCTCATCAAACCAGTACCTTACTAGATGTAATTTCTCAACAGTCCTATGACCCCAAAATGAATTACCAGTTAGGATGGTAGTTGGAAGGAACTCCTCAAGAGTTAATGATGAGATGGGGTGGGGTACCCATCTGTAAGGCTTCTAGACCTAACCATGAGTTTGGGATTTGGACCCAGAAAACCTTGCTGAGGAAGGAAATAACGGAAGTAATTCAGGGGATAGAGGTAGATCTACAAGAAATCAGGGTGGAGAAAATGATCTCCAGAAGAGAAGAGAGCATTTTTCAACTCTGGAGTTGAGAGGAAAACTGAGAAGCACAATCATTCTGGGCACAATAACCCATGGGTAGGTTTTTCACTACAAGCTAATAAACGAGGTCGGTGACTAACTGTGGAAGTACTCATACATACCTCCTTCCTTGGTATCAAGGAAATTTGATTGCCAAGATCCTGTGGGAGGAGGAGAGTAACCTTCGTCCCTAACTGTCATTGAGAAAGGAGAAATATTTTGTCTTGGAGCATCATGGTCTAGCTCGGGGGTGTCTAGCAATAAATCCATCAGGAGTGGTTGTGGTTGTGGCTATGGTTTGGTGAAAACAGGAATCCCTTTTAGCAGTCGGTTCACGGTTTCCAGTTTTTGATAAGTATTTTCATACTCTGTGTAATAAAATGGATGTGACGATTGAATGTTTGTGGTTATGGTTAAGTTTTACAATTTTTGAATAGTTATTAGAAATGCTCATTTGCTTCTATAAACTACTATATTTACATGGTCTTCTTTTTGCCTTTGTTTAACAGTTAGAGAGCTATGGGGCGTGATTCTGTAAGTAAGTCTAAGTATACGTGATGGTTTTTTCATTGGCTAGAGATTTCCTAAGGGGAATTTTCCCCAAGATGGAATTTGTAGTGCAAGAGTCTAGATGGGTTTAGCCATATTATTTTGGTGTTGTCGACTTCTCGAATTCTTTCATGGGAAGACTAAGATTGAATTCGTTGGAAGTAGGGCACTTATATCAGACCCTTCACCTGTATGACCAAGGGCTCATGCCTCTACCTTAATCAAATCTCGGATAAAATATGAGTGTATCCCCTTAAATTCGATAAGGTTCCATACGACCCATGGTTGGAAACCCTTCGCTAATATTGAAAGGAGTGAAGCTAATCTAGCTTCAAAACTCCAGGAATTCGGAGCTCCAGGACATATGGCTTCACAACCCTCGAAAATAGCCAAAGGTCGGAGTTGTGAATTGATGAGGGTCATGGATATGTGAATCCATTAGATATCTCTCTCAACCATTAGATCGAACCTAGTGAGGGGGTAGCTCTAAGTACTTCGGCGAAGTCCCACTTCGGGAGAATAGAGGTGGTATAACGCAAAAAATCATGAATGTTGAAGTTGCGAAGTTAATCTAGACGGTTGAGAGTAGAGGGACACATGTCCACATATCAACAGATACCTGGAAGTCTAGTTATCCAGCGGTATCAGAGTGTAAACAAAAGAATGCGCAAGTTTCCCTGAAGCTCTGCAAGTCGGATTAAATCCTGGCCCCATGAACGCTAGGTGCATGCGATCACAGATTGGGCGTAGCTTGGAGTTTATATCTCTGGGAGGAAGCTGGAAACTACACGCCAAACTCCTGAATGTCAGAGTTAGGAAGTAATGCAGATCGTCAATCTAAGGACCCCTCATGATCCCTCTCAATCGTCCAATCAACCAAAAGGAAGGACTCGCGTACAATGCTTCGGTGAAGTCCCACTCTAAGAGGAAATCAGTGTGGAGCAAGTAAAATCCCCCAAATGTCGAAGTTGTGAATTTACATGGCACCATGACATCATCTAGGGTGGCATGGAACAACGATTAGCATGCCACATGTCACCTGGATTAATGTGTTTCGCATACCCTATAAGACCATTAACACATGACACATGTCACCCACTGAAGGGGGCACATGTCATCTCTACCTAGTTGTGTATCACACCTAGTACTCACCATTTGACCCATTTGGTGGGAGGAGCATGCGAGACCCACCTGTGTTTTCCTTCACATTTAGTACAACACCACTTGCGAGAATGGATCCTTCGGGAGTCTGGGACTTCAGGACTCTGGAGGTTTGGAGTATGGTGTCGAGGATAAATTGAAAGGCCCAAAGGCCAAAGCCACGTGGAAGGATTATGGGCTCCTTTGGAAATTCGGGAGTTTGGAACTCCAAGAGACTTGAGGTGTTAGAAAATATGCTCCAAAAGTGGTGAAGGTAGGAGCTACGTGACAGGGTTTCGGAAGTCTGGGAATTCAGGACTCCAGAGGAAATGCGTGCATAAGAAAAAAGGGATGTTCCACACCAAAGCACCAAACACCAAACTCCCCTGCATCTTATGTGTCAAATGAATATCAAATCTCGTTGTTGGATTGGACGGTGGATGGAATTCCTCCATGGATGTAGGAGATTGAGGAGAGAACGAATGATATGGATCCATGTGGACACCATGTGGCCTTCAACCAATGAACGCCCAAAGAACTTCGGGAAGCCCTAACTTGCAACCCAGAGCTCAAATTTTAGTATGGTGGCAATCGTTAGAAATCTCGTGGAGAGAACAAGTCGATGGAGGTCCTGGAATTAGGATTTGAGATAGTTAAGGAAACCGAAGTTATGACGCCCCATCCCTTAAAAGAGTATTTAGGGGTCGGGTGTCTTACACCATCTACAGTTTGACTGTGGCGAGCCAAAAAAACATTGTTTAGGGCCCCAAAACAGCCCTAGAAGTACAGAAAGATGTGTTGACATAAAAACATACAAAATAATCCAGTTGGATTAGGTGTGAGGCCACCAGTATCAACCTGGAAGATGTGTAGGGATTCAGACAACCCCAGAAGTGTATAACCCAAAATTACAAAGAAGTACAAAAGAACATGATGAACTAAAAACTGTCATGAGGAGCCAGTTGGAATAGGTGGGTGGCCACCAATATCCACTTGGATCAAATATAGTGGTGGTTGTATTGGACGATGAGGATTGAATGAGAGTAAATCGAACAATCCATAATCATTTCGGGTTTGGTTGGAAGTTGACCAAAGTCAACACAAACACAAACCCGAAGAGTTAATTCAAATCCACCCTTATATTGTTTTGTGTCCATAGTTGATTGGATCAGGCGGTGCACAATCATTTCAAGTTTGGTTGGAAGTTGACTAGAGTCAACACAAACTTGGACCTGAAGCTTTTATCAAAACCATTTTATATTGTTTTGAGTCCACCGTTGATCAAGATCGGATGACCCTCGTTATTTCACGTTATGTTGAGTATTGACCATAGTCAAAATAGACTCGAATGTGAAAATATGATTCAAATACACATGTATATTATTTGTCCACCGTCAACTAGAGAGACTATAATCAACAGTAATATTGGCACGACCAAATTTGACCTCGTGAAAAAACGAGAATCATTTCCAAATCTAGCACCAAAAAAGTGTTTGATGTTCCTGCAACTGGTGTAATTGTTATCATGATAGAACAATTCGCGATGGGTACTACTCTCCATATTTGATTAAACATATTTTGATGACCGAAAATAACAATGGTGAACAATATATATGGGAAATCACAGGCCAATGGAAGATAAGAAAGTTTTAGATGATAACAGAGGAGCTTAGATGAGTTAGAAGTTTTGTCCAAAAGGTTGAAATATAGAACCTCTCTAATCGAAGAACCTAGGCATTCCATTGCAGCTATAAGGTTTTTGGCAAGTGAAGGGATAAATGTTGAACAAATTACAAGGGATTTTAAGTATTTTAAGTTAAACCAAAATTTCAATAATAAAATATCAAATTATTATTAAATAAATGAAAAGGTGCAATGGTTCATTAAAAGGACACAATGGTTCAATTTCATACATGTTAGAAGACTATATAAACATAAAGGTATGGTGAAAGGAGAGTGTCTATGTGGTCTAATTCAAAATATCTAAACACGGGCTGAGTCCAAGGAAGAGTTTTTAAACATTCTCCCGAAGTGAGGGTGGAAGGGAGGAGCTAGGGAGGATTGCAATCCTCTATGGGATGAAGCCTGAACAGTAGGAATTTGTTGCTTATTTTCAAGTTGTTTCTTCTTTTCAAGTTGGTGCTTGGAGAAATAGAGAGTTGTAGTTTCCTTTCAAGTGGGTTCTTGGAGAAACAAGGAGTTGTAGCTTCTACAAGTTGGTGCTTGAAAACAGGGGATTGGTGTCTCCTTGAATTGGTGGTCAAAAGGGATTGGTGTCCCTCACAAGTTGCAACTTGTAGTTAATATATAAACATTGTATTTACAATTAAAAGAATATTTGTTTTTAAGATAAAAATATGTGTCTTGTACTTCATAGTTGATCAATTGTTTTGTTTTGATGAAATTAATGTTCTGAAATGGTTGTTAAAAATTAAAAACAACAATATTGATTCACCCCCCCCCCCCCCGCTCTCATTATTAAACATTATTTCAACAAAAGATGCATGCAAGCGTGAAACGACCAACCAATGTCATTATTAATATGAGTGTTTACATCTCTAGTTGGGGGTTAGGGTTTAGAATTTCTTTAACTAGTGATGGTGAGTTAGGGTTTTGATCATGTCTATACCACATGGATTCACTAAGTAAACATATGACATAGTATGTGTTTTCACCATGGATGATTTTAGGGGCTAAATTTCGCTCATGGGCTAATTTTTCATGGTTTTTCCAAAAATGAGATTCGCTATTTTAAAAATTATTCGCCCAAATTCTATAGGATAAAATGATTTTCCCTTAAAAATTGCCAAAATTTTATAAAAACTATATAAAATCCTTAGAAATTTGAATATTTTTACAAAAATATCGCCAAACATTTATAGTTGGCATATGAATGATAAGTAAGATTCGCCAAAGTTTCTACATTTAAAAATAAATTTCCATCCTTAAAATCATCCCCATGGTATTAAATAATACCCATAATTCTTTTTCTACCTCCCAATTTTAAATGTTAATACAACTTCCAATACATAATTAAAAATAAAATAACCTCTTATTTTTATTATCAAATATAATAATTACTTTTCTTTTATAATTAAATTCTTTAAATAATAATTAAATACACAGTGTCTCTTTCTCATTATTATTTTTGTTTTACTTAAATCACTTTTAAAAATTATAAATCACGATCCAATCACAATAACATTTTACAAATTCTCATTAGAATCTTGAGAGATTCTCAATCAATAGCATATATGCCTATTCCATTGATTACTTAAACCATAATGACTTACAACCATGCAAATAGAGAAGTGAATGCTCTTAGTCAATATGGGTGGGGACAAGCAACGATAGTCTTTGGATTTTCTTAATTAAGTAGTGAACTTTGTTACATCAAGTACTTCCCTAGCGTGGAAGATTTGTATTTTTTTTAAATTAAAAAAAAAATACGATGTCTCACATTCTAACTTAAAAAAAGTTTATAGATAAGAGAAAATAAGAAAAGTATAAAAAATAGTTACTAAAGATGAATATCCATGTGACTCATTAAATTTTAACTTCAAAGCACGAAAGGTCAAAGCACAAAAGGTAAAACTTCAAATCACATACTTTCTCCACTAAATAAAGGATATTATAGGTCAATTTAACAACCAAGGATCTCACATGTTAATATTATATGTCAATTTAACATTATTATTTTTTATTATATGTTAATTTTTTTCCACGGAAAAAAATGCTTTTTTATATTCAAAAGGATATGAAAATATATAGTCAAGTAATCGATACAAGTTTATTTTCTTGAAATGTATGTGTAAATTCATGTCCAATCTAAAAAGGCTTCTTATCTCGGATTTCTACTATCTTTCGCAGCAGATCAAAAAGATAAACAGAAAGATGGAATTATGACTACCTTCATAGCGTTAGCGAGATGGAGGGACCTTCATTGCTATCCTTCCACTGTGAAAATCGAAGATGTCCTGGGGCAGTGTCAGTGCTTTTTTTGATAGAGTGTCTGCCTCACTATTATCCTCCCTTTAGAGGTGAGAGACAAAAAGATTCTTTATGTGTCTTGTTTCTTCATTTGTTCTTTCTTTCCAGCACTCCAGTGTTGCCACTTGGAGATCAGCCTGACCATTGAGCCAGTCAATAATGACTTTGGAGTCGCCAAGTAATAACAGCTCGTTGATATCCAGTCTTTGAGCCAGGATGAGAGAAGCCCACGCCCCCATTAGTTTCGCCTTCGTATTAAAGCCTTGTCCACAATTAAGGGTCCAGCGGATAAAAGAATGAGAATTTAAGAGGATTTTTCCTCCCGCCCCACAAAGATTACCTCCTTATTGTACAACACTAGGATGTCAATTTAACAACCAAGGATCTCACATGTTAATTTATTTTTTTTCTATGTTGTGATTAAAAATTAAATAGAAATAGCTTTATTAAAATAATTAATTATACTTTAAAAATCAAACTATTATTATTACTCAAATAGAGTATGACCGTCATAATCCATGAAGGCGTGTACATTGTCTCCTTGAATTGTAAGAATTTTAATTACGCCGAAAGGCGTATACCTATTGACAATGGGCACATTTAATAGGTTTTTAGTTCTTAATACGTTTTCTATGGACGAGATTAAATATGCCTAGAATATTCTTAGTCATCACAATAAATGAATGGCTTTGATTTCATCCATTAACTTTCGAGCTGTTATAAAGACATCCGTTTATATGTTTACTTTTTTACATTTACCTAATCGTGTTTAAAAATTACTGTGTTCACTAACTTATTGCCACATCTACCTGATTAAAAAATAATAAGATATTCACACAAGTATTAAGGCGGCGTTTTGGGTATTCGCACAAGTATTCGCACAGCCATAAGCCTAAGCCGCCTTTCGGCGTTCACCAGCCGCAAGTTAGCGGTTGTGCTAGTTATATTAACTTGGAATTTTCTAATGGATGATTTTAAATCAACAATATTATTTATTTCCTCACTTTGAAATCTCGCTAGGAATTTCAAAGTGAAATCACTTATCAAATTTAACTCCTTTACTTATTTTCATATTTAAAGGAAGAATATTAATTAGTCATTGTGAATTCTTTTATGGGCTACATCTCCACGACCGCTTCCCATTAAAATTGGTGCAATTACAATATTATAGCTCTTTACATCACACAAGGGTCTTCAATTTGCAAAAAATCACTCGCTCATGTTCTCTAGGAAGATAACAATGGTTTCGTCCTACAATAAAATGAACTTAGGCTTGATTATTCTCCCAATGAAGGGGCTTCTTCTCTTCTCCCAAATACAATATTCCCCCTTATATTATTTATCAAGTGCATGGTGTAATAGCTAAGGTAAAATCATTTTACAATGGAGGTAGTAGTTCAAATCCCTCCAAATTTGTCCTCATTTATTCTTTTGTCTTTCTTGGAAATAAAATCCCACATACCATGTGTAAATAAGAACATGTGGTGAAATGATTTTAAAAAATACATCTTTTAAATCTTTTTTAAATCAAATTAACTTCCACATTGCTTATTGAGTAAGTTTTGTTTTAAAACAACAAATTGATACAACTCGGATTAACAGCAATGGAAGAATAGGATAAGAATTTGCATGCTTCCAAATTTATTTTAAAAGCAATTTGGGCATTAATTTTTTGCAAAGATTGAGCTATGTTGGATCAGCAAGGAAATGTCTCTCACCTCTCTTTCTCCATCCATCATGCTTTACTTGGATGCATTCCTTTTATATCCACATGAAGGTACTCTAAATCACCTCTTCACAAAGTCCTCACCCTCCTATCAAGAATAATATCTTCCTACAAGTCATCAAGATATTCAGGAGAGAAATTATCAACAGAAGGAACTTGACCATTCTCACCATTCTCACCTTGATCCATAATCATATGAGGCTCATATAGTTTCAATTTTTCAACATTAATCATGGAATGCATCAACATATATGGAGGTAACTCCAACGGAAAAGCATTCTCACCAATCTTTTCCAAAATTTTAAATGGACCATGGGTAATTGGCTTGATCTTTTTACCTTCACTTTTAAGGTGTTCTTTGTTAATGTATAGTCAAACTTGATCACCAACTTGGAAGTGGTGATCAATCAGATGCTTGTCATTCCTAGCCTTATACTTGGCTTGGCTCCTCTCCAAATGTTCTTGTACAACTTGATGAACAAATTAGATTTTTCTAAATGAACATATTGACTTTGTCTTCATCATTGTGTCCATCCACCACTGAATCTTGCTCAAGAGTAAAATCGAGAGGAGACTTGAGAAAATATCCAAAACATGTCTAAAAAAGAGACCTCTATGTAGAAGAATGTATGTCAAGGTTATGGGCATGTTGTACATAATACAATTGTTCATCCCAAAGATTAAGATGCTTGTTACAATATCTTTAGAGTAAGTGTATCATTTTCCTATTGACCACTTATGTTCACCCATCGGTTTGTGGATGAAAAACAATGCTCTTCTGAAGCTTAGTGTTCATTAACCCCCACAAAGTTGATCAAAATTCCCCAAGAAAATGGGAGTCTCGATTAGATACAATGGATGTGGGAAAAATAAAATGAACCCAAACATGTTGGAAGAGCAAATGTGCAATCCCTTTTCCTATCACCTATTTCTTTCAAGGCAGTAGAACACACATTTTTTAAAATCTGCCAACAACAACATATAGATATTCACATTATTTCCAAGACATAGACAGACCCCCTACAAAATCCATAGACACATCTTCCCACCGATGAAAAGAAAGTGGCATATACAAACCCAATTTTCTATTACTTGGTTCACTAGGTACACTTGACACATCATTTTACATATTTGGACACAGTTTCATACATCAGAGGCCAATAACAATAGCGTTGTAACTAAGCATACCAAAATGACCAAAAATGAGAGAAATGTGTGCTTCTCTAATTACATGGACTCTTTCATCTTGTGGAATACACAATTTACAAAGATGATATAACAACTTATCTTGTACATGATAATCTAATTCTTCCACTTTAGTACCATGGATTAGTGTTTCATATGTACATCCTTAAAATATTCATCTTTAGCATACTATTCAATGTAAATTTCATGAGCTAAATCTAGCTATGTTGTAAAACAATGGATGCATTAACGAAAAGTCTAAATAACATATATTTGAACTTTGTTTTGTATACCTTTATTGTACCCGATGACCAAATGGAATTGTTGCAAGAATCACATCCACCGGAAATGACGTAATTGTTGTATCTTGGTTTTCAATTGAAGATACTACAAATGTTGGTGATCTGTATGGATGATTCTCCCTTTTTCCATCAAATAGTGTTTACACTTCTTCACACTCTGAACCAAATCATACAATTATTTGTCATAAGTAGGATAATTTCTTACCACACTAGTAAAGGTATTAGAGTGGTAACAAATTGGTTTCTTCCTTTGTATTACCAATGCTCCCATGGTGTAATTACTTACATCAATTTCAATCTCAAGTGGTTGTTGTAAATATGGCAATGCTATAAATGGGGCTATATTGATCTTTTCTTTCAAGGTCTCAAAGGTTTTTTGTTGTTTACCTCCCGAATGAAAAACCTACTTAGTACTTATAAAAGGATGTAAAGGAGATGCAATAAAAGAAAAGTTATGAATAAACTTCTACCAATATTGAACTGTCTCTAAGAAGCTCCTAACGTTTTTTATATTATTAGGCTTATTCCACTTCATAATGGCTTCAACTTTAGAGGGATCAATTTTCATTTCACCACCCCTTACAATATAGCCCAAATAAACTTAATATGTTTTCCCATATTCACATTTCGATATCTTTAGGCATAATTTCTCCTTTTCCAAAACATCTAGAACTTTCTTAACATGCTTTACATGATCTTCCCAACTTTCAATGAAAATCAATAAATCATCTAAGTATACTATTACAAAATCATCTATGAATGGCCTAAACACATCATTCATAACCCGCATGAAAGTAGCAGGAGCATTACAAAACCTAAATGGCATAACTAACCATTCAAATGAATCTTTCTTTGTTTTAAAAGCATTTTTCCAAATATCATCTTCAAAATCCTTATTTGATGATAACCACTTCTTAAGTCTAACTTAGTGAAATAAGTTGCATTTTTCAATTGATCCAACAAATCATCAATGTGCAGAAGAAGGTAATGGTTATTCACCGTAATTTTTCTCAATGTTCGAAAATCCACACACATTCTCCATGTATCATCTTTCTTTTGTACCAACACAATGGATGATCCACATGGAGAAGTATTTGTTCGGATGACTTCTTTCTTAAGAAACTCTTGAACTTGCTTATTTATTTCTTCATTCTCAAGCACTGATAACCTATATATTCCAATGTTAGGAAGAGGTGCATATTGATGCAACTGAATATCATGTTGCATCACTCTCCTTGGAGGTAATCCATGTGGTTCCAAAAACACTTCATCATAGTTAGAAATAATCAAGTAATTAATTCATCTTTATGTTTAGTATTACAACATTTGAAAGCTTTGGATTTATCATCATCCTTAGATTTTACAATATTGAATACAAAATTCTTGCTTCTATTTACAATCCTTTTCATTTGTCCTATAGTAACAAGAGACAAGTTAGTCTTCACATGATGTGATCTTACAGTATAATGATTCCCCTACTTTGGAATATGGTACTTGTTCTCTTCTCTATAAAAGATAGTTTTCCTATCATACAAATATGGACTTCCCAAAACAATTCCACAAGTCATCTATGAACTTATAGGTGATTGCAAATCTAAGCTTACATTGTTCAGATACCTACAACTTAGCATCTTCAGATACACATCTTAAAAGAAATGGTTTTGGATGAGGTTTAGTTTCAAGTCCCAATGTTTTAATAGTTTTTTAAAAAATGAGATTAACTTGAAAACCACTATCAAAGAGTGGATCAATCTTATTATGTTTTGAGATGATTCTAATATGAAATAGCTTGCTTCTTTTCCTTTCATCATGTTTAGTTTTAGATTTTAAAGAAGAGTATTAGCAATAGAACCAACATAAGAAGATGCACCTTATATTCCCATGGCCATGATCTTGGTTTCATCATCTGAATTTGATTCAAGATCCTGTTGGATTGTAGTTGTAGTAATTTTTTTACCGTTCTTATTTTCAATCCTCTTTGTTCTTAGTTCTGGATGAATTTTTCAACACTTAGAATCATCATGTCCATTTTTACAATGTGAATATGAAGACTTCTCATCATTTTTCTTCACTATGGTTGTTCATTTTATTCTACCCTTTCCTTTGTGCTTACCTGCAACTAATTAAAATGATATCTTTGAGAAGTTGTCATTTTCATTCTTTCCCCTTGACTCAATATGAGTGGCTTGGACACAAACTTTATCAAAAATAGTTGGGTTAAACATAAGAATAGTATGTTTCAAATAAATATGCAACCCACCGATATACTTCAAAAGAGTTTATTGCATATAAAAATGAATACCCAATGTTAATAACCTCTTTCTAAACTCTTGAGTATAGTCTTGCACATCATGTCCTCTATTTTTCCTTAAATTATGTCAATCCATTATTGATTGTTGCATATACCCTAAAAGATAAAATCATTTCTTTAATGCAACTATGAATTCATATAAGGAAGATATCATTTTACCTTTCTTAATGCTTCCTAGTAGGAGAGTAGCTAGATGAAATTTTACTTCTTTGTCCACAATTTTCTGAACCTTCCAATATACTTCAATTTGCTTGATCCAATGATCTGATTTCTCTACATTAAGCTATTCATTATACATTGGCAAGTCAAATTTCATGTATAATCCACAATAATCCTATGCCTTCGAATGACCAAAAAATATTATTTAGGGTCTTAAAATGACCCCGGAAATTTATGACCCAAAAATCATAACAAAAACGATCAAGATGGAAAACTTAACTATGATGAGTCGGTGAAAAAGGTGGATGGCCATTATCAGAATTTTCAATTTCCCATAATTGCTTTGAATATTAGATTAATTCATTAAAGATCTAATTTTAAAAATTAAAATTTAAAAACAAAAGTGAAAATAACAAACAATTCTCAACAAATTAATAGACTTCGCTCATATGGGCTATTTCTAGATGTCCGCTTCAAATGATGATCTGACCCATTAAAAATATTAAAAATGATACAAGTAGAAGATTAGAACGCTTTACATCACACACTGACCTTCAAAATAACTCTGTAGCAAGATAACAATGATTTCTTCTAACAATAAAATGAACTCGAGTTTACTTATTGTCCTGGATCACTCAGTCACCCATCGCAGGATTGGAATAATAACGAATGCAATGAGTATTCAACACGACGCCAAGTGGATTGGTCAGTCTGTAGAGTCGTGACGATGATGAAGTCGTCTAAAAAAACAAGCATACCCTTCACACATGATCAAGTCTCAAGTAGCTTGAGGACTGCCGCCACTTCTCATAGTCATTCATATAACGTATTCTTCCTTACATGTCGCTGAGACGTGGAGCCGACGGAATGTGGAAGGAGTCTGTATCTCGTTCACGTCTGGCGCAGCGAAATTACATATGAAACCACACGTTTTTCTATGTCTATTTCTTGGAGCTGGCAAATCCGTTTTCTATGTCTATTTCTTGGAGCTGGCAAATCCGATTTGAGGTTGGTGGACCATATGATCTAAGAATCGAGTAAATTAATGAATGTACAAATCCATTTCTTTGAAAACTCTTGATCAAATGCAACAGGGATTTTTGTACAAAGTCAAATCCAACAGTGATTTTTTGTACAAAGTCAAAGTTCTGCAGAGACTTGCATCTCCGAATTTTTTAATAAAGGATAAATAGAAACTTTACCCATAAATAGACTCTCAAACAAATAACATTGAATTTGTCGTACTAATTAAGTCACTCTCCCTCGCAACCATTAGACGGCCAATATCCCCGTCCCCACGTACCCAACAGAGCGTGTTTTGACAGATAAGGATATTACAGCAAAGCAGATATGTTTCATGTCATGGAGGTTGTATTTTTTAAAGATATTTTTTTGCCAAAATCAACATGTTTTGCACATGGGCCCATTAGGATTAAACAGTAGGAGTGGGTTAATTGGAAGCAATCTTCCTTTCCTGGTTTTTTTGGGACACTTTTAAATTTCCTGTCAATTCAGAATCTTATCAATTTTTTAGAATATGGTTTGGTTTAAAATGGGAAAAAACTCTTGAAGTAAAATTCTGAAATACATAAAATTTTGATGTATATAAAACTCAAACTATCCTTGAAAATCTGACCTGATTCATGCCCAAAAATTTGAAAATATGACCTGATTCATGTCCAAAAATTTAACTGAAACAGCCGACTTAACACAAAAGTTAGGGCTAGCTACCAACGAGGAGAGAACATTCGAGAGAAAACGATTTTGACGGTATCCTAGGTTTGTTTAATATAATTCGTATTTTGCCAATTTTGGCTTCATAATAATAAACTCTCAGAGTCGTCGCTTGGTTGGTTGATGATTGTTCACCTACGGTGAGGAGACTTGGATATGGCAGATATGGAAATGTCCGTGTATGAACAAGTATTCTCCTCGTCAATTCAATGCAAATATGTGGTTCCTCGTAATTTCCTGAGTGTTCTGGAAGACATATTACACAATCTGGTCTTCCCAGACCACTTGGTTTCGTAAGGGTGACGACAAGATAGAAAAGACTCAACAATAGACAAAACTCGGTCCTTTTCGACTTTTCATTTGCATCTATCAGACGTCTCCTGTACATTGCACTTAACTTGGACGCTAAGCTACGGTTCCTCATAGTACGAGAGGTTATAATTCAATTCAAACTATTTTAGCTTCTGTTGCTTTTTCTTATACAAGTTGTTAGTTTTGATCAGCAATCATATATGAAGCCAGTAGTCGGCATGATCAATCAAACTGTATTCTCGGACATGGCTGCGGAAATGGTTTCTTCACCTAGTTCCATACAGAAATCAGAGATCTCATTGGATTTGAGCCTATGTAGTTGCAATCAATTGCCTTCTGGTTTTAGTGGCGTGCTTGATGGCGACAAAATTCATACCGCAGATAGTTATGCCCATCATATTAATCCTGCTGGAAAAGCTGATCAGATAATCAAAGAAAACAACGTAAGATCATTTCCAATTCCCTCCCAGGATTCCATTAGCATGCCCCTGGGCACAATTTCTGGGCTAAGTAGCAACAAAATAGAGCTTCGCACAAATCTTTCTGACAATAATTGTGTTCCCTCTGAAAGCTATCCAGTATCACGCTTGTTTTCTTGCTATTACTGCGACAGAAAGTTTTACAGTTCTCAAGCCTTGGGAGGTCACCAAAACGCCCATAAACGAGAACGCTCGAAGGCTAATAAAAAAGCACAGAGAACTGCTTGTCCGCAATCGTATCCGCTTTCGAATTCTAATTCACAGACAAATAGCATCTCTGCCGGTACGGCTTTTGGCGTTAAAAATGGTTTTTTGGGTGTACGCTCTGGATATTGTATAAAACCTCGGGTATCAGATGATATTAGCGTTATAACGGATTCAAAGTTCGACCACTGTTCTCCGATGGACAACTGGCTGGTGTCGAGCAAGCCTAAATTTCCAGAGGCAGCCAATTCCTTAGTTTGGGCTGGAAATCGAGAGAAATCGGATAAATCCGGAGGAGGACCAGTATTATTTTCTTCCCTGAGCGAATCTGTAGACGAGAAGCAATGGGACGCCACTAAATTAGATTTGTCTCTTAGACTTTGAAGTTTATGTTTCTTCCATGTAAGTGTTCTCAAAGTGCACACATGTTTCATAGTTGTAGCAGTTATTCGTTAAACGTTTTTTAAATTGATTATATGTAAATTCCACCGTTTCTCTATGAAGCATTTTTTTTATTTTTTCACAAAATTGAAATTTATCAACCAAGTAAAGAGTATTCATGTTTGGTAGGAGGTTAAATTGTTTCTGGTTAATTTATTACAACTTCAGGACTAATCTTTAAAACAAAGGATCTGATTCCCATCTCGCCCACCTACAAGAATGCGAATGCCGGCCGGTCATTAACTGTAGAGAGGTTTTAAACCAGACAATGTAATCCTGTACGAAAAATAATTTATTTCTCTTCTGCTGAAGGCTGATTGGCTTCTCATGTTTTCTTCTTTACAAAAAGGGTGACAGGCTTATCTTTTTGGAGGTTTTACACAACATTTTAAATGAGCATAAAGTACGCAGAGATCCTTCATCATAGCCAATCTGAAAACAAAACTACACAGTAGGTCCTATGATTCATGAAGATCCACATTAGTGTGGTTTTCCAATCCACATTAGTGTGTGGTTTTCCACTTGTTAGTCCCTAAAGTTGTTCTTCATTGCTAAGGGCAAGCTAGAGCACTTTAGTTATTGCAATGGTTTTATGTTTGTAGGTTTATTTTGGATTGGTTTATAGGTCCATTAATAAATGAAATAGACAATTTCAATTTCTGACTACAAAAACAAGTTCCAATAACACTTATTTAGTCAATGATATTCAATCTCATTAGTTAGATAAGGAAATTTAACATGAAACAAAAAAAAAAAATACTAATTAATCCTTTAATGAGTAAACAATCAGCAAAATATTTATTATCATTCAAACATAAAAAAGATATATCAAATACTTTGCAAAAATACACATGCATTTAAGTAAGACAAGAAAAGATAATCTAACCATCAAAATATCATTTTCCATTAAGTATAAAATGTAATAGGTCCCAAACTTTACAATCAAAGACGAAGTATTTTTGTTCTCCTCAAACTCGAACAAATCTCATTTTAATGCCTAGAATTGGTTACAATAGATCCTATAATCTAGATAAAATTATGTTTTAGTCTTATTCTTGGCTAACACATAGGAAACATATTATATTGCATTCATTGCATTACAATCCAAACATCTATTCTTTTAAGTAAAAGACTTGATTCTTAGACTAAATCTTGATTTTTAAATGTTGTTGCAACTCTTTGGAAGGTGGATGTGTTAAGAGCTAATCCTCGAGTCTCCATAGGGTTATGATAAAAAATATAGTTGCAAAAGGACCTTTGTTGCTCGACTACTAAGGTCCACCAACAAAACTTCTTTTTGTATTGCACAAGTTGCATTTTTGTATTCTTCTTCCAGCTTCAATGGAACCAACCTGTGTGTTTTCCTTGGAAACAACTTCATATATTACTCCAGTGTAGTAGTCAAAACCTTTTGTAAGACTTAGATAAAAAACTATCTTGTTTAGACAACCTATACTGAAACAAATTTTCCAATTCAATGAATGTATGTACATCAACAATTGTTAACAAAAATCAAAATTGTATGTTGACATGGCTTGGAGAATTTCATTGTGGAATAGATGTGTGACCTTTCAGTTTAGTTTTGAGGACTACATTGTTCCAATATAGCTTGGTATTCATCTTCTTGACCCTTTTGGACAATTCATGTTGCTCTTTGTTCTTTGATTTTAGTTTTTGGACCCTGTTCTGTGATTTAGTATTTCATAACTCTAGGGCTTGATTTTCTTGCTTTAGTTTATTGATGACTACATGCAATTTTTTAATCTTTTTATTTGTTTATACATCCCATGTTCATTCTTGCCATCCACCATAATCTTCCTCAAATGCAAGTATGTTGAGATCAATGGAGAGTTTGGACTTCTTGGGCCTCATTTCATATTTGTGTTCATGAGAGGGTGATCCTTTAATAATTTCCTTTGAAGATGACCTTTCAAATGTCTTCTTTTTTGCATATTTAGATGAATTTTGTATTTCATGTATAGCAAATTCTGGTAGGTCATACATTTTTGTAACATATGTAAGGTCTTCCTCTGAATGAGAAGATTTTATGTCAAGTTGTGGTAGTTGTTTCTTCCCTTTTGCGGTCTTTTTGAGAACCTCCTCAGTTACATCCTCATATATGATAATTAAGTTATCTTTCTTGAGAGATGGTTTAAAAATAACTTTAAAATTCAGCCTGAACTTGTTTTTTGGTCTGGTCTTGGGCCTATTGTGATAAGTTACATGTTGCTTGCCTTTACCTCTTTTACTCTTCTTCACTTGTGGAGATTCTTCAACAGGTGTATCATCAATTTCTGCTTTAGATTTTACTTCTTGCAATTCAATCTTTTGTTTAGCCCTCCTCCTCATATATATCCTGTCAAAACTTGTAATTTTTTGTTTAGAGACAAAGGATTTAGGCTCCATCTTGATTTCTTCTTCCTGTTGAAATTCTAGCTTCCTTTTACTTGATTTGGTTCTTTTAGCTACATGGGCAATTTCCTTCATTTTTGCAGAACCTTTTGAAGTGTTTCATTTATTTGTTGAAGACTCAAGTTTGTTTTGTTTTGTATCTTGATCATCAAACCCTAAAGAGATTAACAATTGCTTCCATGCCACTTTAACTTCTCTCAATGCATACAAAACCAACATCTTTATCATACCTTGATGAAATAAGCTTCTACGAGTAGTTGTGGGATAATTATGTACTTTTTAGACATTTTAGTCAAACTTTTTAACAAATAAAAGTGTAAACTCATCTCTACATCTCCATTTAAATGCATAAAAAAATCGATATGGTAGTAGTGAACATATGAATACCTACTCTCATAGATTATATACTTCCTGACTATTGCCAAAACACTCTGCCATTCTTCCTTTAACCATATTCTCAGTATCCCTTGACTCCATTCTAGATCATGATGTTCTGGGACTAAAAACTGATTGCAAGAACCAACAGGCAGTTGATTCTTTTTCCACCATCTCTCACCTTCTACTGGTAAGCGACATGTTGGAATGATTGAATGCTTTGTTACATAAATCAAGACATTCCCTACGTGAGTTTTGAAACCATAGAAGTTATGTGCAAACAACATTGAAACCTCCTTGTGGTATCCCTGGAAAGTATAGCAGAATTCGAGTCAGCATGCATTGATGAATTTTTACATAATCTCAGGATATGCTTCCAACAATTCACCCCCTATCGGTTACAAAAGATTAACCAGACCACTTTTCTTTGGTGCATTACTCTGAAATTGATCTCTATCAACTTGCAAATGCTAGGGTTCCAATTTGATGGATTTTATAACTTTCTTTCACATGTAAGTGGAAACAAATTCAAAATTATATCTTTATATGCTCTAGATCATGACCAAACCCCAATTTTGGTGGATGTACTAATGGGTGTACACTTGTGTTTATTAAAATGAGCCCTTTTATCGAATCATCATTTAAATAAGATTTATCACTAATGCATGATTCTCTACATGATCTTTTGAACGATCTCTTACTATTTACACAATTTTCGGGACAAAACATGTTTAAATCAATGATGAAAACAAGTGCTACAAGAATCACGACATTCTTGTAGCGACTTTGTCTCTTTTCTAAACTTTGCATACAATTCAGATTTTGCTTCCAAATTTGATAGAAGACCCTCAAATTGTCTAAAAGTCAATTTTATCTTACTAATAACACATGCAAAAAAAATTCAAACAAAGAAAAAAAACACCACAAAGTAATACAGGGATAAGTATAGGAAACCTAAGAAAACAAAGCATGGTAAAACATGGTTTTTTGAAAATGTGAAGTTATGAACAAGTTCAAGGACTAACAATGGCTCCTTATGGGGGTAATTTTTTATGATAAAAAATTAAGAACTATGCAGACCAATGCCTTCCTTTCTCACTTTATCGGTTTTGAATATCCACCCTTTTTATGTTTCCAACTACTTTGATCCCTGCTTTATTTCATATCAATTTTGCATACTGAAATATCAAAATAAAGAAATAATTGTAGACTAGTGTCTCCATTGGGATTGGAGTCTTTATTTGATCTACTTAAACACACTAAATCAACTGAAAACTATGTACAAGTTGAAACATTCTGATTGCTAACATAAATAGTGTTTCAAAAATCGCCCATTTACTAGGCCACCAATGATTTCAGTATCATCCAAATTATGCAAGAGGAAAGTATTGTTATCCAGCACCTTGGTTATTTTGAAAGGACCAAACCATAAATTGTCAAACATATCATGCTTGGATTTGTCCTCTCTTCTAGCATCCCACCTCAGCACAAGATCTCATGCTTTAAAACTGTCATTTTTGGTCTTTTTATCAAATAATGCCTTGACCTTTCTCTAAAAGGATTCAGATTCCTCATTCAACCTTTATCTTTTCTGTTGAACTTCAATGATCTGGAAAATTCTCCTTTGAATGTCATTTGGTTCTTCCAACCCTTCTTGTAGAAATTTTAATACCAGAAAACCAAGTTGAGTTGGAAGGATGGCATTTGTCCCATAGACCAGCTGAAAAGGAGTGGTTCCAATTGATTTCTAAGTGCTGATTCTATCAACCCATAAAGAAAACTTTTGTTTGGAGTCTCATGACCTTTTATTCTTTGTTAACAATTTCTTCATGATTCTGACAAGACTTTTGTTCGAGGACTCATTTAATCTATTACCCCAAGGGTAATGTGGGGTGGAGTGTGACAATTTAATGTTGTATTTTTTGCAAAATTCAACCATGGAAGAAGACTTGAATTTCCGAGTGTTATCTATAACTAGCTTCTTGGGACATCCAAACCTCGAGAAAATATTTCCTTCTAGAAAGCTCATGATGAATTTGTTTGTTTCATTTGTTATAGGGACATCCTCAATCCATTTTGTAAAATAATCAATAGCTATGAGTATCCATTTATGTTTCCCAGAAGAGGGTGGGTGGATTTCTCCAATGAAATCCAGGCCCCACTACTAAAAAGGTCCATTTTTAATTATAGGTTTTAGGGGAAGAGATAGAAGTTATTTCTTTCCTAAAAAATTCTTGCACTGTTCACATGCTCTAACCTAGGAAAACACATAATAAAATAATACAAGCCAGTAGTAACCTGCCCTTAGGATCTTGAAGGTTGTATCTTTCCAGTGATGGTGTCCTCCACGAAAACCTTTATGAAAATCAGTCAAAAACTGCTTGCTTTCTTCCTCATCAACACATTTTAATATAACTCCATTAAGATGTCTCCAAAACATATTTTGATTAACTATGCAATACTTCAAAGTTTTGAGTTTAAAAGATCTAACCTTAGACTTGTCAAAATCAGGAGGAGTTTGAAGATTTTGCAAAAAGTAAACAATGTCTTTATACCAAGATGAAGAAAGGTATTTGTCCATTACCTATAAGCCTTCTCCTTAAGCATGTAATCCTGATTTATTTGATTGACTAAAAATGTGATGCAGTCCAATAAATTTATAATTTGGGTCAACAAGCAACTTTGCAAGACCCTATCCCATGATCAACTTGGTAGGTTTTATGACCAAATTGTATTCCAAAATATTGGTTATTCATTTCCCACTCTTTCCTTCATTATCTAGTTGAACAAGAATTTTTTTCACAACATTGTTTGGAACATAAGCGACTATTTCATAGTGCAAAACATAAACCCTGAAGGATTTCAATGCCTTAACCAAGGAATAAGTCTACTTTTACATAATGTCATACTTTAGTTATGCATCTCTAAGAGACTTATTGAAGAAATAAATAGGATGCTCATACCCTTCGTCATTTCTCTGCAACAGAACAACAACAATGGTATCTTCAAATGCAAATGAGAAAACCAAAAACTCTTTAGAATAATCAAGACTGATGAGGACATTAGCTTCAATTAGGGATTGTTTTATCCTATCAAAGGAATACTTTGCTTCTGGTGTCCATTTAATTTCTGCATCTTTTTTAAGCATATTGGTAATGAGCTTGATGATCTCAACAAAATTAGGCATGAACCTCCTTAAAAAAATTATTCTCCCTATGAAGAACTGTATATCCTTTTGGTTTCTTGGAATGTCAATCTTCTAAATAGCCTCTACTCTTTCAGGATCTATCTTGATTCCTCCTGCAGAGACAATATGACCTATGAGCTTGCCTTCATGCATGGAAAAGTGATATTTCTTTGGGTTTAAAGATATTTCATACCTTACGCACTTTTTAAATATTTGTTTGAGGTGATGCAAGTGTTCTTCATCGGATTTTGAGAAAACAATAATATCATCAAGATAAATGACCATGAAATTGTTTTTTTCTCCCACAAATGCGATGCCCATGGCCCTCTGAAAAGTGGCCCCTGAATTCATCAAACCAAAGCGCATATTTTCATACATGAAAGTGACACAAGGAGTAGTGAAGGAAATCTTTTTCTTATATTCTTCAAAAACTGATATTTGATTATATCCGGAGTATCCATCCAGCATGGAAATTCTTTGATCACACACTACTTTCTTCATAATATGATCTCTCTTAGAAAATGGATAGTTGTCCTTCATAGAACACCTGTTTATATTTCTAAAATCTACACACAACCTTATTTCACCATTATTTTTCCTGACAAGTACAAAATTGGCCACCCACTCTAAGTATATGAGAGGTACTATGATCTTTGCATCAAGCAGTTTCTTCACTTCTTTTTCAATAATGGGAAACAACATAGGGTTGAATTGTCTCATTTTATATCTAAAAGTTTAGAACATGCTTTGAAAGGAATCTTATTCTGAATAATTTATGTGCCAAAAATATTGAGGTCTTCATATGACAAAGAAAAACCATCAAAAAATTCCTTCATGAGATTTACATACCTACTCCTTTACTCTTCAGGCAATGCTTTGGAGAGTTTTACAATCTTTGGATTGGTATCAGTCCCAATATTACAGTCAACAACATCATTTTCTTGTCTTTGAATTGAAGATATATTGGAGACATCATTGTTGTCAAAGAGCCTTTCAAGGGGTACTAGACCCTTTGGAATGTGGTTTTTCTTCAATTATACAATCTTATGACCTGCAATTTTATCCTAAAGAGGGACATCGGTTTGAATTTCTGCATCATCATCCTCATTTTCCTTATCAATAGAGATTGTAAAAAATTCACCCACAGTTTCTAAAAACCTCTAGACTTCTCTGGACAAAAGTTATACCAAAAGCTAGAAAAAAGTTTTCAACAAGGTCCCATACCTCATTTATGTATTGCCTCAACCTTTGATGCTTTGTCTGATACATGTTCTTGATTTGATGAATAATTAATTTTGAATCTCCAAAACCAACAATTTTATCAATTTCCATATCCTTTGCAGCTCTTAATCCCAGCAATAAGGCCTCATATTCTGCAATATTGTTGGTGGTGTCGAATTCTAATTTATATGATAGAGGTATGACTTCCTTGGTAGGGGAAATGAATACAACCCCAACACCAGATCCTTATTTTGAAAAGGAACCATCAAAGAACATCTTCCACACTACATGTTCCATATCCTTTACTTGGTTATCCACGGATCTGACTGCTAATGGTTCAAAAACATCATCACTTATATGAAATATGGATGATCAAATTTCATCATCAACTACATAGATAGGGTGATATCCCGGATTTTCATGATCACTTACAAGATAGGCTAGTATGAATTCCCTGTACAACCTTTGGTGTTCCCCTCCAAATATGGGTATAGTAGCATATGTAAGGTCCATTTGTAAGGATTCTCCTACCTTATTAGCCTAAGATCTGGATAAAAACATGCCAAATTTAGGTGGTATATCATCCACTACCACATCCATAACAACACTCTTCATAGGTAGTTGGGACAAGGTAACAACCAGATCTTTGATAACCCCTGGACATTTAACTTTTTTAGAATCAAAGGAATAGAGATCTTGGTAGGGTTTTGTAATGTCAATACCTAATTCATCCATGACTACCTTAGGCATAACAGTGTGTGAGGCTCCAGAGTCCATAAGGAAGTTGTGCAGAATTTTCTCATGAATGTTTAGGGATATGTAAAATGTTTAGAGAATTTTATTCTCAGGATAAAATTCAACTTTTATCCGGATAAAATTCAATGTTTAGAGAATTTTATTCTTAGGATAAAATTCAAATTTTTCCTCCAAATCTAATAGAAGACCCTCAAATTGTCTATAATTCAATTTTATCTTACCAATAACAAATGCAAAAAAAAATTCAAACAAAGAAAAAACACACCACAAAGTAATAAAGAGATAAGTATAAGAAACCTCAGAAAACAAAGCATGGTAAAACATGGTTTTTTGAAAATGGGAAGTCATGAACAAGTTCAAGGACTAACACCACTATTGAACTTTCTACATAGTAGTTATGTCAAAAGGCTGAGAAGTTTGAATGTATAACGCTGGTAGTATTGTGAAGCAAGTGTGTTCATGTAGTCTATAAAAATGTTTGTATCATTCTAGCAATTTTATGGTCGAGGGAGTGGAACTTCAATATAAATGAATTTTTGGCTATTCCTTGGATAAGAGTGCATAAATCCATACATCTTCAACACCACTTTTTAGGTCCTCCACTTTATTTGATCAACTTAAGTTCAAATATTGGCCTCGTCCATTCGAGAGATTTTTCGGCCATTACCCATTTCTCTAACCTACATGCAGTGTTCTCAATACGTACATGTGTAATAGGTAACCTTCTCCATTTCATACTCATGGGATTCCCATGTTTTACGATAGTGCAATTTAGGGTTCTTAACCCTATTTAAACCATAGTTGTCAAATTTGGTTAAATTCGGACAAAATAAGAAAATTTGATTGGAATAGCCATAGAATTTTTTCTTTGAATTTTTACCATTCTTTATCGTATCGAATTTGAATTCAAACTTAACTATGATTTAAACTCGCCATTAATAATACATAATATAGTTGAAATAATTAAATTAAAAAAAATTATATGATTAAATTATATATATATATATATATACAACTTGAGTGGGTCTAATAGTTAAGAACATGTGTTTCCTCTTAAAATGTCTCATACACCAATTTGGTGTCTGGCTTGGCCGTGACTTTAAAAATAGATTATTATTATTATAAACACCAAACACATCAATCATTCCTCATTCTCCATTTATTAAATCCCATAACAAAACACCATTATTTTCATTACTACCAGACTTAACCCCCACCAACTAAGACTTCCAATAACCAATTAAGATTTAAGAAGAAATAAAGTCAAGTGATGTACATTTGATGTACATTTGTCTTTGATATTTTTCTTGTCATCTTACACAACCTCCCTTGAAATGGAAGATATTTGCGATTATAAAATCTTGACATCTATTATCAATTGGTTTAACTTTAAATATATATAAAAGAATATAGCCATTTACTATATATGTATATGTGTGGGGGTTTAATAATTTTTTAATAAATTATATTGAATTCTCTTGAATTTTTTTATTAACTATTCTAAAAACTAAACCCATTTTATGTTGATAGCTAATCAATTATTTTAACACATATAATAATTTATATAAGGATTTCAAACAATCACTAATATTTTATATAAAAGTTTTAAAAACTTAAACAACACCAACCAAAATATAACTCATTACACAAATAATTGTTGCAACTCCTTAAACATGAAACGACCTTTCTAATGAAACAAATCTAGCAATGAACATCATCACTAACAAATTACTTCAAGCTCCTTGAATCTGTTTCAACTTTATGAAATTCTTCCTCAAGAGATTATTAACTATTAATAAGGACTTCAAGACTAAAACAAATTTGATCCACTAGAAAAGTAAATGTTGCAACTCCTTAAACATGGAACAACTTCTCTCATGAAACAAATCTAACAATGAACATCATTAATAACATATTACTTTTAACTCCTTGAATCTATTTGAACAATTTCAACTTTGTAAAATTCTCCCTTAACACACTATTAACAAGGCCTTCAAGTCTAAAAACAAAATTGACAAATCTTTGAAGGATAAATACAAATAAAGATTTCCCATATTACACCACTTCCTATGCCCAAACATATAGCTTAATTGGAAATCACAATTCTAATACAACTCAAATGGATTAATGGTTTCACATGCATATCCATTTAGAAGAGCATACATAAGTACATCATATGTACACACTCCAACACATGGAGTCAATCACTTTAAGTGGCCAATACCAATTTTAATTCCCAAGAGAAATTAATGTACTCTTGCATGATCCAAGTACAACAAGATAGTTTCCAAGCATGAACAATCATGTTTCATGCGTTTTGGTTTCCTTGATTTTTCCTCCCCTTCATAGAAATGGAGTAGGCTAACTCGGGAGAAAACAGACCCTCTTTTCAGGAAAAAAAGGGCCTAAATCCATCCAGATTTTCATGGGTAGCCTGAGTTTCAAGGGTAGCCTAAATCCATGCATTTCAAAACCTTACCCCGAGGTTTTTCCCCATTTTAAACCAACCCATATGCTCAGAAAATTGACCAGAGTTATGGATTGGCCAGAAATTTAAAACCTCACTGTCGGAGGACCTGTTGGAAAGGTAACTCGGGAGGGAAGATTCTCCCGAGTTAACCTACTCCGAAACAAATTATGTGCTTCTTTAAGTGAAATAATATGCGATAACTATACTTAAACCTCTCCCAAAATATTAAACACGTGAGAACATAACAAATGCTTTTGTCACATGGGCAATCACCACTTCAATGAATGAAATATTACTAGAGTTGGGACATGGATGTTATACACCTTGAGATATTTAGCATAGTCTTCTTACCAAATTATTATACTAGTGATGGGACAAGGGTGTTATACACCTTCCAGTTCTTAGTAGAGCAGGGAATAAATGTAAAAGTTGTATCACTAGTAGGCAGTGAATGCTAAGCAACAATAGTTGACCAATTAGTTGTTGATGATTTTTAGCATGTAGAATTGGAAAGCTATAAACGGTTTATGGTGTTTGTTATTCCTATTTATTGAATACTAAGGTTGGAGAAAATTAGAGAGTGAGTTTTAACTGCCAAAATTTCTTCAGAATCCTCATGCTATTGCTAAATACTCTTGTTGAGAGCACATAGACTCTATAATTTATGGTAACCATTTAGTTGCTAAATAATACATTGAATGTGCTTTAGAGTGTGGAGTTTTTCTCTCGCAAAGGTTTTCCCCAGGAAATCATTGTCTATTTTTTTATGTGTTGTTTCATTACAACTCTATTTCTTTAATTTATGCATATTTTTCTCTCATTAATTCTTGCAGGAAGCATATTTTTCACTTTTTCTTCCTTTCATTTGGTATCATCCCAACCACCAAATGAAACCTTATGTAGAAGAAAATATACGTAAGCTTAATGTGGTATCTTACGTAGAAGAAAATATTCTTACATGGGGACATGGAAAGCATGTCTAGATTAGAAACGAAGAAGTTTAATGGCACTACCTTTGAGTTGTGGAAGCTCAAGATGGAGGATCTTCTCGTAGATCAAAATATGTGGGTTGCAATATATGGAACCAAACCTGTTGATATGAAATATGAAAAGTGAATGATGTTGGAGAGAAAGACAAGAAACCTTATCAGGATTTGTTTGGACAATTTGGTGTTATTGAAAATTTATGAAGAAAAAACCACAACAATTCTCTAGAAGAAGTTGGGGGATTTGTATTGGGCTAAATCCATGATTAATAAAAAATTTATGTGGAAAAAGTTGTTTTCCTTTAAAATGGGTGATGGTGATTTTGTAACTAAGTTCTTGAATGCATTTAATACTATTGTGACCCAGTTGATCTCAGTTGGAGTGAATATGGATGAGGAGGATAAATGTATGACCATTTTTTGCTCTTTGTCATATTCATGGGACAACCTGGCAATGGCCATTGGAAGTATTGTAAAGACAATAGTCTTTGATGAGGTCATGGTTTCTTTACTCTTATAGGAACTGAGGTGGAAAGTTTTTGAATTCACAAATGAGGCCTTTGTTGTTCATGGAATATCTAAGGAGAAATGAAAGAAGAGAGAAGATGGTAGATCCAAATCTCATGGGAGACATAAATCTCCTGGAAAGTCCAAGGAAAAATATCAGAACTGTGGCAAAGTTAGGCATTTCAAAATATACTACAAGGAAGAGAAAAAGAAGAATAAGAAGGAAAATAATGATTATGATAACGAGTCTAAAAATTTTCTCAAAAGAATGGTGGATTTGCCTTTGTTGCATCTTTGTAAACCCATGCATTGGCAGAGTGCATGGTTGATAAACTTTGGAGATTCCTTCCATATGACTTCCCATTAGCATTGGTTTTCAGTGTATGAGAAATATTATAGTGGGATGGTATACCTTAGTGGTGACTCGTCTATCAACATAGTTGGTCATGGTAGATTCGTGATCAAATTCCCTTATGGAAGAGTAAAAAGGATCAATGGAGTTTTACACATTTTGGTTCTAGCATGAAACCTACTACTAGTAAGCACACTTAATGATGTGGGTGTCTAGAATGTTTTCTCTAGCAAAGGGTGTGAGATGGTTTGAGGAGCTATGGTTCTTGCTAAGGGTGTTTGTGTGGGCACTTTATTCTAGCTTGATGCCTACACTATTCAGTGTAATAGTTCTTCAATTTCTGCAATGGAGATATCTATAGGATTTACACCTTCACAATCAGAACCTATATCTACTTTATATATGGTCATGATTTTTGGGTGCCTAAACAAGCTCTTGCTTTAGAAAGCAAGTTCCCTGCGTAGAAGACAATGTCATGACACAAAAGAATGGGCCATATAGGTGAGAATGACCTATGAGCCTTGAAAAACAATAAAAACATTGTTGATGGATTGAATGTTTGTGCTCCTGAATTTGATTTTTGTGAGCATTGCATATATGGAAAGCATGACCATGTCCAATTTTATTCTAGTTCTCATAAATCTTCTAGGTCATCGGACTTAATTCATCTTGATGTATTTGGTCTAGTTAAAGTTCCTTCAATTTCTATGTCTTTGTATTATGTGTCATACATTGATGATTGTTCTAGAAGGACATGGGTATATTTTCTTAAAAGAAAATATGAGGTTTTTAGTGAGGTTAAGAAGTTTAAATCTCTCTTGGAAAATTAGATTGGTAGGAAGATTAACGTGTTGAGCACTAATAATGGTGGTGAGTTTTGTTCTACAGATTTTGATAAGTTTTGTAAGGAGAATGACTTTGAAAGATATAAGACAACTCCATATACCCCCTAGAAGAATGGAGTTGTAGAAAAGATGACAAAAATGTTGATGAAGATAACTAGGAGTATGCTTACTGGAGCTAGCTTAAAGAAGAATTTTTGGGAAAAGGTGGTTTCTACTACATGTTACTTGACTAAAAGGTCTCATGCTTTAGCTCTTATGGGTAAGATCCCTATGGAGGTCTAGATGGGAAAGAAGACTTCACTTTAGCATCTTCATGTTTTTGGTTGTGAGGTGTATGTTCATGTTCCTAAGGAGAAGCTGTTGAAGTTGGACAACAAGGTTGTGAAATGTATCTTCATAGGCTATGGTGTTGGTATGAAAGGGTACAAGCTTTGGTATCCTAAGGATGGAAATTTTTTGTATAGGAAGAATGTTATTTTCAAAGCAGTAAAACCTTTTCCCACAATGGTAACACAAGAAGATGATGAGATTTCAATGGTTCAACTACCACCTACGACTGAGAAATATGAACCAGAAAATGAATAAGAAATTCATGATGAATTTGACGAGAAGGAGGCTTAAGAGAATTTGGAAGAGGAGGAAGAAAATCCACCTCAAACTTTAAGGAGGTTCACCTAGTAAGAATGAAACCAGACAAGTATAATTATAGTTGGTTTGATTTCAAATGCATATTTTATTTGTTTTCTAATACTGATGAGCCTAGAATTGTGCAAGATGCAATAGAGATGGAAGATAGTGATTCTTAGAGATTAACCATGGATGAGGAAACGCTTTCACTTAAAATGAATGATACATGAGACTTGGTACTATTTCCTAATGGATGAAAATATATTGGATGTAAATGGGTATTTAAAAAGAAGATCAATTTAGATGGCAATGTTGAAAAGAAAAAGGAAAAGTTGGTTGCAAAAGGATATTCCCAGATTGAGGGGATATACTTTGGTGATATATTTTTTATCAGGTTCTAATTTAACATCCATTAGGCTCCTATTATTTGTAGTAGCAACTTTTGATTTAGAGATAGAATAGATGGATGTGAAAGCAACATTCCTACATGATGACTTGTAAGATTAGATCTATATGACACAACCAAAGCACTGTGTAGTGTCCCCAAGGCCGAGCCCCGTTGTAAACCATGTTATGAAAGGAATTGTAATTATGTTTTATAGATTGGTGAGCCAAGTTTTTTATAAGCTGGAGGCTTATGTGTTTGTTAGGCCAGGGAGC
>JZKD02S1860024.1:73779-84184 GCA_000966675.3 Picea glauca | reverse complement strand
GAAATTTGACTCTTTCATGGTGAGCCGGAATTATACAAGGAGTGAGTATGATCATTGTGTCTACTTTAAGAAATTGAATAATGGCATATTCATTATCTTAGTATTGTATGTTGATATGTTTTTAGCAAGCAAAATCATAACTGAGATCAACAGGTTAACGGCTCAGATGGCTAGGACGTTCGATATGAAAGATCTACGAGCAGCAAGGCAGATTTTGGGCATGGAGATATTCAGAGACAGGAGGAATGGTAAGCTTTGGTTGTCACAACAGAAGTATGTTGAGAAGATACTTGTGAGGTTTGGTATGAACTATGTGAAACCAGTATCAATCCCTTTGGCTTCCCATTTTAAGCTTTCTTCAAGTTTATGTCCTAGTACAAAAGAAGAAAAGGAATATATGTCTCGAATACCATATGCTAATGCAGTAGGAAGTCCAATGTATGTGATGGTTAGTACAGGGCCAGACATTTCACATGCAGTTGGGGTTGTCAGCAGGTATACGGAAAATCCAGGTAAAGAGCATTGGGTAGCAGTAAAATGGGTGCTTCGGTATCTGAGGGGCACAAGTGATTATTGTATCACCTGTAACAGTGATTGTGAGTTAGTCTGTGGATATGTTGATTATGATTTTGCAGGTGATTTGGACAAGAGAAGGTCAACTTCAGGGTATGTCTTTACTCTTGCAGGTGGAGCTATTAGTTGGATTTCAAAGCTACAAAACATTGTTACTTTATCCACTACAGAAGCAGAATACGTAGTTGCTTCACATGCTTGCAAAGAGGCAGTTTGGTTGAAAGGCTTGTTTGGCGAGTTTGGAAGGATGCAGGACAAAGTAAAGTTACTTTGTGATAGTCAAAGTGTTATTCACTTGGATAAGAATCCATCCTACCACAGTAAAACAAAACATATACCTATCAAGTACCATTTTGTAAGACAAGTCATTGATGAAGGTGGAGTCTCTCGTGAGAAAGTGCATACAAAAGAGAATTGCACAGACATGTTCACAAAACCAGTACTATTGGAGAAGCTACAATGGTGCTTGGCTTCTCTTGGTTTGCAAAAAAAGGTGATGAACGAAAGAAGGAACAAGGTATCAGATTAATTGTTGTCAAGGTGGAGATTGTTAAACGGTGACAACAAATTCCCAGGATTAGGATTTCAGATCCTATAATCTAGCGTTGGTTGTAACCAATAAGACCAAGTTAGAATTTAGTTATGAGCACATTCAATAATTAGTTTCTAATGTACATTGTTATAATTTGATGCATGCTTGTAGAGGCTGAGTGTGAGAGGAGTGAGTGAGATGTTGTAATCTCCATGATCTTAATAATAAGACAATTGATACCTATGCTTGGTGTACGTAGCCCAACGTTTGGGTGAACCACGTGAAATCTATGTGTTTCTTATCTGTGTGTTTATTGATTGTCTTATGTGAATTGTGTTTTCCGCATTTGCAATTATAACAAGTTAGACATGAAGAGTGAACTATTGTGTGAGTTTCACTATAACAACAAGGGATTGTTACTATTTTTCTGGTAGTTTCCCTAGAAATGAGCTCCCTTGAGTTTTGTAGTAGTGAGATTCTTGGTTTATTGTGCCAGAGAGACCCTGATAAACGAATGGGATGTATGATGTACTGAGAGTAGTGAATGGGTTCATTCCTTGGGTTGGGTTGGTCGAGAGGAAGAGAGATAGTAGAAAATTAGGATAGTTGTAGGAGAATGCTAGTGTCAAATATCATGGAGGGAGAAGTAGTGTTGTGGGATTCTCTGAGTTATGAATGGACAGTTGATTTCTAGCCCCATCTCGGGGGTGACTTGATATTGATATTTAGAACAAAAATTCTATGGTTGGGTGGAACGTTCATCCCAAGCAACTGGTTGCACAACCGTTTTTAAAAGATAAGTGTTTTATCTTGTTTTTTGGTTACATTATGAGTTTAATTGTTGTGTATTAATTCTATGTTTAAGAACGATTTACATGCTATTGTATTTGAGTTTATTAGCTGCATTTTATGTTATTTTAGAATGTTGTAGATGCATCTAGTTCATGATATCAACAAATCATTAAAACAATATGGTTTCATGTAATTAATACACTTCAAGATTAGCTAGCAAAAAAAATAATAATTTTATCAGTATTTATGTACGTAATGGACCTTAATTGGTTGGACTGGGGAACATTACATCCATACAAATAAAGAAGTTTTTATAGTTTTAAAAATAATTCCAAGGGCACAAATAAACAAATAACACAAACAAATCTTTGACTTGTGCACTGTTAAAGTGTTTATTACTTTTCTACGTGACTCTTCTCCATTCTAAATTTAATTTGTCCTTGGCTTAATTCTTACTAATTATTATTTGTTTTATATGATTTTAATTTGAAAAATGCAATATCTCATGATCTTGTTTTTTTTTCTTAAAAAAAAAAATAATATTCACTATATACATTATCATGAGATAAAAAGACAATATGATCATTACAAAAAAAAAATATCATATATATTGAGCATGATGTGTACGATTTGGGTCTTTGTTGAAAAACATTATACTTACAAATCTCCCTTTCCTAATATTTGATTTGAAGCAGTCACATACCTTTATCTTGCTACACCACCATACCCGTTGAGAGCATGATATGTCTTATGATTTTAGATGGAGGCACTTTTAGTTTTGAGATACTAATCTTTGCTTGGTCTAAAATCTATATTTAATTTTTGGAGTATTAATATTTGAGTGTATTATTGTGACTATTTTCTTGCAAATCTACATTGCACATACATGAGTATAGCAATGTTACCATTGGAATCTTAATTCATAAGTGTATTGTTGTTATTGATATGTTGTTTTGGGAATGGTATTGATTATGTTACCTCCTAGCATACTAGGAAGTCTTGGGTAGTATTTAAAATTTGTTATCTATGTCACTTGAGTATTATTATGTAGCAATGATTGTAGTATAATGATTATGTATAGGAAATATTATTGCTACAAATATTATATTTAGAGAGTGGTATGATACTCTTACCTTGTAGCATATTTTGAAGTCTTGGGTATTAGTTTAAAGTTGTTAATTACATCAAATCTTTAAATCTTGAATAATATTTCAATTTAGTGATATGCATTGTGTTGATTTTTTAATAAGTAAGGATTAAGCAAGAACTTCATTTCATCTTAGCATTTTACTTAAATCATAAAAAAAATTGCAACAACCAAGATCACAAGAAGAAACACCATGTACAAGAACATAAGAAGTATTATGGGAAACCCTTTTCAACAAGGGAAGAAAACTCATCCAAATCCTTTGCTATATTCTTCAAGAGAAAGACCTTCACCACCAAGAAAACCTAACACACAAGAGGGTGCGCCCAAGAGAGGTGTGCACATTTCCCAAGAAGGTGTACTTGCTGAAATTTCCAAACTCACACAAAAGATATCATTCCTCAACGGGGAATTTACCTTTACTTATATTAGAGATGACCTGTCAACAGAAGTGTCTATTGGCACAACAGGGTCGACCTCTATATCTCATATTATAATTAATATTAACCAGATTAATTATCTTTTACATTAATTATCAATTACATTAAGGTGGGGTCAACTTGTACCCTTTACATTACAATTAGGGTTATAGGCAAGTCTGACTCTTGAACAATGTAGCAAGGGATCTCATACACCCACTAGTGCCCGGCCACTAGGGGCACATCCATAGGGATGTCCATATCTTTGGCTCACTGCATTACATAAAAGAACCACTTCTTCACTAGTGCTCAGCCACTAGGATCACGTTCACATGTGCTCGTCCACAAGCACGTCCACTCAACAGATCTTCTTTCCCACTACATTACACAGGAGAGTCATTTGGAGTTTCTCATCAACTCTCTGCTCATAGGAGGCTAATACATCATCTTCATTTTTGTCTCATGATGATGCACCCAGCACTTTGGGATTTCACATGTTCACCTTGTGCTCAACCACATGCATGTCCAACTCTGCAGATCTACTTTCTCACTGTGTTACACAGGAGAATCATCTGGAGTTATTCTCAAATCTCTGTACGGAGGAGGCCATATCTATGTTCCATCTATGTCTCAGATAGGAACCACACACCACTCTCAGGGGCTCTCTCTCAGGTTTGTGTCCTGGAGAATGTCTCACATAGCTGCAATCATCAACACTCCCTATTAGCTAGGGAGGCATTATTCATCATGCCAAGTCTCACACGGATGTATTTTAAACTTTGTTCTTGGTTGTAGTTATCAACACTCCCTCTCAACTAGGGAGGTATCCTTCACCAAGCTACTTTGGTGAACATGTTTGCAATCTACTCATGTGTAGGAAGGTATTGCAAGTGTATTATTTTCCTCTGCATCATGTCTCTGATATAATGATATTTTATCTCAACATGTTTTGATGTTATCATGAAACACTGCATTCTCAAAGAGCTTTACACACAGCTCTGGTTATCATCATAGGATCCATCTCATGATCAAGTAAATCTGTCAGAAGCTTGTGAAATCGCATTTCTTCGCATACTCAATGATATATACTCTACTTCTATGGTACTCAAGGCCACAAGGCTTTGTTTCATGCTGCACCAGGAAACCATGGAAAACTTCACGGTAAAACAATAATCGTATGTGCTCTTCCGGTCCACTGTAACTTTTGTCCATTCTACATATCCCTACAACCTCAAGTCTACACTGGAGACATATCACATGCCATATCTAATTGTGCCTCGTAGATATCTCAATACTTGTTTCGCTATTGTCAGTGAGTGTGTCTCGACTGACTCATGGAATGACTAAGTACATTCACTGCATAACATGAATCAATTCTAGCGTTAACCAGATACATCAGTGATCCAATCAATTGTGGATCAATCTCGTATGAATCATCATCATTCATTTTCTTCAAATCCATCGTCGTGGATTTGCATTCTATCATACTAAACTTATTTAATATTCCCACTCTGTGTTTTCCTTGACTCGGAAAAATCTCATCGGTCCTCTGTCATACTTCTTGTCCCAAGAAGTAGTGCATCATACTCATATCCTTCATCTAGAAATTAGAAGTCAAAGCTTACTTGTATCCAACAACAAGGCTTTATGAATAAGTCATCAAAATCAAGCTCTCTTCAGCAACACTATAATAATATAGGTTTGGATCAACAATACTCTTGCTAAAACCCAAACTCATCAAGAATTCATCCATCTAATATAGTTTCCAACTCATGGATGGTAGTACAGATGGAAGTGTATACGACTTACTAGATCAAGTGTCTCATCATAGACAACTCCCTCTGTTTGTGAGAATCCTTTTGTTGATTTTTCATAAGCTAGGTTAAGCATGAATTTCATTTCATTTTAGCATTTCACTTAACCATAAACAATAATGTTGTAGCAACCAAGATCACAAGAAGAAACACCATGCACAAGTACACAAGAAGTATCCTGGGAAACCCTTCTCAACAAGGGAAGAAAACCCAGCGAAATCCTTTGCTATATTCTTCAAGAGAAAGACCTCCACCAAGATAAACCTTAGCACACAAGAGGGTGCTTCAAACCCTAGAAGACTAGCGCCCAAGAGAGGTGCGCACCTTTTCCCAAGTAGATGTGTTTGCTGAAATTTCCAAACTCACAAGGAAGATATGATTCCACAATGGGGGAATCATGCCTTACTTATATTAGACTTGACCAATCAACAAAGGTGTTTATTGGCTTAACAGGGTCGACCTCTCAAAGTCACTTTATAATTTATTATTATTATTATTATAAATATTAATTATCTTTTACATTTATTATTAATCAAGTTAATGTGGGGCCGACCTATACCCTTTACATAACAATTAGGGTTACAGGCAAGTCTGACTCTTGAACAACATATAGCAAAGGATCTGATACACCCACTAGGGGCACATCCATAGGGATGCCATAGCTCTTGCTCACTGCATTACACAGAAGAACTAGATCTACACATGTTCACATGTGCTCATCCACAGGCACGTCCATTCTACAGATCTTCATTCCCACTACCTCACACGGGAGAATCATCTGGAGTTTTCTCGTCAACTCTGCTACTCAGAGGAGGCTAACACATCATCTTCATTTATGTTCACATGACGATGCACCCAACACTTTTGGGATTTCACACGTTCACCTTGAGCTCAGCCACAAGCACGTCCAACTCATCAGATCAATTTTCCTACTGGATAATCATCTGGAGTTCTTATCACTCTCTTTGTGGAGGAGGTCATCTCTACGTTCCTAGATTTGTCTTAGGTAGGAACCACGAACCCTTCTTAGGGGCTTTCTCTCATGTTTGTAATCTAAGAGAAATGATTCACATAGCTGCAATGATCCACACCTCATAGGTTTGTAAGTTGGAGAATGTCTCACATAGTTGCATTCATTAACACTCCCTCTCAGCTAGGGAGGCATTATTTATCATGTCAAGTCTCGTACGGATGTATTTTGATTTTTGTCTTGGTTGGAGTTATCGTCACTCCCTCTTAACTAGGGAGTCATTCTTCACGAAGTTAATTTGGTGAAGATATCTGCAAACTGCTCATGCGTACGAAGGTAATACATGTGTATGATTTTCCTCTGCATCATATCTCTAAAATAAGGATATTTCATCTCATCGTATTTCGATCCATCAGGAAACACTGGTTTCTCAAGGAATTTTACTCACGGCTCTTGGTTATCATCATAGGATCCATATCATGGTCAAGTAAATCTGTCAGAAACATGTGAAGCCACATTTCTTCGCACACTTGATGTTTATATACTCTGCCTCGGTGGTACTCAAGGCTACAAATTTTTGTTTCCTGCTGTATTAGGAAACCAAGGAAAACTTCACGATAGAACATCAGTCGGATGTGATTTTTCGGTTCACTGTACTTTCTGCTCAATCTGAATCGGCATATCCTGCAAACTCAAGTTTATACTAGAGGCATATCTTAGGCCATATCCAACTATGCCTCGTATATATTTCAATACATGTTTTTTTGTTTGTCTAGTGAGTCTATCTCGGTTGAATCGTGAAATGACTAGGCACACTCATTGCATGGCATGAATCAATTCTGGTGTTGACCAGATACATTAGTGATCCAATCAGCTGTGGATCAGTCTCATCTGAATCATCATCAATCTTCTTATTTAAATCCATTACGATGGATTTTGCATTCTGTCATATTGAATTTCTTTAATATTTTCACTATATATTTTTCCTTGACTCAGGAAAATCTTATCGGTCATCTGTCATACTTCTTGTCCCAAGAAGTAGTGCATCATACTCAGATTCTTCATCTCAAATTTAGAAATCAAGGATTACTTGTAACAACAATGCTTTCTGAATAAGTCATCGGGATCAGGCTCTCGTCACCAACACTGTAATGATATAGGTTTGGATCAACAACACTCTTGTTGAAATACAAACTTATCAAGAATCTATCTATCTGATATAATTTCCAACTCATGGATGGAAGTGTATCTGGTTCACTGGATCAAGTGTCTCATCATAGACAACTCCCTCTATTTGTGAGAAACCTCTGGCTATAGATCTTGTTTTGTATTTCTTGACACTTTCATCAGTTGCATGCTTTACCACAAACTTCCCTTTCTGGTCCTTGAATAATATCATATGCATCATTCTTTTAAGATATACAGGTATTCTTCTGTTATGGCATTTTTCCATATTGGTTCTCTTGTTGCTTCTCTAAGACAAGGAGTCTCGGCATCAATGAAGTGGCTCATGACTAAAGGATAGCTCGAAAATCTCTTTTTCTATCTTGGAATGTGCCTTGAGAGGCTTGTATGCTTCTTTGCCTCTTGCAGAGTGAGTCTAGGTAGGCATTTTATGCCCTACTGCAATATCTCTAAACATGTCAACTATAGAAACTGGATAGCCTGGAGTAATGTTTTTCTCCCTCTGAATTTATGAAGGGGGAGAAGGTATTGTATCACTGTCAAACTCCATATGAGATTCTCTGGGTCTTTGAAAAATTGTCTCTTCTTCAAGGACAACGTCTCTACTTGTCTCAATCTGTCTCTAACTAGGGATGTCTTTGAAGATTCATTGTATCCTTTCTTCCTAAAGGATCTAGCTTGGACTTCTTCTCTTTGGGTACATGAAAATACATTGGGCACCCAAATAAACTGAAGTATTCAATCTCAGGATTTATTCCGGTGAAGACTTCTTCGGGAGTTATGTTTTCAAAGTCTGGTGAAGATTCTTGTTCTACACATATATTGTGTCATGCATGCTTCTCCCCGTGGAATCCTAGAAGGATTTTGATCATGCTTTGTAGCATTGGTTATCTCAATGATAGTTATAAGCATCTTCTTTTCTTGTTTAACTTATTTGGAAAAAGAAAACAAATAGAGCCAACACAAGAATATCTCCTAAAGGAGAATAATGAGTACATCTCAAGAATCAAAACAATTTAAGGAATATTGTCACCTCTATCATGCTAATATTGATACCTTCATTGGATTGTTGCCTAAATCAATGTCACTTGTTCATTTCAAACTATACACTCATTGAAAGCAATATACTCTTTCAGTTTTTCTTATATCATGGCTAAAATTAATGAATCAAATTATTGTTCATTATAACGTCGCAAGTCTAAAGTTGTTTATTGTTGATCTCCAATATACAAAATATAGTTCTCAAACTATTGAAACTCTTAAATAAAACATCTCAGTTAATGTACTTGGGTGAGTGTTTAGTATCATGGCTAAGAAAGAAACAATCATCGGTATCTTTATCTACAGTCAAGGCAGAGTATATTGCAGCAGCATCATGTTGTACACAGGTTCTTTGGATTAAACAAACTCTGATAGATATACAGGTTGAGTATGATAAGACCATTCCTATATATTGTGATAATACAAGCACCATCGGTAACTCGAAAAACTCGGTGATGCACTACGAGACGAAGCACATTCCAATCAAGTATCATTTTCTATGGGAGCAGGTTGCAGAAAACAATATCAAAGTTGAGTATGTGGGAACAAAAGAACAAGTGGCGGATATCTTTACAAAACCACTTCCACGGGAATCCTTTGAATATCTTCGCCAAAGACTTGGAGTTATTTCTACTCCAAAATGAATGCTTTTTTAACGCTTTTTGAATGCTTATCTTATATGTATTAGATTTACACGAGAAAGAACCTTAAGAGGACAATTCAGTCAGGGGGAGCAACCCCGGATGGAAAGATACCTTTTCCATTAAAGACAAAGGGGGAGAGTTTTTATCAGATGCAGAGGATAGAGGAATAGTTCCAGGGGGAACAGATTTATCAGATGTAGAGGACAAAGGCATGGTTCCGGGGGAGCATGAGTGATATGATTTTAGTATTGTATCAGAGTGTTGCCATCAATGGAAAAGGGGGAGATTGTTGATTAAGGTTGGTTGTCATTGATGTCAACCCTTGAAGAAAGCCCCGCAACACAAAGTTTTGGGTAATGGACCCAAGATTGTTTGATGTAAAGATGACTCATTATTGTCTCTTCATGGTTGACAAGAAGTAAATATGGATGAACTCCAAAGTGGTCCCCTTATGGTGAAATCCCTCACGGGAATATGCTTTGCAGAGTAAGAGAACCCATGCTTAATTCTGGAATAATGAGTTGAAGGACAGTGAATTTGTCAGGGAAACTATCCTAGATAGATAGTGCTTGTCATGTCATTTATGGTGGTATGTGGAACGTCACATAACTCCTCACGGTTAGAGATTTATGACCATATGAAGTTGGAGAACCCCTCATAAGTCTTATAGAAGCCCCCAAGGGTCAAAGTACTTTGCAAAAGAAATTATTTTAAATAAAGAAGCCCTAAAATAAGGAAAGTGTAAGGCTACATGAAGATATAAATAAGAGGCAAAGCTCACTCATTAAACACACAGTTGTACATTTTGTATCTCTATTTTCTTGTGTAAAGCTTCTTGTAAATACTTGTGGATACATCTGAAGTAGTGAACGTCTAAGGTAGCACGAAGGGTTGACGGCGAAATTCTTGGATTTATAGAAAACCTCATTTTCTAATGCATACGTGGATTGTTTGTGTATAGGGTGCATATACATTGAAGGTATACGCGGGCTGGTTGTGTATAGGGTGAGTATGTACGTGGGTTGATTGTGTATAGGGTGAGTATATGTTGATAAAGCCATGAAACTTGAGAAGATGAAGGTGAAAAGGTTTTAGATTCTGAGATCAAGCTCCCAGGAAGGTCTAGAGTGCTCAGATACATCAAATCCATCCATTGGTTCAAAAGGTGTGTCTTATTTCTATGAATAGTTGGATTTTGATGTATGCATGAGGAATGGCAATGGAGATTTGAGGATTCTCCCTAGAGAGACTAGTGGCTACATGGGATCTTCTGTATAAGTCATATCTA
>JZKD02S1860013.1:67088-84185 GCA_000966675.3 Picea glauca | reverse complement strand
CTCTTCAACTTGCGCAGGAGTCCGGGGGACATCCCTCATCAACCTTACAACAAAGAATTGACATCTTTCTCATGTTAGAATAACAAAGGGAGAAAGATAAATCAAAATTCATAGCTCACCAGCAGATAGTTAAAATATGGTTTGACAAGCATAAGGCTAAAGAGAAAATTTTTGAAGTAGGATACTTAGTCTTGAAATGGGACAGATCAAATGAGTCTAAAGGCAAACATTCTAAGTTTCAAAACCTATGCCTCAGACCTTTACAGGTGGACGAGAAGATTGGGGCAGGCACTTATCGGTTACAAAATCTTAGGGGGGAACCTGATGCCCTCCTAGTAAATGGCCAAGCCCTAAAACAATACTTTCAATAAAAAAAAATGAGGATATTTTATGTTTTTGCGTGCATATTCTCATAATTTGTTTTTTAGCTAGGTCTATTACAAAATGCATCTTCTTTTGTTTCCTTTTTCTATTTGGAATTCTGTGCTTTTGAAGTTTGTGTTTAGCAAGACAATGGTTGACCTCAAAACATGCGACATAGCAAACTCTCTTCCTAACTCATCGCTCACATACAAACACGAGAAAGCATTGAGGAACCTGCAATTGTTTCTAGGGGCTCTCTATCTAACCTACGCAGATGAACAACTTTGGAGAAATGTCAAAAGTGTCTTCTTAGTGTCTTGGTAAGACCTTAAGGGAAAAAAGGAAAGCTGGAAAGGATTACGTGCACCTCAAAGATAGAGCTAGTAACCTTCACCTTAACCATCTCATCTTTCAAAATAACAGACGTCATCCTCTCCCACTCGCTCAGGGAATTCTGCTGAAATAAAATAGACTTTATCAAATGAGTGGACAGAAGGAGAGGGTATGCATATATTTCCCCCAGGGCTATGGATGCTCCCTAGTAGTGGAGAAAGGTCTGTGATGTCGGGGTGACTTCGTCGGGGCTATGGATGCTTGCTGGTAGCGGAGCAACACCATAGCAAGTGAGTAAAGGTAACTAAAGCCTCTGTTCTAGTGAATGTTTTACTATACCTTTGTAAAAGAGGGCATGAGTCAGGGTTATAGGAAATGAAAGAGGAACAAAGGTTAACAAACCCCACATGAAGACCCGGAAGCATCAACCAGGGAATTTCAAATGCAAGGGTAAAAGAGGCTCTATTTAAAACTAGTTAATTTCTCCACCAACTTTTGCATCAGCTGAGCCCCAAAGGAGGAACAAAGATTCTTATTTCTCCCAGTAAGTCGTCATTTATTGAGCACTCAACACACCCTAAAAAGCCTATGTCAAAATTTTACTTTTTGGGGTACCACTTGATCTTTTGCACTGTCTAATTAGACTTCATTGAAAAAAATGTTTCCTTTGCTTGTCATTTTGATTCTCATTAAGTATTTAAAAGTTTTCTTGAATCTATGAAAACCCATGACTTAAAAGGCTTAACTTTTCCATAAGAATCAGTAGCTAAAAAAATGTTTCACCCAATGTGTCCAAATTCGGCATCGGAAAGGATTAAAAGATGAAACAAAATCGCTCGAGAGAACCACAGTCGTCGAGCCCCGATCTTCATCGGCATCGGCAAAAGGAATATTTCTTTCACGACAAAAATTACACGAGGATATCATCGATAGCCAATACCCGAAGCATTTCGACATCGACGCATTTTTGAGAAAGTAAGTTCATAGAAAACGTAATAGTTTTTTTTTCGATCGTCGAATTCCGAAACATTCCAGCATCAGGAGTTTTTTTAGAACGCTAGCCCAAAGGAATCTACACGAGAGGTTTATTCCCAAACGTCGATCCCCGATACCTTTTCGGCATCAGCAGTCCCAAGTTTAGCTTAGAGCGCACAATCTGAACAAAGTCCTGAGCCCGAACATTATCCGCGAGCTAAGTCACGAGTCTTCGATGTCATGTGTCCCAAACTAGTTGTGACACGCCAGCACCATCGAGTATGGATTCGTGGATAACTTGGAAGAAATATGATTTTTCCAAGTGACATAAGCAAGGGGGGGCTACGCAGTGAATCCCAGGCTCAAAAGTATGTTCCAAATCAGACAGGAAAATATATGGACAAAACACACAGGGAATTCATATACAAACAAGGAAATGATACATTCAACTGCTATAACTAGAAACCTTTCATCATTGTTCATGAATTTTCATTATATTTTGACCGATTTCAAATTACATACAACATGAGACTTTCTCGACACTATTTGGCCAACCAAACTAGGTTGCCTTTAAAACTTGAAATTTATAGGTGAAGGCGTCATTTGGTTGCCCCACTCTCTAGTTGTTGTCCCTAGAATCTTGGAAGCAGGTATGTTTTTCTTCTGATGCCCTTTGTGCTTTGCGTAGCTGCACAATTGTATCATGCACTTCCCGGAGCTACCTTTTGATCCACTTCACGTTCCCTTCGTGACCTTGTGATGCTGACACCTCAGGGGTATTTATTGCCAACTATCGTCTTAATTATTTGTTTTCCTGATAGAGTTCGACAAGCGATATTTGTGCATGTTCCAGCTGCTAAGTCGGCCCTCGAACATTAGCTCCCGTGGAATCTACCCTCCTTCTCCTACTCCCACTTTCCCAACAAGTGTCTTCAATAGGCTCCAGCCAAATAGCGCGCATACGTAATTCCTCGACAATTGATCTTGCACGCGACTCACTTAAGACTTGGGTTTCCCCAGCTTCCTTGTTCTTCCTTTGCCTGCCCCTTTTTTGGGGTACCCGTTGTGAGAGAGACATGTCTTCCAACTCCCTTCTCTCTGGTGTGACTTCTTATGCGTCCGCCTTCGCAAGGTGTGATATCATCGTTTCTAGACACAGATGGAAATTCCCCTTTGAAACTTAGGGGTCGCCTGTTGCAAGTAAGAACAAATCCCAGTCTCGTTGGGGCTCAAGCCTGGCACTTCTGTCGCTTCATGTACCCTTTCTTACGTTGTGAGAGGTTCCTGTGGTACAACATGTATCTATTATATGAAAGGAATTTGGTGAGGGCTTGAGGCAGAAAACTTGATCAATCTAGCTCGCGAGATGAACTACCAACAATGAATAAGCTCGGTTGGTGAGCAAAATGCATGCAAAACATCCAGAATTTATAACCGAGCATGCAATGGGTGGAAACGTGCTGAGGAACACTAAATTCATGGCGAATGGATGTTTTTAAATGAGCTGAAGATTTTCAGTGGCACAACCGTGCAACGAGTACATTCCGAGGTGTGCGAGGTACAACAGTTAAGAGTTGCAAGGATTATGTGATACGAACGACGTGATTTCTTATCTTTTAAGCCTTCATGATGAGCTGATAATGGTCGATGCACTTGCCAACATGACTTCTTTTTAGACAACTGGCCTGATCCTGAAGACCATAATGACTTCCCTCATGACAGGGCCCAAATCGTTTGGAACATACTCGTACTTTTACCACATGTTTGACTTTGACATCCTTTCTCGACTCCAAGGGACAACCAGCCACTAGCATGACTTTGACTCTTATGATTATTCTGTACCTTATATTTCATGTTGTGGAACATAGACGTAACCCAACTGAGACTCACCCTGACGAAAGAAAAATGACGGCGCTACAAGAGGGAAGCAAGTAATTCAAAAGCTACAGAGATCCTGTAAGTATCAAATAACCAGGTTTAGCCAGCTTTACAAGTATGTACTAGTCTGGATTTTGCGTGCTTACACTTCATGCACATATTTTACCCAACGTTTCTCTATACGTGGTCTCTAAATGACTTTATGCTTTGATTTCAGGAAAAATTCCTCTGAGTGTTCGGAAAATACGGCGTGGGAATCACATCGGGAGTTTTAGAAAAGTGAGCCGAGTGAGAAAGAAATTGGGTCAAAATCAACCAGAAAATGAAGGATATCGAAATCCTAGAGTTCAACATGCCCGATGACTTCATCAATTTATGCAACATAATTAAATCGCACACTGAGAAAGACTCGTCATTGGCCAAGGAGATAGTGAAAGTGACAGACACAATGTCAGGTCTGGTGCAACGGTTTATGGAACACCCAATCAGAGCTCGGGATGTGCTACAACAGTTAAGTGCCAGTTTGGTGAAGTATCGGGCGCATGCAGTGGAGATCAGAGAAATTTTCATCGCCCCGATGGAACAACATAGATTTCCATACGCCCACACCTGTGAAGAGTTGTTCATCAATTGGTCTGAATACGAGAAGAATCATCTGTTTAAAGTGATACCTTGAGATAACTCATAGACAAGCTGATAGGAGAACACCACGTGGAGAATTTTGTTTACTCATCTACACTTACTCATTAGTTTCAGTTGAATTTTATGTTATAAATAAGAGCATCGACCAATTATTTAAGGGTCGATGGTTGTTGCAAGAAACTCTCTTTTTTGGTTTGTTAAGAATTATTTTGGAGCTACCCTTAATTAAGAAGTTCTCCTGGACCAGAGACAATTTTATGTTTTTGTCAAATGCATGTATGATTGGACGTGGAGAAGAACTATTTCCTATCCTGTTTCATGAATGGATGTTGTAATGAGTAAGAGCTATTAAATCCATTGATAAGTTATCGGATGCAATGTTTTACAGTTCTTTCTTTAATGATGAAGATGAATATTTTTGTTATTATGTGATGAATGATTAGAGTTAAGTGAATTATTTTACTTGCCATTATTTATCGCATATGTGTTTTCTTTATGATGATTTGTATTTCAGTCAGTAATTGGATACTCACACAATTAATGTATTAGTACTAGGCCCGTGGTATATAATTATTATCTGCATGCTTGAGTAGCGGGTTATCCCAAGCTCGGCCTCTTCTCCAGTAGTTAAAATTATTCCTGTTTTGTTACCTAGTTGGTTTATATTGGCTCCCATCTTATATCGGTCCTACCTAAGAGAAAATACAAAAAATATAAATTCCAAACTGAAGGAGAGGCCCTCACAAGAAAATGTAAATCCCATCGATTAATTGGTTGGATCACGAGATCTGGAGAACCATTCCACTATTAAACGCTGCAGAGTCTAATTGGGCCTCGATGGAGGGTTTGGTTCCTATTATTGAACAAAATGGATTTAGGACCCATCAACAATAGGTATATCCAAACAAAGATGGATTTATTGGACATCTCCTCACTGGGATCCTCTTATCGATATGCAGTCACAATTGAGCAGAAATTCAAGAAACAGACTAACTTGGAGAAGTATAGACAGAGAAAGGAAGGCCAACCTCAAGAGAGCTAGTCCAAGATGCAGGAAAAGAAGGGTAATATAAAGTCTAAGAAAGACACTGGAAAGTGGTGTGAGTTCCACAACAACCCTTGGCACAACACTTATGAATGTCAATCAATACAGTGATTGGTGGTCGAGCTCAAAGACAAAGAGCCGAACCCTGACTTGGACCCTGATTTAGAAAATAATAAAAGGAGATAGATCATTGATGTAGAACCCACTACTATTGTCGCAACTGCAACAATCCAACAAGAAGAGGATCCCAAGGAGGGGGAGAAACTCTTCCATTCACAGATGTGGGTGAAGGGGACCCCACTAGATTTTATTGTTGATAGTGGAAGTCGAAATAACATCATCTCAGTAGAGGTTTTCAAGCAGTTGGATTTTCCAACAACACCACACCCATAGCCATACAACATCGGGTGGCTTCGCTAAGGTCAATATCTTTGTGTCAGTCAGTAATGTCACATGTCCTACGACATCAAGCCCTTCAAGGATGAGGTATTTTGTGATGTTTCCTCACTGTAAGTATGTGATGTTCTATTAGGCCAACCAAATATGTGGAGGCGTCGTGATATTTATGAGTCTCGACCTCGTACCATGATTGTTACTCTGGGGGATCAGCTATACAGGATACCAGAGGTAGTTTCGACTGTTAGGGACCTAACCCCTCACGTAGGAAGAATAATATATTTCGATGTAATAAACGTCAATATTAATAAGGCCTAGCAATAAGGAAGAATAAGTCGAATGTAATAAGACTTAATAAAATCTTCTGCTTCTAGAAGGATCTTCCTCTAGATGGTTCTTTTGATAGACATATTTAGTATAAATAGGAGTCAAGGGTATGAGCAATTTTTTCTTGGATATTATTGTAATAGAGCTCTACTCAACTGGAGGTTTCCCCCTCGAAGAGGCAAGTGAACATTGCTCTCAGAATCAAAGTGTTATTTCTGGTGTTATTCTAATATATTTTCCATATTATTGTGGTGTTGTTATGGTTATATTGTTGTTTATCTGCCATTGCTAGCATTTTATTTTTGTTCTGCATACTTTTTATATATGGAATATTACAAGTGGTATCATAACACTTTCCTCGACAGAAAATTGTGGGTTAATTTTTTTTCAGGGTAGAGACATATTCTGACATCTTTAAGCTACAAATATCTATCGTTACGCGCATAAACCCGCGGTTGAGGGATTCATACACATAGGAAATACAAGTGGTACTTAAGTGCATATCTGTTGGCCACCCTTGTAACCCCTGTTGGCACCCCTTCGAGTGGTAGTGTATCAGACAACACCTGTATACGGATCGACCTAGATTTCTTGAAGCCCTCTTTAGATAAACCGATCGGCTGCCTGATTGCTATAGTGCCACCGAGAACATCACTCGAGAATATATTCTCTAGTACCTGGGTAATCGAGTAGTATGACTAAGGGCACAGTCTAGCCTCCTTAGTTGGTTCCCTGAGATATTGGGCCAAGTACTACTATTGGACCCCACATGTATATCAGAGAGTTATATCATAGGGCAAACCCTTGTCTGTAGAACCCTTGAATACCTAACCCTTGGGGATGGAAACAAAAAATAAAACAGACAAGATCTATTATCACACAACTCTGTTTGAGTTGCCAAATCACTACACATTTCTTCTTGGTTAATAATTTGGGCATTTCATCACTGCAGTATTCTTCAGACCAGAGTATAACTCCGCAGGTGTAAAAAAATAAAAAAAAGTCTGGAAATTTTTGCACCATTATTTGAGACCTATTCCATTGGATTTATCTCTTCTCCCTTATCACATTCATACATGTCATTTTTCAGCAAAATGTTTGACCCCACCCACCCCTTTTCAGTTCCCTTGTCATCATGGCCCATACCCATAGCCAAGACTTGGAAGCTCGCTTCAATACCTTGCAATCTATTTTCATAGAGACCCAACAAGAAGTGAGACATCTCAGTGCCAATATTGCCACCATCAATAAAAACATGCATTCCTCCATCTCCGCCTCAATCGCAGAACTCAAAGAAGACCTCAAATAAGACATGACTACCCATCTTGAATTTGTCACTTCGATGATCTGTACCAAGCTACATATCCCTGCATGTCCCCCTTTATCTGACCCACCTTTGCATACCGAAGCTGAAACTTCCTCTCATTCCCATAATTTTTGGCCCCATAACTTTCAGCGTGACCTACGCCTTCTGCAGGTGGCTGTGACCAAATTTGATGGCTCAGATCCCACTAGGTGGGTCACTCAAATGGAACATTATTTCTCTTTGTATGGCATTACATATGACTTGGCCAAAATCCATTATGGTGTTCTCCATCTAGATCAAGAATGTTGGCAATGGTGGCAATGGAGAAAAAATGTCGTCGAGGGTATGTTTCTTAGACACACTTTGTGGCAGAGCTTTATGAACACTTTGACACTAACACCAACCATTTAGGCCGTTTGGCAAAGTTGAAACAATCTGGTACAGTGGAAGACTTTATAGTGGCTTTTGAGCAACTCACTTTTCGTATAGAGGGCATGTCTGATGCTTTTTTCCGAGAATGTTTTATCAGTGGCCTCAAGGATGAGGTTCATGCCCATGTCCTCATGGCTCAGCCTCAGAGTTGGGTGGAGGTTACTAAACGAGCTAAGGAATCACAATCGATTGTCTCTTCTCAAAACTAGAAACCCTCCTTTATTCCTTGCACTAAACCAGTAAATCCAACTCCTCATTCTACTCCACTGAAGATAAAAAAATTGACCAGGGTCAAAATGGTTGAACGCCAACTCAAAGGCCTTTGTTATAATTCTGATGACAAATATTTTCTGGGACACAAGTGTAAGGAAAAAAATATTTTTATGGCCATCTCGGAGGATGTTTCGAAAGAGGATGTTGAAGCTCCCCTTGTGTCTGATTCACCTAAACCCACCGACATTTCCCCTCCCTCTGACCCTCCTGAAGTAGAACCAGTCATTTCCCTACATTCTCTCACTAGCTTCTCTGCTCCCCAGACCCTCAAACTAATTGGCTACACCAAGCATATGAAGGTCATCATTCTTGTTGATAGGGGAAGCACATAATTTTATTCATTAGTGCATTTCCCAAGAAACTAATTGCTATATCCATACAATCAATAATTTCCAAATCATGATTGTCAATTGTGGGTCCATGAAATGTGGAGGGCATTGTGAAAATTTGCGTCTCCAAATTGGTGACTACCACCTGAAATATCATATGTTTGCTATCGACATGGGCGGTTGTGACATTGTGTTGGGTGTAGACTGGCTAAGGAATTTGGGTCCCATTATCATGGATTTTAAGGAATTAACCATGCAATTCGACTAGGAGGGAAAGAAATATAAGTTCCAAGGCATCATCGTCAGTTCCCTCGATATCATTAGTTCTCATCGCATGGAAAATCCTCTCAAAAAAGTCCATTCGGGTGTTATTTCCCAACTCCATGCCATACAAGCAACTGAGACACCCTCTAAGCCGCAGGACCTCCAATCCATCCTCTCTAAACATCAAGTGGTTTTTTCAACTCCCCAGGGACTCCCTCCTTCCTGTGGTTTTCATGAACATTCCATTCCCCTTGTCCCAGGAAGCCTTCATCCCAATATTCGTCCCTATCGTCACCCCTTTTCCCAAAAAAATGAAATTGAGAAAATGGTTCAAGAACTGCTTAATGCAGGTTTTATCCTCCCTAGTACGAGCCCCTACTCTTCTCCTGTGTTCATGGTCATGAAGAAATAAGGTTCTTGGCGCATGTGTCATGATTTACGCGCCCTCAACAAACTCACCATTAAAGAAAATTTTCCCATTCTTTTCATTGATGACCTCTTGGATGAATTGAGTGGTGCCCAATTCTTTACTAAACTTGATCTTAATTTTGGCTACCACCAGATCCATATGAAAGAGGCATACATTCCTAAGATTGCCTTTAGAACTCATGAGGGCCACTATGATTTTTTGGTCATGCCCTTTGGTTTGTGTAATGCTCTCTCCACTTTCCAAATCCTCATGAATCATGTCTTCCGTCCTTTTCTCTGTCATTTTGTCTTAGTTTTCTTTGATGATATCCTCATCTATAGAAAAACCTAGACAGACCATCTTTCTCATGTGGATCAAGTTCTCCATCTACTATCTCAACACCAACTTTTCCTAAAACAATCTAAATGTGCTTTTGGCGCCTCAGAAGTCGAATACTTGGGTCATCTTTTTGTAAAGCACGGTGTCAGGGTGGATCCTAAAAATATTGATGCTATGCAATACTGGCCTCACCCAAAGACTCTCAAAAGCTTGCATGGATTTTTGGGCTTAACAGGTTATTATCGCAAGTTTGTTAAAAACTATGGAAAGATTATGGCCCCTCTCACTGCACTCCTTAAAAGGAATTCTTTCACCTGGACTCCAACAGCTGCTCAATATTTTCAAACCTTGAAGATGGACATGTGCACCACTCTAGTCCTGGCACTTCCTGATTTCACAAAGACCTTTGTCCTGGAATGTGATGCTTCAGGAAAAGGAATYGGCGTTGTCCTTGTGCAAGAGGGTTGGCCTTTGGCCTTTACCAACAAACAACTCTCTGAACGAAATTTGTGAAAATCAATCTATGAAAAGGAAATKTTGGCTATTCTGCATGTCGTTTATCTTTGGCGCCCTTATTTATTGGGGMAACGCTTTCAAATTAAGACAGATCATCAAAGCCTCAAGTATTTTCTGGAACAACRCATTTCCTCCCYAGAGAAACAAAAATGGGYGACTAATCTCTTTGGATATGATTATGAGATCATTTACAAGAAAGTCAAAGACAATGYGGTTGTGGATGCACTTTCTCGAAAATATGAAGATGAAGGGTCCYTTTTTTCTCTCTCCTTCATTGGACCAGATTGGCTCCAAGACATTTKCCAGGAATGGCTACACGATCCCAAAAGTTCGYATCTGATACAACAATTGCAGTCCAATTCTCCAGTTTCCCCAGGGTACTCTTGGCTCCATGATGAGCTTCAATACAAAGGACRYTTSTATTTAAGTAAACAGTCAAAACTTAAATCCACGGTACTTTCTGAGCTTCATGCTACACCCATAACTTGGCAMTCAAGGTTTACCAAAACCTATGACATAATCAAACATTCTTTCTTTTGGGAGGGTACAAAAYAGGATGTTCGTAATTTTGTGGMTGATTGTGATGTGTGTCAAYGCAATAAGGGTGAAATAGTTAAATMTCCTGGCACACTTCAACCRCTTCTGATTCCACCTGCTATTTGGCAGGATATCTCTATGGATTTTATTTTAGGCTTACCTAAATCGGGCAATAAATCAGTCATCATGGTGGTCGTTGATTGCCTTTCCAGGTATTCTCATTTATGTGCTCTTCAATACCCATTTACAACATCCACTGTGGCTCGACTTTTCATGGATCAGGTCTTCAAGCTTTATGGCATGCTGCATTCTATTGTTTCTGATCGCGACCCAACTTTCACCAACAATTTTTGGTAAGAACTATTCAAGCTACAAGGCACCCAATTGCATCTCAGCACAACTTATCATCACTAGACTGATGGTCAGACTAAAGTTGTAAACAAGTGTTTGGAAACATATTTGAGGTGTTTTTCATCGGAAAAGAAAAATCAGTGGGCTCAATGGTTTCCACTAGTTGAATGGTGGTACAACACTTCATACCATAAATCTACCCGCATGACTCCTTTTGAAGCAGTATATGGACAAAATCCACCTTCAGTTCTCTCATATTTACCAGGTGTCTCGAAGGTCTAGGCGGTGGATCAAACACTTACAATTCAAGAGTCTATTCTCTATACCCTCAAAAATAATTTGGTCATGGCCCAAAATCGCATGAAGCAACAAGTATATCAAGGTCGCTATGAATGTCAATTTGCAGAAGGTGATCAGGTGTTTCTTCGGTTGCAACCTTACAAGCAAAATTCCCTCAAGGATGACCATTGTTAGAAACTGGCACCCAAATTTTATGGTCCTTATACCATTCTCAAGCATGTGAGACAGGTGGCCTATTAGTTAGCTCTGCCTAGTCATTCTAAGCTACATCATGTTTTTCATGTTTCCTGCTTAAATAAGGTGATTGGAACTAAGTGCCAAACTCAAAACAACCTTCCTGAGTTGGATGAAGAAGGCTCCATTTGGCTACAACCAGAAGCACTTTTGTACCAACGTGAGTGTCGCCTGCATCAACGAACCGTCAAGGAAGTGTTAGTCCAGTGGAAAGATAGCGAACCATCAAGGAAGTATTAGTCCAGTGGAAAGATACAACCCCAACAGATGCCACTTGGGAACCAACTACCATTATGAAACAATTTCCACATCTCAAGCCTTGAGGACAAGGTTGTTTTTAAGGGGGAGGACATGTTAGGGACCTAACCCCTCACATAGGTAGAATAATATATTCCGATGTAATAAAGGTCAATATTAATAAGGCCTAGAAATAAGGAAGAATAAGTCGAATGTAAGAAGACCTAATAGAAGATTTCGCTTCTATAATGATCTTCCTATAGATGGTTCTTTTGATAGACATATTTAGTATAAATAGGAGTCAAGGGTATGGGAACTGTTGTCTTGGATATTATTGTAATAGATCTTTGCTCAACTGGAGGTTGCCCCTCGAAGAGGCAAGTGAATATTTCTCTCACAATCAAAGTGCTCTTTCTGGTGTTATTCTGATATCTTTTCTGTATTATTGTGGTGTTTTTCTGGTTATATTGTTGTTTATCTACCATTGCTAGCATTTTATTTCTATTCTGCATACTTTTTATATATGGAATATTACACCGACTATTGTACCACCAAAACAATGCCACAAAGTAATCTATCATACTGCAAAGTTTAGCCTCTTCACAATCCAATCAGAAGGTGAACAAATTGACACAACAACCATTGCAAGCTCATCCCAAGACCTTTCTATCCAATAAAAGAAAATCGACAAGATTGTATAAGAGTCCCAAGATATTCTTGCTACACCTACGAGGGTGCCTCCACACTGCCAAGTCAAGCAAAGTTATAGCAGAGCCCTTCATACTCTTCATGCTACATCTTCACCGATTGAATCCTCCCACACTCAGGTAGATCATGCATCTAGCTTGGTTTAACATATCCAAACCCTCCAACAACAGGTTCATGACATCCTTCAACAAGCTAAGCAGAATAAATTTTTCAACAAGGCAAGCAACACACCAAGCTTCAAATTTAGCAGAAGTCTCCCCATCTCCCATGGGAAATTGATGCAATGGGGATCATTGCTTCCTAAGGGGGAAGGAATGATCCAAATGAATATCGGTGGCCATCCACCTTTTCCACTGAATCACCATTTTGAGCCTATGGTTTTGATAAGCCATGATATTCACCCTTTTGATGGGGAATGGAATGGAATGTCATTTTCATTTGTTAATTATAGACATCATGTAATGATTTCCTAGTGTTCTTATGTACATGCCTACATCATAACATCAATGCACTGGATCCCATTAGAACTCCGTAGTTAAGTGCGCTCAGGATAGAATAGTACTGGGATGGGTGATCGTCTGGGAAGTCCTAATGTTTTACATGCCTATGGAGTTTTATAATCTTATTCCAATTTATCCCATATGCATCATGGGAATTTTTCTCCTCTCACTGTCTCATATATAATTGAGGTGAAGGAGGCCCTTTAAGCATGCAATGGAGTGTGATGTAAAGTTTGTTGTGAATGAAGTGTAGCCAACATCTATTTATTTTCAGAGATAGGCTGCCCCATTCTACCAGTTTGTGTTCTACAATTTTTTTCTCTCTTGTTCATTAATAGAAGTTCGTTTTCACTATATTTATGTGTTCTCCTCATTATCTCTGTGTATTTCCTTTTTATATATCGGATATATTCTTGTCTTCATGTCGTTATTAAAATAATCTAGATCAACTATTGCTCATTGCAGCAACACTATAATCAAAATATGATGACTAGTCTTCCTCTTATTTCTTGCAAATATTGTGTTTGTCCTAGCTATGTTCTCTACAAATATTGGTGGGATAGTTTTGAAAAACATGCCTCTTGGCACACCTCACCCCCTTTGCAACTTGTTCATAGTGATTTGTGTGGTTTGATTCATTCTATTTCTTTCTCTGGCTTCAAGCACTTCTTAACTTTCATTGATGACTTATCCAGATGTAGTTGGGGTTTATTTCTTGAAGTTTTTGACATGTTTTTGGCCTACAAGACCCTTGTAGAAAAACAATGTAGAAATCAAATTTAGAAGTTAATAACTGATAATGGAGGTGAATATGTTAACAAAAAATTCACAACTTAGTGCACTACAAAGGGAATTCAGATGCAACATATTGTTTCATATACACCACAACAAAATTGTAATGCCTCATATTATTTAATTAAAGTAATACTAATAAATAATAAAATCTAGAGGAAGAAAATAAATAAATGGCCTTAAAATAATAATAGGTAATAACAATTTAATAGCATAATAAATAAAGTAATAAATAATAGTAGCACAATAATAATAAATAGTAGTCAACTAATTTATTATAAGCGGGAAAGGTTAAAAGAAAGATAAATTACAAAATGGAATTAATAGAAAAGGTAAAAAAATATATGATGACAAGTGGAACCTATGCACATACATTTTTGCATGGATGGACATGAAGAATTATATTTAATGAAAGTGGAGAAGGGAGCGAGATAAAAAGTTTGCTTAGGGAAATCTTGAGAATGGAGGATTAGAAGTTGGCATAGGTAGTTGACTGAGGGCTTGGTAGGCTCTTAGTTGTGTTGACTAGGACATTGGTTGGGAGGAGATTCATCCCCCACACTCAGTTGCGATCATCTAGATAAAATATTAGAGTGCAACGGTTATGTGTTCACTGCATTGTAAGTGAGTTGATCTTTTTAACTTTCAAGTAATAATATCACTAGTCACTCCTTGTGGATTATGCAATCATAATTAATCTACTTTAGTTTTATTAATTAATCATGGAAAATTGATTGTTCAATATATGCAGTTGGATTTATTGAAGTTTGAGCCATTTAAAAAATTGTGTTGCTGAGAGAAAGAATCACACATTAGAGGAAATGGAAAATTGAATGATCCAATCTAAGGGAATAAGTCCTCTTTTTGGGGAGAAAACCATTCATTGTGCAAATTACATAGTTAGCCACACTCCCACAAAAGATTTAAAAGATAAACATTAAAAGAAGAATGGTGTAAAATTAAACCAAATGTGAACAACATTCTTGTGTTTGGTACTAAAGCATGGGCTCACATCCCTAATGAGAAAATGAAAGCATTATAGCCTAAGAGTAAAAAGTGCAATTTGGGGGGATATTATGAAGATATAAAATGTTTTTAGACTTCTTCAACCTCATTCCAATGAAATTATTATTGGGAGAGATGTTAAGTTGATGAATGTCTCTTAGCCTGCGAGTTTAATTCATTGTTTATGCATCTTTGGCCAACGAGCCATCTTCAGTGATTGTGCCATATTCTATTTCAAAGTTTGTTCTAGTGCTCCTATTCTAGTTTCTACTTAATATGAGGACAGTTAGGAAGAAAATCCACCTCCTTCTACTCACCTCCCTCTAATTGGGTCGATTGAACATGAACTTACACCAACACCATAACTTCCTATGTGGGTCCATACAACATGAGAAGTGACTAGTGAATTTGTTGATGATCATCTAGATCAACATTGTACATGTTCATAGTTCGAATAAGACATAAGGAACGATAAGTTTCCAAGGGATTTTTTCAAGCATAAGAGGTTGACCATAATGAAACATTTTCCCATATAGCTAAAATGAATTGCAACTGCCTTGTTCTATCCCTTACTTCTTCATATAAATGGGAGGTCCATCAAATGGATGTTAAATCTACCTTCTTACATGAGGATTTGAAAGAAGAGATTTACATGGAACAACCTCTTTGCTATATTCAAAATGACTCCATCCTTTCTTGTCGCCTTAATAAATATATATATGGCCTTAAGAAATATAATTAGGATTGGTATTCTAAAATGGATAGCTTTCTTCTTGATACTGACGTTCCTAGATGTCATTTTGACCCCGATATCTATACCCATAAAATAGGTAACCATCTCATGATACTTGTCCTTTATGTTGATGACCTTATATCCATTATAAGTAACCCCAAAATTTTAACCCATGTGCAATCCAATCCTAAGAAAAAAATTGAAATGACATACTTAGGACATTTGCATTGTTTTCTTGGCCTCCAAATATTGCAAACCAAGGAAGGAATTTCCCTTTCCTAGTTTAAGTATGGATGTGACCTTCTTTGTTGCTTTCACATGGAATGTTATAAACCAACCCCATATCCCTTCCATTCTGGATTCAAACTTACTCCCACCTATACTATGCTCGAAACAAATTCCACATTATACCATCAATTAGTTGGTAGCCTTTTTGTGTTTGACTCGTACCCATCTTGATGTTTCCTTTGTTGTTGGTATTGGTGACTAGTATATGCAAACACCCCATGAGAACCATTGGAAAACAACAAAAATGATACTTTGATATATCGGAGTTACAGTTAATATTGGGATACATTACAGTTTGGAGGGACTCCTTTGTCAGTTGGTTTCAATAATTTATATTGATTTGGCAACCTTAATGATCGAAAGTCTATTGTAGGTTATGTTTTCAGTATTGGTGTTGGACCTGTCACTTGGTATTTTAAGAAGCAACATTCCCTTTCTCTTTCTTCAGTAGAAGTATAATATTGAGAAACAATTAGTGCAAGTGAAGAAGCCTTGTGGCTTTGAAAGTTCCTTTTAGAATTTGGGTTTATGCAGTAGCATTTGACCACACTTTCATGTGATAATCAAAATGCCAGTCAACTTGCCAAAAATCCAGTTCAACATCAATGCAACAAACACATTGAGCTACACATGCACTTCATTAGAAAGATTATTTAAAATCACATTCTTTAATTGTACTATTTCCTTATATATGATCAAATTGCAGGCATTTTCACAAAGTCTCTTACAAAAGTGAAGATTTCCAAACTTTGATCTATGTTAGGAATTCAAGAATTTTTCATTTATGGGGAATAGGTTCTAATGCTTCCTTCCTTCTCCTATTGTTTCACCTTTATAAATATTTCATTCCTATCCCAAGGTGTGCTTAAGGGGGAATGTTAGGGTATTTATACATTTAGGAGCTAAGATCAACTTGGTATAATATGTGTTTAGGTAAAGTGTGTTTCTTTAGTATGCATTGTAATTTTCTAATCTGATTATCACAATCATGTTCTATACATAAAGTGATTCAAGGCATTCATCTTATCCTCGATACTAATGGCTATATTGATCCATGTATTAACACCTGATCGGTCCATGATATCTATTTAAAGAGCATGGATGATCATTTGTTGATGATTAACTATGAGAAATTCATATGTAAACTATTTTCCATTTTCATTAATATATTGTGTAAGTGTTTGTGTTGGTTGGGGCTATATAATTTTCCTTCTTTGATGATTTTAACCATGTAATACATTGGTGTATTGATCTTTGATCTATTTCTATGAGTAGTTTCCTTATGGTATTCAACCTATGAGGAAATACCTTATTTATTGAACAAGTCACATTGTCGTCACTAATTGTCTATTATCACAATAATCATTGAATTCACTGACACAAATTACATTTCTATCATGATTTTGTCGAGAGATATTTTTGTGAAGGGTTGAAGTTGAATCAACATCTTTCAGATACCAAAAGGTTGTTATTATTATCATAGAATGGAATCTTGAATATAAACTAAGAAACATCCTTGCTCGAATGAAACCACCAAACCAGATAGAGATATAAAAACCATCCACATCATGAAGATCACCTGTGC
>JZKD02S1860013.1:11990-25975 GCA_000966675.3 Picea glauca | reverse complement strand
ATGAATAAATGTTGAATGCTAATTGATGAGTCTTTGTGCAAGAGGGAAGTTTTGGGAAAAAGAGCCCCACACTCATTCACCCCCCCCTCTAAGTGTGGTAGGTGTGTCCAACAAAAATAGCTACAACTTAGGAAAAAAGGAAAAAAGTAGTTTAGATTCACATTGAATTCAAGACTCAAGAATCACTACTCATGTGCTCGGTAGAATTCCCTATATATATGTTCTTCCCTCTCAGTGGTAGCTATACCATCTGGGCATTTTAGACAATGTGTGTACTTATATTTTAAGATTTGTTCACATAAAAATTATTGAAAAGAGCCAAAAAGTAGAATGGCTATACAATTTCATTTGACTTTAACTACAAGTCTAAACATTTTACATTTTTAAGAATGTTTACCATTAACAAAATTTACCTCTCTTAAAGCAATGACTTTTAGGAAACATATGTTCTTAACCATTAGACCCACTCACACTATTTCACCAGCATAAACCCATCTTAACTATGATCCATTTTAACTTTGGTTCTACTACAAAGCGTCGAGAGGGATCAAATCTCTAGAGGTGCAAACCCTTCCTTTTGCACTCTAAAACGGGTTAAGGAGGAAGGTTAGAGCGGATATATACAATTTTCATTTACTTATTTTAATTTACTTAATTTTCATTTTTTACTTAATTTATTTAAGAGTGACACGTATCAGCTCCACGTTGAGCTTAAGTACAAAATCATACATCAACCTAATATTGAATTGTAAAGTGTGCCTCTCAAAGCAACAATTTCTTTAAAAAAATGAAATTAACAAACCTTGTTCATCGCTTGGTGCTCTATCCCTTCAACCCATTCCACTTGATGCAATTAACCCTATTGTCATAAGCCCCTCCCCCATGTCATGATGCATATGACGTCCCCTCAAATTTTAAATATTAATGTGCCAGGTTAAGCAAACCACCAACACACATAGTGTGCTAATGCTCCCTAATATTGCAATTAGTACTCCCCCTCCCCGCTCCTATAGAGGTATTCTTAATGTAATAAACAACGTTTTTTACAATAATAAAGGGCACCAACCACTACCCAAAGTTGGTATCGAAAACTATTTTCCAAATTGAAGAAATCAAGGATTTCATAGAGAGGAGAAACATTACCCTTCATAGGGAAAAGCTAAGTAAGAAATGGAGAGGAACTTAGGGAGAAACAAAGAAGATGTATTTAACACCTAAGATGATAGTTGTGACTAAAATCCATAATATTAAGAAACAAAAGATCAGATGACACTTAGTATACTACCCAATGGATGACATTTGCAAAATGGAGAAAGAAAGGTCACGGGGAAAAGAAGAATAGACGAAGGAAGCCATTGATTTATTTCACACTGGCTTACTTAAAACTATAGACATACCCTTGTTACACATTAATTTGGTCACCTCTGTGATCAACTCACAATGTGTGCATAAATCAATTCTATGTTCCCTAAAGATATTAAATGAGACTTTCTCCATGAGAAGAATGGATCATTTTTCTTTTCCTAAAAACCATATCAAAGGAGATTGTCGCACCCTACTAAATGCTTGGGGTGCGACGATGCCTGATCATCGCATGCTGCACCAAAACTGGACTGTGATGTCTCCATAGACTGCTTGTGCATGGGGTGTGACGATGCTCAAACAAAGGGAAAAAGAGGAAATTCACGAAAGTTCTATAAGGAATTTTCTAGAAGATGAAGTGGCCTTCGATCGGTTTGGATCTTACTCGCTTTTTTTAATTTAGTGAGATCATCTTAATCTCCTCATCCATCCCTCTTTCACCCTATATAAAGAGGGATATCTCATGGGAAAGGCTAGGTTGGCTTATGCATGAAGAATTCTGCTGTAGATTGTAGTTGTGATAGCTTTGCTTTAGCTTTCCAAGTCAAGTTGTGAATACTCTTCATAAAAAAGATTGGAGCAAGGCGTGCGTGTTGAAGCAAAGAACCATTGGAAGGGATATTGCAACATCAAGGCATAGGTTGTATTCTCCACTTTCATTCAATATAATGCAGTAATACATTTCTTCCCCTATTAAGGCATCTCTACTTTTATTGTATAACTCCTTGATCGTATACATAGGCTTCATTGGAATATATATATCCTTGTTTTATCTCTTTGTTGGTTTGTGCTTCTTAACAGGTTGACCATCCTACAAATCCAAATATGGAGCAAGGATGACACTAGTGAGGATCAAACGTCGTTTAAATGATATGTCATTTGTCCATATTTGAACTAGTTTATATTACAATGAAATCTAAGGAGAAACTTGTATTCTGCCCTGTTTTGTTCTAGCTTCTTGTTGAAGTTAGGGAGATTAATTTGTGTTTGAACTTATTGATTTGTCCGATAACAAAATTGGAGACCATAATGAGGATTGTATTCTTTTGGATTTTACTTCCTTTTTTCTTTTGGCCTACCTGCTTTTGGTTGTTTTTCATTCTCTGAGTCATTGGGAGATCCATGTTGACTCTCTGGTCTTGAAAATTCATTTGGAAACCATGTCCTCTGTTATTTTTTCTTGTATTTTCAATCATCGTCGAACCTTGCTTGTAGAAACCAGTGCGACGACATCACATTGTGTATTTCTCACTACCTGCAATGATTCGGGATCGTCGCACTGTGTTCTTTTGCTTCTTGTAGAAAATTTTTGAGTGACAAACTTTCTCTTTACCCAGATCTTAGATATGGTTTTGGGGTGAATTTTTGTGTTTTATTACAGTCCGTTTGACAATCTTTGAATCTTCTTTTATCCTTCTTTTCGTTGTTTTAGATTGTGTTCTTTTGAAAGATTTGATCTCTTCCTTTGAGTGTCTTTCCATTACAAAGCATTATTTTTCTTTATAATTATTTAGTGGAAGAACTTCTTTTTATTTTATTGAATGTTTCGTGTTAAAAGAGAAAATTGATTTGGGTTTCTTTGTTTTTAAAGAGCTTTGTTATTGCTTTTAGCTATCTTTGAAACACAAAATAATTAATTTCTTGCTTTGCATTAGATTGGGGGCATCTTTGCATTTGAAGTAGCAAAATTGGATGGTTTTTGACATTTTTGGTCTTGAAGTAGTGAAATTGCATGGGGGGGAAAGAATCGTGTATTAGTGTACATTCTCTTTGGATAATTTCTTGAAGATATTGATATTGATGAGTTTAATAAAATTTTGGGACATTGTGCATCTGGGAATGATAAACGTTTTTCTCCTTCTCGTAATATAGCTTTCATCGAAGTGGAATATTTGCATTCTCATTTGTTTGCATTTTTTTAGAGTCGGTCAAAACATCATTTGGTCCACTCCATTTTCCTCTTGAGTAAACAACAACCTTAAAATAAAGTGATTATAAAAATTGATTAGACATTTTATATTTTCTGGGAGCAAACCTACATTAGCTTAGGGTGTAGGGGTTTGGAATAGGTGTGAAAGATAACTTTTCAAAGTTGTAAACAAACATAGAATCTTTTTCTAGCGAGCGATAAATTCACTTATTACATTTTGTCTTGGGAAGCACTTCTATCATAAGGGTCAATCACGAGGTCACATTAAGACCAACAAAGTTACTCACCTTGCTTTGTTGGTCCTAGTGTAGTGAATGCGCGTATTATTGGGGGTCACTTGAGAAGAAAATCTTGTGAGGACCTTCTCGAGGATATTTCGAGCTTAGATACCCTGCCCTTGCACGTATATCGGACTTTCGACTACTTCCCCAGGCATCATTGTCATAATTGCCAACCTTAGTATCTTATCTCTTCAAGGTCTTTACACAAGGTGACTATGGAGAGACAAGTCTTCATAATACCTGGAATTGACATTGGCCAAACTCACTCAGACTCCTTGGAGGGTATACCCATGATTATGTGTGAGAGATTGCACCGGGGTGTAAATCCATTAAGTAGGTCATCAACGTAACTTTTCCACTTGCTCTATCTTAGCCACTTCTTACATTGTTCTTGCGACATTGGATTTCATCACCAACTAGTGTGTTCATTGTGAGAAGGTTTTGTTTGTTTGCTTGCTTCCTATTTTTTTAGCATGTGTTGTTTATTTTCCCTAGCATACTCTAGGTTGGATCTGTGTTTAAGGGCGTCAATTGAAAGTTCCCAGAACGACAAATGAAGAAACCCCTGCTCTGGGGGAACCTTTTGTTTTTCCTTCTTACAAAAATGTTGGTCCTCCTTACATAGCTACTTTGAGCCTTCTAGGTCTCACAATTGGGTTACCGGTATGGTCGTTTTCCACTCTGCTAATCTCAAATGCAGTTAGTGCTTTGGTTGTAAGAACTTCCCCCTAAGAGCATCAACCTCATGTTGATCATTCTCCTTGTTCACTAGTAAGATCTTCTTCTTCACTAGTAAGATATTCTTCTTCACCAGTAAGATCTTCTTCGCCTTCTTCACTTGAAAGTTCTTCTTCTATTTCATCTTCTTCGCTGAGTAAAAGCTCTGAAGATAGTCACTCGATGGGTAAGAAGAAGAAGAAAATGAAGATTAAGAGGAAGAAAAATAAATAAGGGTCCAAGCTTCCAATCACTGTCAGACATGTTGGAAAATAACCAGTTACTAATAATTATACTGGGAGTGTTGATGATGCCGAGATCGCCCAAACAACCCGTAAGTGCAAGTACCCTTGCAGGCTTTGTAAGGGTAGACATCTTCTTAAAGATTTCCCTAGTATATCCAAGGTTATAGAAGCTTGGTCTACACACCCTCACCAACCCATGTCATCAGCCCCTGAACAACATGTTGATGACCTCCCGTCAACTAGCCAAGATACCCTTGGGAAGAAGAAAAGTAAAGTCAAGTTCTCGTGTATGTTATGTGGAGGGAGTCATGAAACTCACCTTTTCCCTTATATGGATGAAGCCTTGATATTACTGGAAGACATGACTACTTCCCAACCTCAACTTCCAGTTGCTTATTGCAAGTTTACTCTCAACCCACCTGTAGTTGATGGAATGATCAATCTGGTCCCTTCATCGGTTAGTTTGGTTGATCAGGTAGTCAATCTAGTCACATCCTTAGTTGAACTAATTGAAAAAGTGGTCGATCTGATCCCATACTCGGTTAATCCCACTCTCTCATTAGAGAGTCAAACCCAAGTGGTCGATCCCTTTCCACCCATCGACCCCATTATCCCCTTGGAGAATGAAACCCAAGTGGTCGATCTGATCTCATCATCGATCGATCCTACTCTCCCGCTACAGAGTAAACCCGATACTTCTCATGTTTTTCTTGTTGAAACAAACTCTACCATGTTGGAGAGAATTCCTCCTTCTCCCACGGAACACCCTCCAAGTAATGAGGCCATCCTTTTTGATTGGGGTGCACTAATTAGACCTCGTCTTCCCTCTCACATTCCTTTCGAGATTATAGTACATGTTTGTGGTCATGATGTTCCTTAGACGCTGATAGACAAAGGTGCATCTGTTAATATTTTTTCCTCTATCGCTTGGCAAGCTTTGGGTTGTCCTCAACTTGTTCCAGTTACATAGAATCCGTTATCTTTTAACAGAAGAACAAGTCACCCTTTAGGAGACCTTCCTTAGTTTCCCATAAATTTGGGAGGGAAAACTGTCGTTATTGATGTCATGGTAGTCCACGATCCCTTGGATTTTGATTTAATCCTTGGGAAATATTATGCCTATGCCATGAAAGCTATCGTGTCCACTCTTTTTCGTGTGATATATTTTCCTCATGATGGAAGAATTGTGACTATTGATCAACTTTTCCTCATGATGGAATAATTATGACTATTGATCAACTTTCATTTGTTGGCCCTGACTTGACCATCAACTCAATGACCTCCCTAAACGGTTCTTATATGCATATGTTATCTCCTCTGCCACAAGTCAATTATGTGGCGTTGTCTCCCATGCCTCCAGCTGCCGATGAAAATGAGCCTCTCACTATAAGCTCAATCTCTTATGACTTAGACCTGGTAGTTAACATGGTGATATCTTCGGTAGGGATATTGGAGCCTGAACTCCTTACCCCTATCGTGATCCTCGACATTTGTTCCTTCCAGAGTGTGTTTCTTCCATTGAGTGAAGATCTCTTGGAAGCCATCACTGAGTTTTATCCCATGACATGGTTTCCTTTCAGAGCATCATCCTCTTGGAATCCATGATTAATAGGAGAGCTTTGAGCATGGTTTTATGATTTCAAGCTCGTTAAAAAATGAAACCAGCTTACAAGGATAGTTTGTGCATCTCTGTGGAAACCTTGTTAAAAAATGAAACATAAGTTGTGAGCATAGTTCCTGTTTTTGTGTCAATCTCATTAAAAAATGAAAGAGAGATCTGGGATTGAACCTAGAATCTCGAGCATAGTTTTTCTTCTTTGTGTCAAGCTCGTTAAAAAATGAAATATATTTCCCCCCCTCTTCAATTGAGTCAAGTACTCTATTACATATAGTATTTGAAGCTTCATTTCATCTACCCGTGTCTTTGGATGAAACAAGGCTTGGGGGGTGATGCTTACAGCTTCTGGACTTCATGCTGAAGTTAAGTCGCTGGCTTCTTGAGCTGGGGGCTAAGTACCAACCATCCCTGGTTTATGCGTTGGTAAGTCTCAAGAATAGTTTTCTTTGGTTCAATCTTGTATAAAAATGAAACCACCTATCTCAAGCATAGTTTCCTCTGGTTCAAGCTTGTGTAAAAATGAAACGAGGTCCAAGCATAGTTTAGTTTAGTTTTAAAGCTCGTGTAAAAATAAAATCTATCCAAAACATAGTTTTGTTTTGTTTTAAGATTGCATAAAAATGAAAACAATCCTCAACTTAGTCTTTGTTCTTTCTCATGCTCGTAAATACCTGAGAATGTAACCGAGTAAACTTTTATCTCTTTTTCGGTCTCAACATACTACTTTACAAAAAAATGACATTTTGGAGTTTTCTTTAAGTTCTTTTCAAACTCCATAAACATGAAAAGACCATTGATTTTTATTTCTTTGGACTCATAAAACAAGCATTGAAAGATCCATATGGGACCGAACCATTTCTTCCTAGGGTTCGTTAAAAATACTCCGAGGGACTCATCCGAAGGATGAGCTTACATTATAAGAATATGTTATCCTTCTCAAGCTTGCGTAAAAATAAAGAGGTATTCACCAGAAATGGTGGGGTAAAATTGGGAAAGAAATGTATATATGTATCTGTGTTAGTGGAAGTAAGTATCTCTTGAACATGACACCCCTCTTCATCATTGTATTTGGATTGGGAAATCCATTTGTCTCTTGTTTGATGATCCAGGAGGATCTGGAATGATCAAAAATAAAAGTTCTCCAATGCTACTGAAATCTACACCATCATGAAGTGCTCTTCGCAAGATTTTCGATGGTGCAAACAGATCAAAAAATGGATTTCGTATGCAAAAGTTATTGCAATCTAAAGTTTGGGTCAAACAGGTAAAAAGTCAATAGTCAAAGGGTCAAAGTAACACATGGCATATTCAACATGTGACACTTGGAAGCTTTTGTGCTCGACAATTGGTAGCTCCTGCAACCAACACATGGCATTTTAGATCTCGACATTTGGTAGTTTCTGATGTTGACAAGTGGCAAGGGGTGATTGGTCCACATGGTATAGTTTTGGCCAACCATGGGCTGACACGTAGCCCAATCACAAGGTGCCACAAGTCACCATGGATGGGGCCTAAAAGGGACGAATGAAAAATGTTGTATAACTCCATGGGAGTCGAACCCATGACCTGTCAATATAACAAAGTCCTAGCACTAATGCTCTAGCCACATGCAAGAACCAAACTTTAGAAAAATTAAACATTAAGCACCTTTTCATGGCTAAGGGAGGCGCACCCTATTGGGCGCTAGGTCATATGACAGGGGCGTGACCTAGGCGTGGGGGCTTAAAGGTTCTAGCACCAGGACACATGTCACCCATGCAACCAAAAAAGGGGCACATGCCCTATTTTTGGGTGCTTAACCATTATTTTCCAATTTAGTGGGTTTTTTACCTTATTTTAATGGATTTTTGCTGATTTGTTTGTGGATTTTTGGCCAAAAAGAGTGGATCTGGAGCCCATGAAGAGGCCAAATTGTTGGGGGAAGTTGGGAATTAGACCCCAAATATTTTTCTACATAAACCATGCCTGTGTGCCATCAAGATACAATGATTTTGTTGCAGGGATTTGGAGAGAAAGCTTATAGAAGAGAGACCATTTTTGTCGATTCTCATATTGTAAGAGGCCTTTTGAGCCCATTCGAGAGAGGATTTTGGTGAGGTCTTTTGCATATGATCATGGAGGTCATGTACAAAATATGCATAGTGATTTTGAAGTAGATTGTAATAAGCTTGTTGATGTAATTGAGCACTTGGAGAAGAGAAATAAAGAGGTCACCACTAGAAGCGGGACCAAGAGATGTAGTCACACCTTGGTGAACTCCATTATCAAACTTCTCATGTCTTTATTTCTCTCTTGTTGTTGTCCTTCTTTATTTAATTTATGCACTTAATAATTGTTAATTATGCATAACAACTATGAGTTTATGTGTTTCACATTCTTATCGATCCGACACATAAGATACATCAAGTTAACTTGCAAAGTTTGTTAGTAAAACCTCTCATTTTCAGATCATTTGACCATCCATAAGTCCATATGTTGGGTCCTCCTTGAGTCAATGTTTCCAAGACAATTGTCGTGTCATTCATATGTTCAGATAAGTTCAACCTAAACAAGCCTTCTATTGAGTCGACTATCTGTAGTCCTCAATTCTTACCATGTCAACCTTCCCTGAATTAGTTCTAAATCTCTTTATGCTCTGATCTACTTCAAATCTGTTACATATTTCATGTCATTGATGGGGGATACATTAAGGCCCTCCTGTGATGAGTCTTTTATTGTCAACTTGAACTCATTATCTGGGAACTAGACTTATAAATCATTTAGTACCTTGGAACTTCCGTGCCTCAATGGTAGGTCTCCTCATTTTCAACAATGGGTTCACATCATTGGCCCCTGATTGGAATATTCCATCAATTGTTCGAATTCAACTCATTTATTCACAATCATTGGATTGTAATATAATACCTCGGGAGTCATTGACATCAATGGTGATTTCCCTCAAACTTGTTAACGGTATCCATTAATGACCCATAATCAAGTGGTTTCTAGCATGTTCGACTTCGACACCTATAATCACATGGCTAGATTTGTACTTCGGGACGATGGAAATGAAGACCTTGGATCTCACCATATCGGTCCAAGTTGCAATGGAGTATTCATAAGTCTGTACTGACACATAGATCCACTGTGTATGTCTTGTGGCTATGTCCAAATTTGAAATTTCAGAGCATAGATCCACAGTGTATTTCTCATGGCTATGCTGAATCATGATGACAGGGGATCCACAATGTATGTTTGGTGGCCATGACTCACTTGACACTTATGATTAGAGTCACTTGTAGTTTGAGTATGTGAATGCCTACCTCAGAAGATGGTATATTATTATGCATATGTTTGATTGTCTGTAGGTTCCCAACCGATGAGTTCATTGTTTCCAAAACACACATTCTACAAAGTATTTCAGCTGTCATAGGTTTCAACTTCATACTTTGGTGGGAATTCTGTTACACATTATTTTTTTTACCCCGGTGATCAACTGACGATATGTGCATAAATCACTTCTATGTTCCCTAAAGATACTAAATGAGACTTTCTCCATGAGAATAATGAATCATATTTATTTTCCTATAAACCATATCAAAGGAGATCGTCACACCCTGCTAAATGCTTGGGGTACGATGATGCCTGATCATCGCATGATGCACCAAAACTAGACTGTGACGTCTCTGCAGACTGCTTGTGCATGGGGTGCAACGATGCTCAAACAAAGGGGAAAAGAAGAAATTCACAAAATTTCTAGAAGGAATCTTCTAGAAGATGAGGTGGCCTCCAATTGGTTTGGATATTACTCGCTTCTATGATTTAGTGGGATCATCCTAGTCTCCTCATCCATCCCTCTTTCACCCTATATAAAGAGGGATCTCTTATGGGAAAGGCTAGGTTGGCTTATGCATGAAGAATTCTGCTGAAGATTGTACTTGTGATAGCTTTTCTTTAGCTTTCCAAGTCACGTTGTGAATACTCTTCATCAAAAGTATTGGAGCAAAGGTGTGTGTGTTGAAGCAAAGAGCTGTTGGAAGTGACTTTGCAACATCAAGGCATAGGTTGTGTTCTCCACTTTCATTCAATATAATGCAGTAATACATTTCTTCCCTTATAAAGGTGTCTCTAATTTTATTGTATAACTCCTTGATCTTATACATAGGCTTCATTGGAATATATATATCATTGTTTTCTCTCTTTGTTGGTTTGTGCTTCTTAATAGGTTGACCATCCTACAAATCCAAAGATGGAGCAAGGACGACATTAGCAAGGATCAAACATCGTTTAAATGGTATGTCATTTGTCCCTCTCTGAACTAGGTTATATTACAATGAAATCTAAGGAGAAACTTGTGTTCTGCCCTGTTTTGTTCTAGCTTCTTGTTGAAGTTAGGGAGATTAGTTTGTGTTCGCACTTACCTATTTGTCCGATAACAACCCTATGTATAGAATTTTGGAGTAATACAAGAAGACATTGCATAAACTTGGCATACTTAAAACTCTAAACATATCAAGCAATGATTTATTTCACATTGGCTTACTTAAAATTCTAAGCATACCCATGTATAGAAGTGTTTTCTTTCACACGAGCTTACTTAATATTCTAAACATACCCCATGTCTAGAAGTTTGGAGTAGTATAAGAAGACATTGCATGTTTGGAGTAGTACAAGAAGAGATTGCATAAAATTTGATGAGTAGATACCATAAAGAGAAAATCTAGTTCATTAAGTGAATTACCCCTAATGCTAAACTAATCCATTCCATCATAGTACTCTCAAAAATAAGAAAACAAGCACTGCAAAAGACCAACATTAGTACCCCTAACAATATAATATAAAAATTCATTAGAGATGTTGTTGTTAGGACCAATTAAAAAGGGGTACAAATCAAATCCATCCAAGATCCTTTTAGAAGACAAAGATCCTATTAGAAGACAAGCATCCCTCATTATTGCATTAAGTTTGATAAGTTCATGTAGGAGTTTTGATATTCCTTAGTATGCTTTAAACCATTTAAATCATAGGTTGGAAGATGAGGAAATCTATAATTGGTCGAAAAATATATCAAACTCTATGGAATTTAGCTATGAAAAGTTCCAATCGAAGGGCACTAGCTAAATCCCACTTGATAATGTATCAAATGACTTGTTGAAGGACACTCCATACTCGAGTTGGAAATACATTGTGTTTTTAATATGTTAGAGTTTGAACATGGTACCAAACATGAAGACATATCATTGATTGGGTTTGGTAATTATAAAAATATGGTCCCAAGTTGAGAGTTTTGAGGGATGTCAAACATAAAATGCTTAGTTTCTCCCACATTCAAATGCTAGAAGATACAACTAAAGTGTGGGACTTGTAAGATACATGTGAGCCAAATAAATTAGAATATTATGTTGAAGGGATATAAATTTATGAGTTGTCCAAAAAATTGGAGAACAAATTTGACATGCCTTCCTCTTAGAAAAGAGATGAATCAAAACCTCGAGGTGGAGAAGAAATAGAATATAAAACACAATTTATGAAATACAATATAAAGCATAATTTATGTTATATTTGATGGACGGTGGGTGCAAGCTATTGATGGTCTCTCATGACGTGTTAGTGGTAATGTAAACATGAAAAAACAACAATATGTTAACTTGGAGGGGTTGTTCAAGACACTTTTACAATGAATTTGAATATGGCATGAAATGATGAAATGTAGAAAATTGAATTAACTTTCCGAATATATAATTTTTGTGTAACTATGTGAAATCTATTTTTTTTCTAATAGTGGTATGTTATTTTTCAAGCAAAATATAATGCATATGTTTCCATTAGTAGAAGTGTTGACTACCTTAACGATGAAATTTCCTTAAAGTTTTTTGTAAAATTATAGAGAGAACAGGTGTTGATTACCCCTCTCTTCAGCGTTTCCTAGATGGTGCTTTCCTTACATCCACTAACTTGAGCTCTAATACCACTTGTTGGAAATGTGATCCCATAGAAGAGATATAAATTAAAGAACAAATTAGTTGCGAAGAAAATAAAATGAAAGATAATATAATATACCAAAATCATATTCAACGGGACATGAATTCATGTGGTAAAACCTGCACAATATGCCAGGGAAACATCCATGGGAAAGGTTTTAGTGTTCTTATTACTTGTAGGTAAAGATTACAATATTCGCACAACGTGCTTTCAAAACTTGCATTTTCCACTCAAGACTACGCAGATATATATTGTCTTCGACATAAGTATCATCGTTACATGAATTGCAACCATTATGTGAACTGCCACCTTTCGCCTCCTTTCATTATTGTCACCATTCCAACATATTTAGAGTTTTATTTTATCATAAATTGTTATACATAAGAATTATTGAGAAATAAAGATAATGTAGAAAGTTTGAGAAAGAGGGGATCAAATTCTAAAAAAATGGAAAGAAGAAGTGTTTGACGAGAGTTTAAGAAATAAAACATACAAATAAGAGATGTAAGCATAACTTCAATATGGAAAATATGTTTAAAGACTAGAAGGGGTTTGGAAATGCCTTTTCCACTAAAAATATACAATACTCAAAATAATGGAGAGCAATGAAAATGGGGAAAAATCCAAAATTTTGGGAAGCATTAGTTTAATATAAAACACAAAACCATTGAGTTGAGGAGTGGCAATAAGTAAATATATGTTAGGATTTTATACATTTAAATTGAATGTCTTAAAATATCTATAATAATGATAATTAAATATAAGAAAAATTAATAAAATAACAAAAATACTTAAATTTTGATATGTGAATTTAAATTAAATATTTTCAAATTTATGTAATAATAAAAAATGAAAACAAATCGATTAAAAAAATAAAAAATACGACTTGGCATTTATATGGAATTCAAATTGATCAAACCTTTGTTCTAGTGGTAGGAGAAGAATGATCACATCTGCATATAAATAATTACCAACATAATAATAACAATCTCATAATTTTAAATATAATATTTTTTTAGTTAAACACTAACATAATAATAATTCCATAATCTTAAATATAATCATTTTTTTAATCTATCATTTTTTAAAAGTAGCTAATATTAACCAATAATATAACAAAAAGATTACCTAAGCAATAAAAGAAAATATTTCTACAATATCCAATGTTTGAAGTCCTTGACCTTCCACTTGAGTTAAAGAAGTTTGCTAAATAACAAAAACAATTTTGTATCCAAGGAAACCTTAGAACTTTGGTTGGATCTATCCATGCGATTATATATCTATGGAAATTCAGCTATACGATAATGATGATGTTTGAAGTCCTTGACCTTCCACTTGAGTTAAAGAAGTTTGCTAAATAACAAAAACAATTTTGTATCCAAGGAAACCTTATAACTTTGGTTGGATCTATCCATGCGATTATATATCTATGGAAATTCAGCTATACGATAATGATAATGTTTGAAGTCCTTGACCTTCCACTTGAGTTAAAGAAGTTTGCTAAATAACAAAAAACAATTTTGTATCCAAGGAAACCTTAGAACTTTGGTTGGATCTATCCATGCGATTATATATCTATGGAAATTCAGCTATACAATAATGATATTTAAAAAAAAATTAATATCTATGCCAATTTAACTAAGTGATAATAATATTTGTTTAAAAAAAGTGAAAATCTAATTTGACGTTTTTGAGGAAAACACCGTAATACTTATACCCACTACTTTTAGAAATTTTAGCTAGTAACACTAATAGATTATTTTAAGAGGCCTCCATGGTCAGTTGGTGTTTAATAAGAGACCATTACATATGCCATTTGATCACTTTTCAACATTTTGGTTGGATTGTTATATTCTTTGTAATGAAAATCA
>JZKD02S1860012.1:562873-575802 GCA_000966675.3 Picea glauca | reverse complement strand
AGAGACGGGGAGTTCCGAGTTCTCACCCGTTAAACGCATCCAGCTCAAACCCAGTAATCTGTGCAGCTCTGGAAAGAGCATTTCTCCACTTGTCAACAGTAGTGGAGTTGTAACGCGGTTGGCCGTCAGCTGCTTTCTTCTTTTCGTGGTTGTCTAAGTCTCGAGCATAGACTCCTTTGTCCTCATGTGTCCACCTAAGAACAGCAGGCTTGACCTTGTAAAACACGGGAATGACGGGGAACCCGGAATCTAACATGAGTTGTAGTTCATCCAAACACCAAGTTGATCTTGCATATCTCCGAGTAAAAATGGCCACATGTACAGAGGCCGATGCAATAGCTCCTTTTATTTCAGATTCAAAATTTTCTCCCTTATTTAGTTCCTGCTGGTCTAAAAATGCTCGCAGTCCATGGGAAATAAGCCGATAGTAGAGATGGCTGGCAAAGTTTTTTTTAACATCCGGTCCTCTGTGATTAATGAAAACATCACAGGAGATGGAGATGGAAGCAGCCATTGCCAATAGAAAAATAGAAACAGAAATGGGAAGGCTTTGGATGATCGTTGCGATTGATACAAATTGCCAGGGAGAAGATTAGATACTAGCTTGGGAACGACGCATAAATTTTGGAGAAAAATGTAAAAGGGAACGGTGTGCAGAAATATATATAATAAAATCATTTTTCTGTTCACTAATTTTGTTTCAACGCGTTGGCCCGACTATAATAAAATTGACACGCACAGAAGTAAAGAGACAAATGGTCACCACCTAAGAGATAGATACAGAATATGGGTCACCACAGCGAATATTACACCAATTACACAAAGCCAGGCAAAGGACCCGTTTATATAAAGCAGAAACCAACGAAATGTCACTGAGCAAATAACACCGAATATCGGAGAGTGGCTGTCCACCTCACCAGCACGTTCTCCACTTTGGTATATAAGTGTCTTATCAAAAGGAAGAAACCGCGTAGAGGTTACCATGAACTACTCATGCAAAGGACAAAACGCTCGCCAAATGTGGGGCATGATACTATGGACCAGAACGATATGTCAATATACAGGATATGGACCACCACAGAAAACATTAAGTAAACAGAAACCGACGACAACGACTATCGGCAAGTGGCTGTCCACCTCACCAGCACGTTCTCCACTTTGGTAGATAGGTGTCTTATCAAAAGGAAGAAACCGCGTAGAGTTTACCATGAACTACTCATGCAAAGGACAAAACGATCACCAAATGTGGGGCATGATACTATGGAGTACAAGGACATGCCAGTGCATTATCCCAAACGACAAGACGCTCACCAATAATACCATGGAGTACAACTAGATGCTCTTGCATGATTATGATGGAGTAATTATTGTTGGAATCAATAAGACTTAAGGTTGAGGTGGATGCAACGATTGCCAATTGAAAAATAGAACGACAAATGGGGAAGGCCTTGGATGGTAAATGTGATGATAAATATTGCAAGGGAGAAGGTTAGTTATTACTTTGGGAGAAAAAAAAAATCACAAATGGAAGGCCTTGTATGGTAAATGTGATGGATAAATATTGTGAGGTGGAAGGTTAGTTAGTAGTTGAGGGAGAAAAATAAAATCAATGGGAAGGCCTTGGATGATAAATGTGATGGATAAATATTGTGAGTGAGACGGTTAGTTATTAGTTTGGGAGAAAAATAAAATCACAAATGGGAAGGCCTTGGATGGTAAATGTGATGGATAAATATTGTGAGGGGAAGGTTAGTTATTAGTTGAGGGAGAAAAATAAAATCACAAATGGGCAGGTTTTGGATGGTAAATGTGATGGATAAATATTGTGAGGGAGAATGTTAGTTATTAGTTTGGCAAGGATGGATAAATTCTAGAATATATATATATATATATATATATATATATATATAGTTTTGTGAGGTAGTTTAATTGTTTTAAATACATTATTTTAATATAAACTTTGTTGTGAGGTCTTTGGTTTTAGTTTAGTTAAGGATCGAGTCTCGTTGAGTCTTACTAGGTTTCGACAACTATTGTGGTTGGAGGTTGAGTTGTTCTCGATCCTCATATTTTAGGGGAAAGTGATGGATCCTGCAAGGTTTTCGAACCATAAAGCCCCAAAGGTTAACACAATTGAGTGAACCATCTACCCAAGGTATGCTGCCAATGGGGAGGTCATAGGTCACTTGTTCAAAGCTTGTCAAGTCACTTGACGTTATCAACCACTATTATAATTGGAACAAGGTTTTTCTTATAAATATATATACACACATTATATATATGTGTGTGTGTGTGTGTCGTCGTTATTATGATGAACTCAAAGTTCCCCCATATATATATATATATATATATATAAACGTTTCACTGGCCCTCCATGTGTCTTTCTTACTCATCCTTGTTTTCACTTTAATTAATGGGCAATGGTTGACCAACCAAGATGCATGGGACTATGTGATAAGTGCATAAATGGACAAACAACATGACAGGGTAACTCTACCTTTCGGTTGTGCAAAGATATACAATATCGACCACCATGGTAAACACAAGAACAACTATCAAAATCAACTTTACACACAAGTAGATAAAGGATGAAATGTCAATTAGTAAACAATATAGATTTTTTGCAAGGGTTTATCCCCCTCACCAGACGTTGTTCTCCACTTTTATAAACAAATGTCTTTAAAAAGCGAAGAAATGGCGTAAAATCTATACCATACTACAATTAGATGATCATGCGTTATTGTAAAGGAAAATATGATCACCATGTTTTCAAGCATTGAACCCGACAAAATGTCCAACTAGTAAAAGCAGAGATATCCAACTGGTAAAAGCATAGATAGAACCTAATAAAATGTCGAAACTAATAAAAAATATCTTAATTTTATTTGGCTACGATGATGAATGTTGTATCTCATTACCTATGTCATAGATCTAGGAACCAACTTCATTGGGAAATTAATATTAGTTATGATGCTTTTAGATTGTCAAGCTAAGCATTGTTAATATGTATGTTACAAATTATGTAATGGAATGAGTGACCTTTTGACACTGTATAATGGAGAAGTTTTCATAGGCAAACTGGTTTGTTTATGGCGACTTTAATTGAGCTTTAGGAAGACAAGGAAGACCTTCTCTCCCCACTATTACGATATAAGTTCATAGTGTCCTTATTTGTGTCCTCTTCCATGAAAATTAGAAAATGGGATGTATGTCAATCCTTTCACATCATTTTTTTGCATCCACTTTTGTATCCATCTACATCCATTTCCGCATCTCTTTTTTATTTTTAACATCTCCATTGCATCCATTTTCACATCTCTTTATAATGTTTAACATCTCAATTGCATCCATTTTAGTTGCATTGTTTTTCATCTTTTGCATCCAATTTTACACCAACTAGGCTAGTAACTAATAGGTCATAAGTTCAAATCATGGTACACTAATACAATGTAAATAGGACATACAACCTTGGAAATGGGATGAACGAACTTGAAATGGGGTGCATGACCATCAAGTGCAACACATAAACTTTGAATGGGGCACATGACATTGGAAATGGGACACGTGATCTTTTTTTCAACCATTTTTGCATCCTTTTTTTGTGTTCCTTTTGTGTCTATTGACATGGATGAATGTCCTAAGTCAACTTTCACATATAATTCATTATATGAAGATGCCCCAATCAGAGTCTCCACCCTTAAGATGACTCCTCTAGAGTGAGGCACCAACTTACCATTTTTGAGGTTTTTTTTTATTTGATTTTTATGTGTTTTTTTGGAATAAGGTTCTTTGGGGTGTTTGAGTGCATAAACAAAATTATTACAAAGTTAAAACAACACAAATGAAATGTAATCTCAAGAATGAAAATCAATGAAGTTTTTTAGAAATAGAAACACACATTTTTATTCTTATGTGGTCCTAATATTGTATCTACACAAACCAATGAATCCAAAATTATACATTAGCAAATCCACTACGTGTCAGGAAAATATATAGTAAATATGAACTTAATGAATCTACATTCAAAAGAAAATAATTGATATTAGCCATGAAGGAAAGTAGCAAAGGAATTATATAATTCTTCACCACAAATCTACATGATTGTTATATTTGCCTAGTGGGAGCTTGAAACTTGGACTACACAATCCTACTCTCAAGTTATTCTTACCCCCAAAAATCCTCTTCTTATAACTTCCTTATGTGTGTGAGAGAGAGAAAAGGGGGGTTACATTATTGTGACTATTCACATTCCTCCCTCATTCTTTAGCTTCCCCATGGTTGTTTACATTCTTTTCCAAGGAAAATTGTAATTTAGAAGAAGAGAAAAAACTAATAATATCATGAATAAACTTTATCACATGGATTTGAATTCAAAGTTATCATAAGCATAACTAGTTGTAGGCATGAAAGGAGCAATGCCTCTTTTTTCATGCAAATTTATTCGCATGTCTTACAAACTGGATCTTTGTACTAACTAATGGATCACATCTAGATAGGGAAATGTTTTGCACATGTATCAACTCTATACATAGAAGGCCTTTGAACCATGTGATGTATACCAAGATCATTGATATCTTCTTTATTTAAGGAATTAGCAGGTCCCGGTGGAGGTGGAATGTCTTGCTTGTACATCTCACATAGTGGCTCATATGAACCATGGAAAGGTTTGACTATTGTGAGATTCAGGCCCTCAATTGTCACTGTTGTTTTAATTCTCCATTGTCCCTCCATTGCCCAAAGATTGTGGGAGACACTTTCTCTTTATCCCTTTGTTCCCCTCTTTCTTTATGGTTGTCATGTTTCTATCACTCATAATCATTGTGCAAAGGAAAACCATGTACACAGTTATAGAAGGTTAGTAGTAGCAAACCAATATATCAATGTTAGCCATGCCAGCCTTCAAATTGGGATCCAAATAGACACCACACCTTTGAAAACTCAGATCATGACCATGTAGTGTTTATTACATTTGAAGACAAGAATTCATTAAGGAAAATATGGGAAAGTTCAATAGGTTGTGAGTGTCATTTTTTTGTGGGAAGGACCTAATTCAATCTCAGTAATAAACTACACACTTAGGAATTTTTAATTAGTTACGAAATGCCTCTTTCGAACATTAGAAATATGGAGTTCTTGCTAATCTCTCTAAGATGCTACATAAGCCCGAATTTCCACTAGAATACCATTAAATTTGTGAATTTAATTATTCGAGCATGAAGCTCTGATCCATCAATTCCACATTTTAACATTTCAGAGGGAACAAAAATAAGGGATTATGATAGAGCTGGGATGCTGGAGGAATGAAGGAATTTGGAGAAAAATAATTTCACATCCGAAATAATGAATGAGGGATTCATTTGCAAAATAATGAAGGGGTGAATCAAATGAGTAAATTGCAATGAAATGAGTGAAGTAGTAATTTTCCTTCAAAAGATTGAAGGAGTAAATCACATCTAAAGAAATGAAGACCAAAAGGTTAAATCACCCTACAAACGATGAAGAAAAAGATTCACTTTTAAAACCATGTGAGAGTAAATCATGCCCAAAACAATGAAGATTATATTTTTCTTTCAAAATGGAAAGAGGGTAACTCAGACCAAAAACAATGAAGGGAATCTTGCCCAAATTAGTTGAGGAGAATAGCTCATTTTTTAAGGCGTGAAAGACCAACCTGCAATGGAACAATAGAAGGGAAAATTACAAGGAAAAATCGTTTTGAGGGTGAGTGATCCATAATCGAGGGACTTATAGTCCACTCGCTTCACTAAAACATGAAATTCTTTGCAAAATGTGATTTCTAGTCCCTATCTCAGTTCTGTCTCTGAGTTTTTCATAGAGTTAATTGTCTTTTGGAGGCTACCAAGCCTCTGTCCAATTTCTTTGTACAAATACATTTCTTCTTCGATCTTCCTAGACTAGTCTTACAACCATTCTATAATTAGGTGACAATGAATGGTAAAGGGGGACCTTGGTTTGTGCTTGGAGCATCCTCTCAAGAAACCAATTGATGCTTCCCTAAAAATACCTCCTTTAGGGAATAAAACTGAGAATAAATCTTCAAAACAAAAGCTTGGCACAAAGTTAAAAAATATATATGTTTCTTTCACATATCTCACAGGACAAAGGCTCATATGTTAGTTTTGCTTGTGACAATTTTCTGGGGATTAATTATCTTGTTTCTCTTATTCTTGCGCCATTCCATAATCCTTTTGGATGGATTCTTTCTCAACATATGAGTTTGCAGCGAAATAACTCATGCAACAATCAAATTATTATTTAATTAATAGAGGTGGAAAAGCTATCCATTATTAACTCAATAATCCCCTTATTCAATGCACCAACCATTCATCTCCCACTTAATATACCCAGAATCTGTCTCGTAACAGTTATCAAAATCGACACGCATGAACCATGAGCCAATGAGGAAAAACAAGCACAGGTTGTAATTGACCCAAGGTATGTTCTCTAAAGCGCCTTGGAGATAGGTCAAATACATGGAATATGGAGTCGTTACAGTACACCAAATGCAAGAATTAGTGTTAGGTTTTCACCATGAGTTTGGACAACAAAACCGAATTAGAAGATGCATTCTCCTCATGCTATGGTTTCCACAATGAGTTTGGAAGCAAGAAGAAAAACTTTGGTATGCATAGGAGTAAGGGAAACATACTGACCCAAGGTCGAATATTGGAACAAAATGGAAGAAAAGGGGGATTCCCCGGAGTGACCTAGGACTAGGTCGAGAGCATGGGAATGTTAGACAATATGCATGATGTTAGGTATGATTAAAGAATAGGATAAAGAATTATTTACATCAAAGAAACGTAGTATAATCTCTCCATATGCTAGGGTTCACACTCAACATAGTAACCTATCATGTTGCTAGGGTTCATGCCCAGAGGTGTAGTCAACAAAGAAAACTAGCATTGGGTCTCTCCACATGCTAGGGTTCACATGCAGGAGTGGAGAACAACAAAGAAGAATGTGATAGAAGATAGCAAATCGAGGGAACATAAAAAAAATTACCCAAATGTGGATACATTGGGAAGAAAAGAAAATGAAGTATCATATGCCCAGGAGGGGCGTTTAGAGCTTGAACATGTTAGAAAGAAAGAAAATGGGGCGTGGAACATCCAAACACTAGGGTTTAGTCATGGAAATGTTAGACAACCCAAGGATAGTCATGGGTGCTAAAATATTGGTGGGTATTGGTTTCTCTCAAACCCCATTCTACCAAGATGTCAATTACATTACTCTTTACATTGAGAAGCTCCCTGTCCCTTTGAATTTATACTCTTTGATTATTAATGTAGAGACCTCCTTGTCTTATGAGTCTCTTCACTGCTACTTTGGTTGGAAACAACCCAAATTTCACAGATAAGTCCACTAGAGATGAATTCAACCCCTTTTTAAATGACAACAACAAGGCTGGCACTTCATTTGCAATGGAATCACTAATTTTCCCATTTAAGTGAGTCTTTCAATAAAAACTTCTCACATAGTAAATAAAATAGTAGCTGCAATAAATCCTCATTCACTCACACAAGATACAGAGAAACCATTTAAAATATAAATAGAAAACTTCAGAAGACATAATGGTCAATTTAGCCATACTCAACACACAGAGGAACTAACTCAATGAGACAAGATTTTTACCCAGGAACCCAATTGGGAAAACCAGTCGAATGGTGCTTAGTATATTCTTCTTCTCCGGGTCTACTAGTTTTTACAAAGCTCTCCTCCTCCTTGGCCAAAATACCCTTTGAGTATGAGCAAGAGTGAAGAAATAAGGAAAGCTAGGGGGTAAGGGAAGGCCAACACCCATGGATCTTAACCTCTCATTCCTTAGCCTTCTCTCCTAACTATTTCCTTGTCCCTTTAATTATTTTCTTCAACTTTTTAGTTACCTGCTCATTTGGCTTTTCCCACGTTAACTTGCATTGTTTTAAGTGGCTTTCATAATGTTGATTAATTGTCAATTTGTTTTGCAGGTACCGAGTCTATCCATCCTTCAGTCTAGATTTATTTCGGATTAGTGAGAAAGACCAACTTACAACAAAACAAAAAAGGGAAAATTGTAGGCATTCCCAAAGGTGAAGGAAAAAATGATCCAAAATGGATCATTATATAATTTCTCATATATCTTGGTACTTTATGGGTGGGAAAATTGGAGGAATTGGCCTGCAAGGCCCATTTTAGGGGCAGGTCTAAGTTTGGTGATTTAGGGTCTAGAACCTTCTAGAGACAATTTGAGGCATCAAATGACATTTTTTTGGGTCAAAACTTTGCAAGAATATATCCCAACCCATCATTGTTGTTCTACACATTGAAATCTTTTTAATGGTGTGAAAATCACCTCAATCAAATTTTGTATGTGGAAGTTATTCCTCCTACAAGTTGACCACCATGGTATCAAGTGGATGCCATGTTATCCCCCAATATTCACACATGTGGAGCTAGACACATGTGGACTTTCAAGAAGATTATAGAGTGTCCAAAATGCTAACACTAATTGAGTGTTGAGGCATGCAAAAACCCTAACCCTAACCTTAGACAGTTGTCTTGCTATGCAAAATACTTGGTTGTTGGTAAGAGAAGGGGTTCCATTCTTTTGGTATTTTTATTGTTCCATATCTGAGCAAAAAATCTAGGAGTGGATATTGAAGCATAATAGAGGACAGTAGGAGATTATGTAGCATCCATTCAAGCCACAATGTTCATGACAACTCCATAGTGAGTGTCCCTTTATTTGTACTTGCATTTCATAACTAAGAAGAAGAGAGTGGAGCATAGGCCTCACCTTCTAGTTGGGTTTCCCATGATACATCTTGTGTTCATTTGTGTGGATGATGGGTTCATTTTCTTGTCCTTTCATTTTAGTTTCAATTATCTTCGTAAATTTGAGCACTAATATAGTAATAATAAATATGACATCTAAGGTAATAAATTACATAATAAAATATTTTAGAATATTGTAAGATATATTGTGACAAACTATTCCATTGGAATATCCACAGTAGTTTATAGATCAAACAAGGAAACTCACATCGACAACAATGTGTCTCATTGCATGTTAAACCATGAATAAATGGAATTGTAGTAGAAATAGTGAAACGTCTATTCATGTTTAAGGGGGGGAATGAGAAGCTTGTGGTTAAGAGAGAAAAGGATCATCACACCCAAAAAATTGAAGGCGATTTGCAACATAAAAGGGGAAATAAAAGTTTCCTTATTCCTTTTATTTTCCTTGTTACCTTTTTACTTAAATTATTATCATTATAATTTATTATTCCAGGATGTTTGAGAGTAGTTTAAACTTCATAGAACTTCAAACGAAGAAAGAAAAATCTCATGTTCACCAAAAATCATTAAACATAGCAATTTTCAAGGTTTCATCCTTCATGATAGGATTCTATTATGACTCATTCTTTGTTGCTTCTTCTTGAAATGCATTGGCTCCAAGGTTAGAAAATAAGTGGATCACTTGGTAACAAAACACACTCCATGTATTAAGATGAGAAATGTTTTCCTCTTACAATTTTCCCAAATAGAAATTGCTTGAAACAATCCCAGGTAGCACCCTTCTAAATGACTAGATTCACAAGCATAATTTGTTCCTCACTACTATAACCTAGTTAAATGGGGGAGTAATGTGAATTTATCTTATTTGAATATGATGTAGGACACATCTATCTAGGTCAAATAACAATGAGTTAATTAGCCACGGGTGCAACCCAACTTCATATCAAGGAATGGATGTGCCACCTTCTATACACGAGAGTTATAAAGTACATTTCAAATAGTAGGATCAWWAGTGGGCCCCACTAACTTTATTTTCAATGCTAAATTRAAGGGAAACACAAGAGGAATATTTGAAATAAGTGGTGTGAGTGTGAGTACCTAAGGAACTTAKCACTCACCCTCACTAAGTTAAAAAAAAAGGATACCTTATCATATCTCAAGTGAAAGGTTAGGTTACCCCATTTAAATGAAAGGGTTTCATCCTTCATGATAGGATTCTATTATGATTCATTCTTTGTTTCTTCTTCTTGAAATGCATTGGCTCCAAGATTATAAAATAAGTGTATCACTTGGTAACAAGACACACTCCATATATTAAGATGTGAATTTTTTTCCACTTACGGTTTTCCCAAATAGAAATTGCTTGAAACAATCCCAAGTGGCACCCTTCTAAATGACTAGACTCACAAGCATAATTTATTCTTCACTTCTATAACCTAGTTAAATGGGGGAGTAATGTGGCTTTCTCTTATTTGAATATGATGTAGGACACATCTATCTAGGTCAAATACCAATGAGTTAATTAGCCACAGCTAGATCAAGGAATGAATGTGCCACCTTCTATACATGAGAGTTATAAAGTACATTTCAAATAGTAGGAGCATAGGTGGGCCCCACTAATTTTATTTCCAGAACTAAATTGAAGGGAAACACAAGAGGAATATTTGAAATAAGTGGTATGAGTGTGAGTACCTAAGGAACTCAACACTCACCCTCACTAAGGTAAAAACAAAAGGATACCTTATCATATATCAAGTGAAAGGTTAGGTCACACCATTTAAATGAAAGGGTTTTGTCCTTTGGGACATGATTCTATTATGACTCATTCTTTGTTGCTTCTTCTTGAAATTCATTGGCTCCAAGGTTAGAAAATAAGTGTATCTCTTGGTAACAAGACACGCTCCATATATTAAGATGTGAAATTTTTTCCTCTTACGGTTTTCCCAAATAGAAAATGCTTGAAACAATCCCATGTGGCACCCTTATAAATGATTAGATTCACAAACATAATTTATTCTTCACTACTATAACCTAGTTAAATGGGGGAGTAATGTGAATTTATCTTATTTGAATATGATGTAGGACACATCTATCTAGGTCAAAGACCAATGAATAAATTATCAACAGGTGCAACCCAACTTCAAATCAAGGAATGAATGTGCCACCTTCTATACATGATAGTTATAAAGTACATTTCAACTACCAGGAGCATAAGTGGGCCCCAATAACTTTATTTCCAGCACTAAATTGAAGGGAAACACAAGAGGAATATTTGAAATAAGAGGTGTGAGTGTGAGTACCTAAGGCACTCAACACTCACCCTCACTAAGGTAAAGAAAAAAAGGATACCTTATCATATCTCAAGTGAAAGGTTAGGTCACCCCATTTAAATGAAAGGGGTGAGATAAGCATACAGTCACAATCTTCCATGTGAACCTTACCCTTCTTGGAGTCACACAAGTTCTTGTGAAGGGAAGTGATAATGAGGAGTGTGTGTAGATAGGTAACTTAGTTTAGGAAGTGCAAGTTCAACACCCGTTCTCGCAAGAGTGAAGGAAAATGAGGCCTCCTCTTAGTTAACCAAGCAAACCATTTATGTCATGATTCCCCTATAGAAGGGTAAATGATACAAAAAATTCGTAGTTGATGATACTGGCATGCCAACAAACTCAATTGCAATAACTCATGTGAGGGGATAATTACTTGCAAATTGCTTGGCGAAGCAAGGATGAAAAACTAGGTTGCAACTATCCACACAAAAGCTACAAATTATTGTTTGTTCAACAAAATAGATGTGATACCATACATTACAATGAATCAAGTAGGTATAAAGTTTCCTACAAGTTGTTTGACAAAAATAGGGGTAAGAAGGCTAATAGTCATGACTATTTAAGAAAACAAATGGATATAAATCCAATCAAAAATAGTTCGACACGGGTTGGGTGAATGAACAAATCCAAGTTTGGGTTTAACTTTACTTTGCATGGGTGAGAGTTTTAGATAACAACCCTCGGGCTTGCTACCTCATCTACATAGGGGAGGCCACATTACTTAAAGGAATTAATAAAGAAAATATGGTCTCCAACACTCATGTGAAGCTCTAGGTCATGTTCTATTTCATGAAAACCAACTATAAGATAAATCTTTAGGCTCGATGATGCAATGGTATAATTGAAGCAATAGGATTAGAATGCTACTAGAGCTAACAAGAATGACCTATAATATTTCTAGTCTTTAGTTTATGTAATGCAATGTAGACTGTGGATAGGGTTGAGGACTTGATTACCAGGTTTGAACTAGAAACCAGTAGTGTAGGTGTTTTATCACTCACTACAAGTGACTTGGAAGAGGGTTATGGTTCCTAAAATGGGAGAAATAACATGTGACAATAGAGAAAGGTTTTTTAATTCTAAAAGGGGGGGGATCATTTGTGCATAGGGGCATGTTGCAGGCTCAACACATGTTGACTCACTCGTAGGAACTAGAGTCTCTGAAACTTTAAAGGCAATAAGGTAGTATGAAAGGTATAAACATGTTTTGCTTACTAACCTGATGAGGAGTTCATGCAAATTGGGGTGCATGTAGGGAGCCTTCAAGGTTTCTTGATTCAAGGATATAAACTTTTCCCATAAGATAACATTTTATTTTAAAATGAAGAATTTTATTAACTTTTCTTCAACTTTGACCTTGATCCAATGGGTTTATATAATGGGGTATAATATTTCTTAAGCATGACTGAAATATTCATGCAAGTGTTTCTCTAGTGAACAAAGCATACATAGCCCTAACAAAGTCACCAAGGTAATGCAAAAAATGTTCTGTTATCATTCAAATGACCATATACATGCCATAGGTTGTTTATATTTCTTTTATTATCTTTCTCCCTTTACCTTCTTGGGTAATCCATTCTTATCTGAATTAATTAATTTGAGTTTGGAACATTGCTCACAGGTCGAAATTAAACATTTTATTATTCATTACAAGATTCAAACATTCAACATATTGTTGATCCGGATTATTTTTGGCACGAAATGAGATCGGAGATATAATAAAGAAATGCACAGAGATATCGTAGATATTCAATAATATAATAGAAATGTATCAGAGATGCAACCATAAACACAGAT
>JZKD02S1860012.1:548992-561132 GCA_000966675.3 Picea glauca | reverse complement strand
TTGATAAGCTCTATCCTGAAAAACCTTCATTTAGGCCCTCAAAATGGCCTTGGAAGTTAAAACTGCTAAAAATAGTAAATTGCCAAAATTGTCACAAAACTATTTTGAGCTAGTTGGAAAAGGTGGGTGGCCACTGATATCCACCTGGATCAATCCTCCCTCCTTAGGAAGCAATGGTATCCACTGCGTTGAGTTCCCCCATTAGATGAAGAAATTTATGTTGAATTTGGCCCCGGGTGAGCCACTTGCCTTGGTGCAGGAGTTACCCTGCTTTGACAACTCGATAAAGATGAATTATTTGTTGTCAAGTGCCCTTGATCTATGTGTCAAAAATATGATCATTGGATGCATGTTGTATGCAGTCGAGGTTGAGCTCTATTGGTGTCAGTTGCTCTACTATGTCTGAGGTGTCCAATAATGGTGGGAAATAAGGGTGGAGGAGATCCACGTTGAACATTGGGTGCAGGTCAAGGAAAGGAGGAATGTTGAGCCCAAAATAATTATCCCCCATGGCCTTGGTGATGGTGTATGACCCTTAATGGAGTGGGTGAATCTTTCGATGGGGTCCTCTAAGGCATTCTTTCTGTAAGTGCAACCAAACTTTGTCGCCCACATGAAACTTATGTGGCACCCGATGTTGATCACGGTGCTGCTTGTACTTGTCATTGGACTTCTATAGGATATCCTGAACCTGATGGAGGATGTGTTGGATCCACTCAATGAACAGGGTGGATTTTTCATCTTCAGTTGGAGCAGGAGATGAGTCGGTCGAGGTGACCGCAAGGGGAAGTGGAATATCTATGGGACCCAATGGTTGGAATCCCAACCCCACCTGAAAGGGGCTGTGGTCGGTTGAGCTATGCAGGGCTCAATTGTATCTATGTTAGACATAGGGAAGGATCTCATCCCACGTGTGAGGGTGATTTGAATTATACATGCGAAGGATATGCACAATCATTCGATTTACGACCTCGGTTTAGCCATCTGTTTGGGGGTAGAAGGCTGTGGATTTGGTGAGCTTGGTGTCTAGCAGTGACCAGAGGCTTGACCGTAATGTGCTAAGAAATTGGCTATCCCGATCTGAGATAATGGTTGTGGGATTCCAAAATGTACCCAAACTCGTTCAAAGAAGAGCTTGGTAGTGGCCTTTGCTGTGATGTTCTTCTTGCAGGCAACAAGAATTGCCATCTTAGAAAAGCGATCAACAACCACAAAAACACAGTCATTTCCCCACTTGGTGGATGAGAGGCCTGACATGTAGTCCATTGCAATGGATTTCCATGGCCTGTCAAGAGTAGGAAGAGGGGTGTACAGGCCCTATTTCTTAGTGGTCGGTTTGAAAATAACACAGGTAGTGCAGGACCTGATATACTTGATGACATCCTATCGAAGTTTCGACCAGTAGAAATGTTTCTATAGCATCGCCAATGTATTTTCGACATCAAAGTGTCCTTCCACACGACTGTAGTGGGCTTCCCAGATCATCTTTGCTCGCTCTCTTGATGGAACATATATATGGCCCAGACGACACAACAACCCATCCTGAAGATGGAAATTATTGACAACTGCGTTTGCACCCAACATTTGGTAGGTGGTGGCAAAGTCCGAGTCTGCCTCATAGAGTTGGGGCCATCCAAAGGTCTCATGGCCACAAGATTTTAGTACCGTGGTGAGTGTTGTGACTGGTGGTCTGCTGAAGCAATCAATGACGCAATTGGTGATTCATGTTTTATACTTGATGTTGAGGTGGAATTGTTGCAAGTATGTGGACCACTTTGCATGGCGATCATTCTGCAATTTTCCTTGTGTCTGCATGAACTGCAGTGGCTTATGATTAGTGTGGATGATTGTCTCCTTCCCAATAATGTAATGTATTCACTACTGGCAGGCTCGCATAATGGAGTACATATCTTTGTCGTAAGTAGGGTACTTACGGACAACATCTGATAGTGTCTCACTATGATAGGCCATGGCGTGGCCGTGTTGAGTGAGAATGATGCCCACCACATAGTCTGAAGCATCTGTCTCGACCTCAAAGGGTTGTTGCAGGTCTGGTAGTGAAAGTACTGGGGCTGAGCACAAGCGCTACTTCAAATCATCAAACTCTTGTTTTTGGGACCGGCCCCACACAAATTTCGCCTTACCACCACCCTTGGTTATTTGGCTGAGGGCCCATGCAGTATGGGAGAATCCCAACACGAACCTGCGGTAGAAATTGGAAAGGCCCAAGAAGCTCTGAAGCTTAATGAGTGTAGTTGGGGTTGGTCAGTCACGGATGACTTGGATCTTGGTTGGATCCACATGTACGCCATGCTGATCAATTTTGCAGCCTAGTTAATGGACCATGTCCATGTCGAAGGAGCATTTTCCAAGTTGGCATATAGCTTGTGCTGCCATAGGGTGTGCAGAACCTTCTGAATATGCTGCAAGTGTTCGGCCCAAGTCTTTTTGTAAAAGAGAATGTCATCCAGATACACCACTACAAAAGTATTGGTGAATGGTCGCAGGATATCATCCATCATCCTCATGAAAGTAGTTGGAGCATTTGTCAAACCAAAGGGCATGACCAACCATTCAAAAAGGCCTTCCTTTGACTTGAAGGTGGTTTTCCATACATCTCTCTATTCTATCAGGACTTGATGGTAGCCATACTTCAGATCAATCTTACTGAAGTATTTGGCCCCCGTGAGTTGATCAATAAGGTCGTCAATTCGGGGATTCGGGAATCGGTTTCTGACTGTGATTTTATTCAGAGCCTGATAATCAATGTAGAGTCATCAGGTTCCATCTTTCTTCTGTACCAGCATGATTGGGCTCCCGTAAGGTGATGAGATGGGATGGATGTGCCCCTTGTGGAGCAGTTCTTGGATTTGTCGCTTGATATCCTCATTCTCTAATAGAGAGCGATGATAGACTAGTCCATTGGGAAGTGGTGCACCGTGGGTCAGATCGATGGGGTGCTTGACCTGGCAGTGCAGAGGTACCCTGGTAGGTGAGGAGAGGATATCTGAGTATTCTTCCACGACCTTATCTACTTACTTCTGTTGTGTGGAGAGGTCGGTCGTAGAGACCCTGGATGTGGCTGTGATCTTTTGCTTATTCTAAGAGTGAATCATGACGAAGACAAACTTACTCGTCTGAGAGATGACCTTCATGCATTGCTTAGCAACGATCAAGGAAATAACACTCAGTGGGACTGCCTCGAGTATCCTGTACAATTTCATGTTCAAAGTAATAATAACACTACGAGGCCTAGACTCATATACAACATGACATTTCCATAAATAAAGTTGGCCCAAAAGAAAATCACAAACTTCGAGAGGAGAAACATCACACAATGCCTCATCTTTGAAGGGCTTGATGTCGTATGACAGTCAACACTATTGGATGACGCGAAGATCACTTCCTTGGCGGAGCCATACAATGGTGTAGGGTTATGAGTGTGGTGTTGTCAGTAGGGCCAGTTGCTTGATGACCTCTACTGAGATGAGGTTATTCTAGCTACCTCTATCAGCGATGAAGTGTAGTGGGGTGCCTTTTACCCACATCTGGCAATGGAAGAGGCATTCTCCTTCTTCTGCTTCGTCTGGTTCATCAGGCTGGAGCTTGGTGGTAGAAACGGTGGCACTCGGTTCCACTTCAATGATCCATTTTCCTATTTCTGGTTCTAGCTCAGAGTCTGAACCCACATATGATTAAGAGGCTTTCACTTCGGCCACCAACGACTGCTTTGAGTGGCAGTCAACAGTGTTATGCCAAGGGCTCTTATGAAGTCACACCACTTCCTAGTATCTTTCTTTGTCTTTCCGGTGTCCTTCTTTGCTTGCGGCTTGGACTGATTTTCCTGATACTGTCCATATTTTCTTTGTCCTTTTTTCTATGGGTTGGGGTCTCCCTTTCCTGGCTTTTATTGTGAGGGGTTCCTAGGCCCAAATTGTCGCGTCTTTTGTTTGAGCTTCTGCTTGATTTTGAAGGCATATTGGTAGGCCATGCCCAAGGATGAGATGTCCAAAAATTCCATTTCAGTTTGGATGTATCTATGCAGAGTGTCGCGATACTTGAGCACCAGATGTCACTCTAAATCTTTGATACCCAGCCTGGTGCACAAGGTATGAAAGATATTTGTGAAATCTGTCACTGCTTGGTCTCTTTTTTGTTGTAGTGTGGTTCATTTGGTATACAAGTCATCATAACTTCCAACAAGGTAGTATTGCTACTTAATAGCATCCCTGAAGGATTCCCAGGTGGTCGTGACTGTAAATAATGAGGGTTCCTTTGTTTCCTTTTGCTCACATAAAGTTTCCCACCAATCTTTGACATGGGGAACGACTTTGAGGAGTGCAAAAGTAATCTTTTCTCTATTAGAAAATTTATGGATAGAAAAATACCCTTCTAGTAGATTCAACCACTTGTCTACAACCTCTTCATCTATCTGAAATTCAAATATAGGAATATCGAAGTTTATTTGTACCTTGAAGGGGGTGGCGCCTTCGCTTGAAGAAGATGCATTTCCTGTTGGTAGTCGTCGAAGGATTTGCGCGAAACTATCCATCATCGCATTCCTTTGTTGTGTGAGGGATTCCTCAATCAACAGTTTGAAAGGATATTTTGTCCCGTCATCTTTCTTTTCTCCTGCCATGAGAGATTGCTTGGGTGTGCGAGAGCTTTTGTCCTCAAGAGAAACAATCTCAAGACCCAGCTCTTTGTACTCCAACCTCGTTGGGGACATACATTAAGACGAGAAGGAGAAGACTGTTCTGATACCACTAATCCATATTTTATGAGAAGAATGAAATGAATACAAATTATTAACAGGTGCTTAACACAAAATAACATAGATACAGTAAAAATGGTTTTCTATTCAATAAGGAAATAAGCTGAAACTGTAAAATGTAATGGAAACAAGCTTGCTCAAATGGTGGCGGCTTATCTCTGAGAAGAGATGTGATGGTTGCGCTCATTCACAAGAAGATGATTACAATGAGGCTATGAAGGCATTTTTATAATAAACAGGAATGCCAAAAACCCTAGACATCAAAAAACCTAACCCTAGGAGATGAAGCACCAAAAGTCATGTGGGCCCTGTTTGGGTAAGTTAGTACATCAACTTTCTGGGGCCGTACCATTTGTATACGATCTACGTTTTAGGCGTATGATAGATTGTTGGAAAGGTAGAGTCAATGAGATTAATTTTGGTGGATCTATCATTCCTACGACTATCATTGAGAAGCTGGATCCCGAAAAACCTTCATTTAGGCCCTCAAAATGGCCACGGAAGTTAAAACTGCTAAAAATAGTAAATTGCCAAAATTGTCAGAAAACTGTTTTCAGCTAGTTGGAAAAGGTGGGTGGCCACCGATAGCCCCCTGATTCAATCCTACTTCCTTAGGAAGAAATGGTACCCATTGCATTGATTTCCCCCATTAGATGAGGAAATTTGTGTTGAATTTGGCCCCAGGGGAGCCACTTGCCTTGATGTAGGATTTGCCCTACTTTGACGACTTGATAAAGATGGATCATTTGTTGTTGAGTTACCTTTATCTGTGTGTCCACAATCTAGGAAGCCAACTAAAGTTGGGTGGCAGGACACTTTAGCATTGAAAAGACAGTGGTGATACTACAGAAACATTTCTACTGGCCAAAACTTCGACAGTAGGTCAACAAGTATATTAGGTCCTGGTGTTGTGGATAAGATGTCGATAATTTCCATCGGTAGGTCGTGCCTAAGGATGAGATGTCCAAAAATTTTATTTCGGTCTGGATGTATCTATGCAGAGCGTCATGATACTTGAACACCGGATGTCACTCTGAATCTTTGATACCCAGCCTGGTGCGCAAGGTATGAAAGATATTTGTGAAATCCGGCACTACTTGCTCTCTTTCTTGCCGCAGTGTGGTCCGTTTGGTATATAAGTCGTCATAACTTTCGAAAGGGTAGTATTTCTCTTTAATAGCATCCCTGAAGGATACCCAGGTGGTCGTGACTGTAAATAATGAGGGTTTCTCTGTTTCCTTTTACTCACAGAAATGTTCCCATCTATCTTTGACATGGGAATGGCTTTGAGGAGCTCAAAAGTAATATTTTCTCTATTCAAAAAGTTATGGAAATAAAAATACCCTTCTAGTAGATTCAACCACTTGTCTACAACATCTGTGTCTATCTGACCTTCAAATATAGGAATATCGAAGTTTATTTGTATCTTGAAGGGGGTGGTGCCTCCGCTCGAAGAAGATGCATCGCCTGTTGGTAGTCGTCGAAGGATTTGCGTGAAACTATCCATCATCTCGTTCCTTTGTTGAATTAGGGATTCCTCAATCAACAATTTGAAAGGATATCCTGTCCCATCATCTTTCTTTTCTCCTGCCATGAGAGGTCGCTTGGGTTTGCGAGAGCTTTGGTCCTCAAGAGAAACAAGCTCGAGACCCAACTCTTTGTACTCTGACCTCGTTGGGGACATGCATTAAAACAACAAGGAGCAGACCGCTCTGATACCACTGATCCATATTTTATGAGCATAACGAAATGACTACAGATTGTTAACAAGTTCTTAACACAAAATAACATAGATACAGTAAAACCGGTTTTCTATTCAATAAGGAAATAAGCTAAAATTGTAAAATGCAGCGGAAACAAGCTTGTTCGAATGGTGGTGGCTTACCTCTGAGAAGAGATGTGATGGTTGCGCTCATTCGCAAGAAGATGATTACAATGAGGCTTTGAAGGCATTTTTACAATAAATAGGAATGCCCAAAACCCTAGACATCTAAAAACCTAACCCTAGGAGATGAAGCACCAAAAGTCACGTGGGCCCTGTTTGGGTAAGTTAGTACATCAACTTCCCGGGGTTGTAATTTTTGCATACGATCTTCGTTTTAGATGTATGATAGCCCGTTGGAAAGGTATCGTCGAGGATATTCATTTTGAGGGTTCAATCATGCCTTCAATTGTAATTGATAATCTTGATCCCAAAAAACCTTCATTTAGACCCTCAAAATGGCCCCAGAAGTTAAAACTGCTAAAAATAGTAAATTGCCAAAATTGTCAGAAAATTGTTTTGAGCTAGTTGGAAAAGGTGGGTGGCCACCGATATCCACCTGGATCAATCCTCATTGCTTAGGAAGAAATGTTCTCCATTGTGTTGATTTCCCCCATTAGATGAGGAAATTTCTGTTGAATTTGGCCCTGAGTGAGCCACCTGCCTTGGTGCAGGAGTTGCCCTGCTTTGATGACTCGATAAAGCGGGATCCTTTGTTGTCAAGTGCCCTTGATTTATTTGTCCACAATATTATTGTTGGATTCCTATTGTATGCATTCGGGGTTGAGTTCTATTAGTGTTAGCTACTCTATTACGTCTGAGGTGTCTAATAATGGTGGGAAATAAGGGCAAAGGAGATCCACGTTGAACATTGGGTGTAGGCCAAGGAAAGGAGGAATGTTGAGCTCAAAAGAATTATCCCCCATGGCCTTCGTGATGGTGTAAAACCCATAGTAAAGTGGGAGAATCTTCTGATGGGGTCCTGTAAGGCGTTCTTTCTGCAAGTGAAACCAAACTTTGTCGCCCACCTGAAACTTATGTGGCACCCGATGTTGATCATGGTGTTGCTTGTACTTGTCATTGGACTTCTGTAGGATATCCTAAACTTGTTGGCAGATATGATGGATCCTCTCAATGAACCGGGTGGCTTTTTCAACTTCAGTTGGAGCAGGAGATGAGTCAATAGAGGTGACCGCAAGGGGAAGTGCAACATCTATGGGACCCAATGGTTGGAATCCCAACCCCACCTGAAAGGGGTTGTGACTGGTTGAGATTGCAGGGCTTGGTTGTAGCTATTTTGGACATAGGGAAGGCTCTCATCCCATGTGGGAGGGTTCTTTGAATTATACATGCGAAGGATATGCACAATCATTCGATTTACGACCTCGGTTTGACCATCTTTCTGGGGGTGGAAGGTCATGGATTTGGTGATCTTGGTGTCCAACAATGACCAGAGGCTCAACCAGAGTATGCCAATAAATCAACTGTCCCGATCTGAGACAATGGTTTGTGGGATTCCAAAATTTACCCATACTCGTTCAAAGAAGAGCTTTGCAGTGGCCTCTGCTGTGATGTTATTCTTGCAGGCAACCAGAATCGCCATCTTAGAAAAGCGATCAACAACCACAAAAACACAGTCATTTCCCCGCTTGGTGGATGGGAGGCTCGACATGTAGTCCATTGAGATGGATTCCCATGGCCTGTCAGGAGTAGGAAGAGGGGTGTACAGGCCATGTTTCTTAGTGGTCGGTTTGGCAATAGCACAAGTAGTGTAGGACCTGAAATACTTGCTGACCTCTTGTCGAAGTTTCGGCTAGTAGAAATGTTTATGTAACATCGCTACTGTCTTTTCAATGTCGAAGTGTCCTGCCAGTTGGCTATAGTGGGCTTCCCATATCAGCTTAGCTCGCTCACTTGATGGAACACATATATGGCATAGACGACACAAAAACCCATCCTGAAGATGGAAATTATCGACAATTGCGTTTGCACCCAACATTTGGCAGGTGGTGGTGAAGTCTAGGTCTGTCTCATAGAGTTGGGGCCATCCAGAGGTTTCATGGCTGTAGGAATCTAGCACCATGGGGAGTGACGCAACTGGAAGTCTGTCGAGGCAATTAGTGACACGATTGGTGCTTCCTATTTTATACTTGATGTTAAGGTGGAATTGTTGCAAGTATGTGGACCACTTTTGATGGCGATCATTCTACAATTTTCCTTGTGTCTTCATGAACTACAGTGTCTTATGACCAGTGTGGATGACTATCTCCTTCTCAAGAATGTAATGTCTCCACTGGCAATACGCTTGCACAATGGAGTACATTTCATTTTCGTAAGTAGGGCACTTACGGAAAACATATGATAGTGTCTCACTATGATAGACCAAGGGGTGGTCATGCTGAGTGAGAACAGAAACCACCTCATAGTCTGAAGCATCTGTCTCGATCTCAAAAGGTTGTTGCAGGTCTGGTAGTGAAAGTATTGGGGATGAGCACACGCACTGCTTCAAATTGTCAAGCGCTTGTTGTTGGGACCGGCCCCATGCAAATTTCTCCTTACCACCACCCCTGGATATTTGGCTGAGAGCCCATGCAATATGGGAGAATCCCAACACGAACCTGTGGTAGAAATTAGCAAGGCCCAAGAAGCTTCGAAGCTCAGTGAGTGTGGTTGGGGCTGGTGAGTCACAGATGACTTGGATCTTGGCTGGATCCACATGTACACCATGTTGATCAATTATGTATCCCAGGTAATGGACCCTGTCCATGCCGAAGGATCATTTTTCCAAGTTGGCATATAGCTTGTGCTTCTACAGGTTGTGCAAAACCTGTTGAATATGTTGCAAGTGTTCGGCCCAAGTCTTGTTGTAAATGAGAATGTCATCTAGATACACCACTACAAAAGTATTTGTGAATGGTTGCAGGATATCGTCTATGATCCTCATGAAAGTGGTTGGAGCATTTGTCAAACCAAAGGGCATGACCAACCATTCAAAAAGGCCTTCCTTTGACTTGAAGGTGGTTTTCCATACATATGTCTGTTCTATCGGGACTTGGTGGTAGCCAGACTTAAGATCAATCTTACTGATTTATTTATCCCTCGTGTGTTGATCAACGAGGTCGTTGATATGGGGAATCGGTTACTGTTTTTTGACTGTGATTTTATTCAAAGCATGGTAATCAATGCAGAGTCGCCAGGTCCCATCTTTCTTCTGTACCAACATGATTGGGCTCCTGCAAGGTTATGAGCTGGGACAAATGTGCCCCTTGTAGAGAAGTTGTTGGATCTGTCACTTGATCTCCTCATTCTCTAACAGAGAGTGGCGATAGAGTGTCCCATTGAGTAGCGGTGCGTTGGGGGTCACATAGATGGGGTGCTTGACCTGGTAGTGAAGAGGTACCCTGGTAGGTGAGCAGAAGATATCTGAGTATTCTTCCATGACCTTATCTACTTGCTTCTGCTATGTGGAGAGGTTGTCTTGAGAGACCCTGGATGTGGCTGTGATATTTCGCTTATTCTGAGAGAGAATCACGAAGAAGACAATCTTCCCCATATGAGAGATGACCTTCCTACATTTCTTGGTAGAGATCAAGGAAATAGCACTAGGTGGGACTGCCTTGGGTATCTTGTACAATTTCCTATTCAAAGTAATAATAACACTATGAGGCCTAGACTCATATACAACATGATGCTTCCATAAATAAGGTTGGCCCAAAAGAACATAAAAAACTTCGAGAGTAGCAACATCACACAATACCTCGTCTTTGAAGGGCTTGATGTCATATGACATTCGACACTGTTGGATGACATGGAGATTACTTCCTTGGCTACGAAGATCGCTTCCTTGGCAAAGCCATCTAATGGTGTAGTGTTGTGGGTGCAGTTTTGTTGGTAGGGCCAACCGCTAGACAACCTCTGTTGAGATGAGTTTCTTCTGGCTACCGCTATCCACGATGAAGTGTAGTGGGGTGCCTTTTACACACATCTATGAATGGAAGAGGCGTTCTCCTTCTTCTGGCTCATTTGGTTCATCAGGCTGGAGCTTGGTGGTAGAAATGGTGGCACTAGGTTCTGCTTCAATGATTTGTCTTCCCCTTTTTGGTTCTAGCTCAAAGTCTGAACCCGCATCTGATTCATAGGCTTTCACTTCAGCCACCAGTGACTACTTTGAGTAGCAGTCAACAGTGTTATGCCAAGGGATCTTATGGAAGTCGCACAACTTCTTTGTCTTTCTTTGTCTTTCCAGTGTCCTTCTTTTTTGCAGCTTGGAATGGTTGTCCTGATACTATCCATCTTTGTTCTTTCCTTTTTTCTGTGGGTTGGGGCCACCCTTTCCTAGATTTTGTTGAGAGGGGTTCCCAAGCCCAAATTGTCGCATCTTTTGGTTGAGCTTCTACTCGATTTTGACGACATATCGGTAGGCTGCGCCCAAGGATGAGATGTCAAAAAATTCCATTTTGGTATAGATGTATATATGCAGAGAACCACGATACTTGAACACCATATGTCACTCTGAATATTTGATACCCATCCTGGTGCACAAGGTATGAAAAATATTTGTGAAATCTAGCACTGCTTGGTCTCTTTCTTGCCTCAATGTGATCCATTTGGTATGCAAGTCGTCATAACTTTCGACACGGTAGTATTACTCCTTAATAGAATCCTTGAAGGATTCCCAGGTGGCCATGATTGTAAATAATGAGGGTTCCTCTATTTTCTTTTTCTCACAGAAATTTTCCCACATATCTTTGACATGGGGAGCGTCTTTGAGGAGCGCAAAAGTAATATTTTCTCTATTCGAAAAGTTAAGGACAGAAAAATACCCTTCTAGTAGATTCAACCACTTATCTATAGCATCTGCATCTATCTGACCTTCAAAGATAGGAATATCAAAGTTTATTTGTACCTTGAAGGGGGTGGCACCTCCGCTCGAAGAAGATGCGTCACTTGTTGGTAGTTGTTGAAGGATTTACGTGAAACTATCCATCATCTCGTTCCTTTATTGTGTGAGGGATTCCTCAATCAACAGTTTGAAAGGATATCCTATCTCTTCATATTTATTTTCTCTTGACATGAGAGGTTGATTGGGGCTGTGAGAGCTTTTTCCCTCAAGAGAAACAAGCTCGAGACCCAACTCTTTGTACTTCGACCTTGTTGGGGACATGCATTAAGATGACAAGGAGAAGATCGCTCTGATACCACTAATCCAATTTTATGAGAAGAACGAAATGACTAGAGATTATTAATAGATTCTTAACACAAAATAACAGAGATACAGTAAAACTGGTTTTCTATTCAAGAAGGAAATAAGCTGAAACTGTAAAATGTAGCAGAAACAAGCTTGTTGGAATGGTGGTGGCTTATCTCTGAGAAGAGATGTGGTGGTTGCGCTCATTCAAAGAAGATGATTACAATGAAGATTTGAAGGCCTTTTTGCAATAAACAGGAATGCCCAAAACCCTATACATCCAAAAACATAACCCTAGGAGATGATGCAAGATACCAGATATATAAAATGTGCAGAACAGAAACGAAATGCTAGAAATAACAGAATAACAGTGAAATATCCAGCATAATCTTCACAATACACAGTAATGATATACG
>JZKD02S1860012.1:523884-536067 GCA_000966675.3 Picea glauca | reverse complement strand
AACCTCTTGGCCTCACTTGATTAACTAAGGGTGCAACTTAAGCTTTCAAAACATTTTCCCAATATGTTTTCTTTTTAAGTCAATGTTATTCCCCTCCATCTTCCATTGCTACACAGAAGTCAGTAATATATGGATTTATTCCATTCTTCAAGTCTTCCATATCTTTTAGTGTTTTGAATGGTGATCATGTAACTTCCCCCTTAGGAAAGTATGGCCTTCCATTATCCTTTTTTCCCATATATTTATGTAATGAGATTAATGTTCATCCCTAATAGTATGCTTATATTGTAGGACACATATGCCATAAACCATAATGAAATTAAAGTATTGAGGGGATTTGATGCTCACTATATTTTGACTTACATCCAATAAGTGTTTCCCCACAAAATCCTTATCTTTATAAACCTCCTCAATCAAGTATGGAGTGAAGTTTCTTTCATATTGAACCATTCTATAGTTGTCTGTGATATGTGACAGGGATAATATATCTTGTATTTTTAGCTAAGTTGATAATATCCTATATTTTCCATCTATATTTTCATGGGTATGACCAGTTGGGAGAAGCTTACATATATAGTGGTAAAACTATTCTTTGTTATGAGAATAAATTGAAAAGAAAAGGGGTAATGGTTCTTATTATCACCTCTAACATTGTGAAGTTGCAAGAATAAAACTAGTGGTAGTTTGTTTAAGGAAAATCTTGGTGTTGATAAAAACCCTACGTGGTTGCTCTTTTATATTCTTGACACTTTTCATAGGATTCATGTTGTTATATTGCATCATGTAGTGAATGTCTTAGAGACGATTTATCATATGACAAATGTCCAATTTAATCAACCACTAGGTCCTCTAAAATGTTCAAGCATAAAGTTGAGGATACAATGAATTTTGAACCTATATCTAGAAAAGGGAGGCAAAGGCGACAAAAACACCGAGTCTTTTTCTCATGTGCAATCATGCTATTTAAATGAACTATGAGATTACAAGTAGTGCTAATTGACTTTTCATTCCTTCCCAATGTTGGTATGGAAGTCTTCATCTTGTCCATATTTTCATGCACAATGCTTAAACATTTTGTAGGATTCCACTATGATTTCAATCTACAATCATAGTAAGTTGAGTGACAACTTGTAATGTACTCATTGTGAAATTTTTGAACATGGTGCCAATATTTTATCATTGTTTGGTAAGTGGTTCTTCCAAGTTTCTAGAAAATTTCATAGCACTCATCACACTTTGAAAAATACACGTTCTTTGTAATTGCAACTTGTAGTTAGAGGAATTTTAAGCTTGGAAAGGCCCTCATTACACTTTTGAAGAACATTTTTTATGTATAATTGCAAGCAATAATTTGGGAGGCATCCTTATGCCATTATGATGCATTGAATGAGTTTGTCGAGGATCTATATCTGAATTTTCATAGTCTATCTTTTGAAGGCTAGCTAATATTCCTAAAGTATTAGGCCTTGGTTTTTATAACCCACACTTTTCTTTTCCTACCCTTATGTCACAATTTATAAATTTCCTCTTGTAACTAAAGAAGGTGGCTCTTAGTATGCCAATTAAATCTTTATACTATGCATTTCAACAAACCTCAATGCCATCAAATTTCATGTTAAGCAATGTTTCTCCTTTTCTTTGTGTTGTCAACCCTATTTATGATTGTATTTGATTCCAATGAACTGAGAACAAAGTCCCTTCTTTCCTTCTGGCCCTTGGCTTTAATCAAGTGCCACTAGTTAGATAATGAGCCATTGGGTGTGATAAAAATATATCCATTTTTACATATTTCATTTCTTAATTGTTTAATGAAGAAATATTCATGTTCTTCTTCACTGGAACCTATTTGTATTACACACCCATGAGATGAATTAGGCCTTGGGTGTTTGTGGTGATTATATGGTATTTTTGTCACTACTTGGGAAAAAGAGCTATTCATGCCAATGAGATATTCCAAATATGGAAGTGTATCTTCTATATTGCACTCCACATATTCACTTCTACCTCTATTGAAATTTCATTCAATTTCACACCTAATGGGGCACCACTAAAGTGCACCAAATGGTGAATAGGCCACCTTATGAAAGAACCCTCTAATACACTAAAGTGGGTGCAAGATTTTGTGAAGACTTTATAGATGATATGAGTACTAAAATTCAAAGCATCTAACTTGCTTATTTTACCACTTTTCCTTCAAGCACATTTCTAATAGCTCCCTTATCAAAATACTTATTCTTAAATCAACATAGATGAGTTAGCTTCACTAATATGCCTTTAAACTTCAACTTGTGATCTTCAACATGCGAAGAGGATTATCCTTTGATTGGTGAAGCCCTTGAATTTGCAGTAAAGTTCCCACCTTTTGGTCCAACATTTTGTCTATTGACTAAGATATTATATTGCAATGTTGCACTAGGAGGGAGAACCTATTGAAATTCTTTCCACCATTCCACCAAACTTAATTTATACCAACATCTCTCTTTGAATAATGTGGCCCTCAAGCACATTTGAGATAAAACCCAATGTTATGTTTTCATCTTGATTTGAACACATATATTTTAGTGTTATGGTCCTACACTAACCTCCCTACTTTAGGCTACTTGGAGTTAGTCAATTGATGTATATGATCATCCTCTTTGAATAAGGCCCATTAAATAGTAGTGGATAGTTATTTAATGTAAATAGGTCCACATTATAAGGCCCACTAGGTAGTTGGTGCCCATTGATGATGGGAACACAAGTAGTTAGGGTTTTACTATTGAGAATCTATTTAAAGAGAATGCAAAGGAATGTTTGTATTGTTGTATTTGGATCTTTGTTCGATGAAAGGCCACCCCACCTTAAGCAACAAGTGAAGATTGCTTTAATTCTTCTTATGATCATAAAGGGTATATTACACATATTTCATCTTTTTTATCTCTTGTATCTGGTCTTTTTAAATTATATTCTCTATATACCTTATTTGTGTTTCAAGTCCAAAGGTCAAGGAACACTACATTAGTATGCCATGTTATGCAAGGAATTCCTTCCTTACTTTTGAACCATTGTCGATAGAGTCATCATGCTCCCCATCATATTTATTGTTCACACTCTGAAGTAAAATCATTCCCTAAATCTATATCATCCTCTGAAGCAATGTCACCCTCTAGATCACTAAACATTGAATTGCTTCTCATAGTATATTTTATTTGAGGAATTGATAGTTCAATATGCTTAGACATTTTCATCTTAAGCCAAAAAAAAACAAAAAAAAACAAACAAACATTTCATGAGTGTTTTCCAATATTTTATATGCTTCATTAGGGCAAGGCAATAAATATTTTTAAAATGGACAACAAAGTAATCACCTTTAAGATTAGATTTTTTATATTTGTGTAGACTTTACCTTTTCAATTTCTCCAAAGTAAGTACACATCTTCTCCATCCATAAATGCAAGAAACATTATTGATCTTGTAGAGGCTGGTAATGTTGACGACTTGCACTTTTCTGCTGTGCCACTATGATAACACCATCCGTTCAAAATTTGGGGCTCCGTTAATCAACTTTACCGGACAAGAATCTCTGCCATTTACGTAAAGCATAAACCCAAGAAATGATGGTCGACAAATACTCGACTTTCGGCAAGTGGCTGTCCACCTCACTTACCACGGTATCCACTTTTATGAATAAATGTATTATCAAAATAAAGAAACTGCGTAAAAGCTGGACTACAAGGACGAGATGATCATCGTGTTTTCAACGTTTGAACCCGGGCAAAATGACGATCACCATGTTTTCAATGATTGAATTTCACAAAATGTACAGTAAGTGTAAGCATAGAATTTATATATGTATACTTTCATAAATTTTGGGGGTCACTTATCTCACAAACATCTCCAAGCATATAGTGGTGATACATCTAAGGCAAGGACCCAACCTAGATCTGTTTTTAGTGGTGATTGTTGTAAGGTAATTTCTAGATAAACGGTCTAATCGTTCTAAAGTAAGTCTCATAAATAAAGTAAGCACCAATGATCAAAAGGAATCTCATACACCAATTTAATATCTAACTTGTAAAAATAAATTATTATTATTATTATACTTTTTCATAAATATATTTCAATAACCCTATCAAACAATTACAAATATATTTTATTTCTTCTTACATAAAAAGTTTATATTTAACTAAATAATATATTTTATTTCTTCTTACATAAAACGTTTATATTTGACTAAATAATAGTATTTACAAAATAATAATTATACATTCATAAAATTATCTTTTTCTTATAAATAAATGGATTAATTTTAAATTTAATTTAAAATTAGTTTATTAGTCAATAATAATTAACATTTATTTATTCATGTGAAATCAATAATAAAAGACACATATAAGTGATGTTGTTGATAGCGGGATTGAGATTTTCATTACATCCCTTGAATAAAAGTGTTATTGTGAAATGTGTGAGGTCTCAAAGGCATTGTCCGATTCAATGCCTTAGAAGTGGTAGGTATACATATTGTTCTTTTAAAGATTTTTCTTAGTCTTATTTAGCTAGATTGACAACCAATGAATATTGTTAACATTTGTTCTTGTTACCTATGTCATAGATTCATGCACACACTTTATTAAGAAATTGATATTAATTATGATGCATTTAGATGGTGTCAACCTAACTATTGTAAATATTTATATGCTTCAAATGAAGATGTAACGTAAAGAGTGACCTTTTGACATTGGATAACAAAGAATTTTTTATAGGCAAAGTGGTTTATTTATGGAGATTTTAATGTGGTGAGATTTAGGAAGATAAAATAAACCTTCTCTCCCCATTGCTACAATACAAAATACAAGCTTATAGTGTCCTCTTCCATGAAAATAAGAAAACGAGATGCATGACAGTCCTATGACATCTTTTTTTACATCCACTTTTGTATTCTTCTATATCCCTTTTTGCATCTCTTTTTAATGTTGAACGTCTCCATTGCATTTACTTTTGCATCATTGTGCATCTATTTGAGCATAATTTTTTATATCTTTTGTGTCCAATTTTGCACCCACTAGGCTCACAAATAATAGGTCATATGTTCAAATCATGCTTCACTAATACAATGCAAATGGCACTGACAAGCTTGAAAATGGGATGCATGAACTTGGAATGAGGTACAAGACCATCAAATGGAGCACATAAGAATAGAAATGAGACACAAACCTTTTTTGCAATAATTTTTGTGTCCCTTTTGTGTATGTTGATGCAGATAGATATTCCAAGTCAACTTTCACATGGAATTCATTAGATGAAGATGCCTTAATTAGAGTCTCCACCCTTAAGGTGATTCCTCAAGCTTCAAGTGTTGACTTACCGTTTTTTTTTCTTCTTTATTGACTTTTATGTGTTTTTTGGAAGAATGGTTGTTAGGGTGTTTGAGAGCATAAAAACATTATAGATTAAAATAAAGTAAATGAAATGTAATCTCAAGTAGTGGAATCAATGAATCTACTTAGAAATTGAAACATACATTTCTATTCTTATCCGATTCTAAATTCACTATATTTACACAAACCAATGGATCCAACATTGTACATTCATGACTCCAATGTGTGTTATGTTGGGTATGCGTTATATTCTTTGCATGACTAGCTCTAGTGTCTTCTACGTTGCATCAGGCATGTAGGGGGGTCCGCTAGGCCCCCGAGAAAAAAAAATTGCCTCGTTTTTCATGTCCATTGTTGGGCAGTTTTTCGGCACATGGTTTTTGTCGATGGTTTTCTATTTTTGGTTAAGGAATTAGGGTTGTTGACTAATCCATGTCATTGGGTTAGGGTTTTGGATGCAGCTGGCTCCTATATGTATATTGTATTGTAAACAATGTATCACTATGAATGAATATATATTATGCTAGTTTTCTCGGTTTGAGTTTCTAGGGGAAAAATCTTTGTGTAATGTGTGTATTTTCCATTGTATCTTTTCTGTTCTTTTATTGAAAATTTGTTTGCAGTAAAATATTGTACAAGGTTAAAATCTACATTTGGTGTCAGATCTTTGTTGGCTTCAGGGGGACACCTTTGTGGTCAAGGGTTTGGCTCAGGATTGTGATAAGCCTTGTTACAGTGGGATGTCTGTGGTATTGATTTTTTAGGTGAAAAGAAATGACGAGTAGTTCAAAAATGGAGATCAAATAGTTTAATGGGAAAAGTTTTGAGCTGTGGAAGTTCAAGATGGAAGATTTGTTGGTGGACAGAGATTAATGGATCGCAGTGGATCCAGGTACTGCACCTACAAGAACTTGATCCAGATTATTTTAAGAATGACACGAAGACAAGAATATAACCGATATATAACAAGGAAATACAAGGAAATACACAGAGATAATGTGGAGAACATAGAAATATAGTGAAAACCAAATTATATTAATGAACAATAGAGAAAAACAATGTAGAACACAAATTGACAGAATGGGGCAACCTATCTCTGAAAAGAAAGAGATGTTGGCTATGCTTCATTCACAACAAGCTTTACATCAAACTCCATTGCATGCTGAAAGGGCCTCCTTCACTTCAATTGTATATGAGAGAGTGAGAGGAGAACAATTCCCATGATGCATGTGGGATAAATTGGACTAAGTTTATAAAATGCCATAGGCACGTAAAACACTAGGACTTCTAGAGCGGTCACCCATCCCAATACTACTCTAGCCTGAGCACGCTTAACTGCAGAGTTCTAATGGGATCCAGTGCATTAACGCTATGTTGTAGGCATGTACATAAGACCACTAGGAAATCATTACATGATGTCTGTAATTAACAAATGAAGATTATATTACATTCCATTCCCCATCAAAAGGGTGAATACCATGGTTTATCAAAACCACGGGCTCAAAATGGTGATTCAGTGGAAAAGGTGGATGGCCACCGAGATCCCTCCTTAGGAAGCAATGGTCCCCATTGTGTCAAGTTCCCATGGGAGATGGAGAGATTTATGCTAAATATGAAGCTTGGTGTGTTTCTTTCCTTGTTGAAGAAGTTGTCATGCTTAGCTTGTTGAAGGATGTCATGAACCTGTTGCTGGAGGGGTTGGATCTGTTCAACCAATCTAGCTGCATGATCTACCTGAGTGTGGGAGGACTCTGTTAATGAAGATGTAGCATGAAGAGCATGAAGGGTTCTATTAGAATCTTGCTTGACTGGGTAGTGTGGAGGCACCCCCGTAGGTGCAACAAGAACATCTTGGGACTCTTCTACAATCTTGTCGATTTGCTTTTGTTGGATAGAAAGGTCTTAGGTTGATGATGCAATGGTTGCAGTGTCCTTCTGCTCACCTTTTGATCGGATTGTGAAGAGGCTAAACTTTGCAGTATGAGAGATTACTTTGTGGCATTTTTTTGGTGGGATAATAGTCAGAAATACCTCTTGTATCCTGTATAACTGACCCCCCAGAGTAAAAATCATGCTATGGGGTCAAGACTCATAAATAACATGACGCCTCCACATATATGGCTGGCCTAATAGAACATCTCAGACTTCCAATGGGGAAACATCACACAATACCTCATCCTTGAAGGGATTAATGTCGTAGGACATGTGACACTATTGGCTGACACGAAGATATTGACCTTGGAAAAGCCACCCGATGTTGTATGGATGCAAGTGTGGTGTTGTTTGAAAATCCAACTACTTGACAACCTATGCTGAGATGATGTTCTTTTGGCTACCACTATCAACAATAAAATGTAGTGGGGTCCCCTTCACCCACATTTGTGAATGGAAGAGTCACTCTCCCTCCTCAAGATCCTCTTCTGGTTGGATTGTTGCAGTTGGGACAATAACAATGGGTTTTTCATCAATGATATGTCTCCTTTTATTATTTTCTGAATCAGGGTCCAAGTCGGGGTTCATCTCTTTGTCTTTGAGCTTGGCCAGCAATGACTGTATTGAGAGACATTCATCAATGGTGTGCCAAGGGATGTTGTGGAACTCACACAACTTTTCGGTGTCTTTCTTAGACTTCCCGTTACCTTTCTTTTCCTGCATCTGGGACTAGCTCTCTTGAGGTTGGCCTTCCTTGCTCTGTCCATGATTCTCCCACTTACTCTGTTTCTTGAATTTCTACTCAATTTTGACTGCATATCAATAAACAACTCCCAGTGAGGATCTGTCCAAGAAATCCATCTCTGTTTGGATGTACTTGTGTATACCACTGTGGTACTTCAAAACCAGGTGCCGCTCGGAGTCTTTAGTACCCAAATTTGAGTGCAAGGTATGAAAGATGTTGGTGTACTCCGACACCGTTTGGTCTCTTTTTTGAAGGAGAGTTGTCCATCTCATTTATTGATCATCATAGTTTCCGACAGGGTAGAAATCCTCCTTTAGATCATCTACAAAGGCCGCCCAAGTGGGTTCTCTCCCAAATAGTGTAGATTCATTCACGGTGTACCTCTCCCAATAACCTTCCCACCAAGCTCTGACATGGGGAAGGGCTTTAAGAAGCGCGAAGGTGATCTTTTCATTGTCGTAAATGTTTTGGACAAAGTAATAAACTTCTAGTAGATTCAACCATTTTTCTAGAGCATCTACATCTATCTGGCCTTCAAATAGGGGGATATCAAAATTGACTTGTACCTTGAAGGGCGTCACACTTGCGAAATGGTTTCTTGTTGAAGATGCCTCCACTGCTTCCATTGATAGTCTTCGAAGGATTTGAGTGAATTTTTCCATCATCTTGTTCCTTTGTCGCACGAGGGCTTCCTTGAGCAACGTCTTGAAAGTATCTCCTGCTCTGTCATCTCTCTTTTCTTCAGCCATGGGAGGTCGCTTGGGCTAGCAAGAGAGGTTGTCTCTAGTTGAAACATTTGATATGGAAATAGAACAAATGGTTGTGAAGACAATGTTCCTACATGAGGACCTGGAAGAGGAAATCTACATGAAACAGCCTGAAGGATTTGTAGTAAAGGGAAAGAAATATTTGGTGTGCAAATTAAAAAGATCCCTTTATGGTATAAATCAATCATCAAGGATGCGGTACCAAAAGTTCAACACATACATCCTTAGTTTGGATTTTATGAGAATCAAAGCTAATGACTACATATATTCTAAAGAAGAAGGTGGACATTTCATATATGTAGCATTGTATGTCAATGACATGTTGTTGATTGGAAACAACATGGATGAAATAAAGGAGGTGAAGAAGCAACTATCCTCCAAGTTTGACATGAAGGATCTTGGTGCAATAAACTTCATTCTAGGAATGGATATTAAGAGAGACCGAGTAGCTAGAAAGATCTGGTTGAACTAGACGAAGTATATTGAATTTTTTTTGAAACATTTCAACATGCAGGATTGCAAACCTGTGAAGGTGCCAATTTTTGTGGGAGAAAGGCTAATTGATGAAAATTTTCCAAAGACATAGGAGGAAATAGAGGACATGGAATGTGTTCCCTATGCCAATGTTGTTGGTAGTCTAATGTATGTTATGGTCTGCATTCGACCAACCATTTCTAATGTAGTGGGAGTGTTGAGTAGATACATTTCGACACCTAGGAAGGAGCACTGGATAGTTGTCAAGAGAGTATTTAGGTATTTGTGTGGCACAAAATATTATGCTATATGCTACCAATGAAAACCTGGAGGTGACAATGAATTAAATGTACATGGCTTTGTAGATGCCGACTGGGATGGAGATCTGGATTGATGGAGGTCAACCAATGGATATGTCTTCAAAATGTTCGATGGAGAAATCATCTGGATAAGTAAGCGACAAGCGATTGTAGCCCTATCAACAACAAAAGATGAATACATGGAATCCACTCATGGAAGTAAAGAAGAAGTATGGCTGCAAAGGTTTTGTTTAGGAATCAAGTTTGAGAAAATAACTATGAAGATAAGTTGTGATAGTCAAAGCGCAATATTTCTGGCAAAGAACCCTGCTTATCATTCTAAGGCTAAGCACATTGATATAAAATACCATTTCATGAGAGACATGGTGTAAAGCAACAAGGTGTTGCTGGAGAAAGTAGACATGTTGGAAAACATTGTAGACTCTTTGACCAAGTCTGTGAGTGTTGTAAAGTTCTCTTGGTGCAAAGAGGCAATGGAATTTTTTTCCCTGGGTCTATGAATGAGAGTTCAGAGGTCTCCCGATTTCAACAAAGAAAACAACAAGTGTGAGAATGTTGGGTGGTTATATTCTTTGTAATGAAACTCCAGTCGAGGTGGACCGAATTACATTCAAAGTCGAGGTTGATTGACAACAAGTCGAAGGTTGAGGTGATTCGATTAGGTAAAGTTGAAGTCAAATGTCGGGGTGATTCAACCAGGCAAAGTAAAATTCAAAGGATGAAGACATTGGCAACAAGTCAAATATGTCGACATGCAAGCGTGTTTAAACTAATTGAAGACTGAATGAAGGCCGAATGGTAGTCGACTGTAACAAAATCGTGAGATTTACGCTATTTGTATCCAATGATATGTGTGGATTTGCAACCATTTTTTGGCACCTTTTATTTAGGGTTTTTCCTACTCTAAAGCCTATAAAGAAGGCATGTTTTAATGTTGTAAAATCTAATCTTTAGAGAAATCATTTTAGAGGTTATTGGTCATGTAGATGTAAGCTAAATTGGATACAGGGTTTTTCTTGTGTAAGCAAGAGGGTATGATGTCGATTTTGTCTTAGGTGTGGACCAAGGTTAGACATGTAACCTTTTATTCTAAATGAATAAGACAACAAGATAGCATAATTCTCAAGGAATGATGGTTTTCCTTGTTTGGGTTTCCAGGGTAAAATCTTTGTGTACTGTGTGTTTTTTGTGTCATTTACTTTCTTGATTAAATATTTATTACTCTCTTCTACTAGGTTTAACATGGAAGCATTCCTCATTTCCTAACAAATATGTGTAGTAAAACTGATTTCATAATTGAAACTCACATCACGCACTACTACATTGGGCAGAAATTACGACGGTTTAAAATTTCGTCGTAATTTTTTTGCTTTTTTTGGACTAAATTTACTCTTTTTTTTGGGGTCCAACTATTCGTCGCTCTAGCGACCAACATTCCATGTTGGTCATTATAGTGACGAAATTTAGTCGTTATAACAACCAACTATGGCACGTGTGAGAATCAAATGGTCATTGATTGATTGTTTGGTCAATTTGACCGAATTCATCGGAAGATCGACGAAATCAATCCTATATATATCTCAGTTACGACAAATTTTCTATAGTTGTGTCGATCATTTTCTACAGTTGCGACAATCATTTTATTCAATTGCGACAATCATTTGGGTGTTCTGATGCAATGGTGTTCTGGTTTTTTATAAAATCTTGATTTCAATTTTCTTTTAAGAAGAGAAACGTTGAATTGATCAAACTCTACATAGCTGAGATTTTGAAGGTCAGTACTTAAATTTGTTTTGTGTGATTTAGTAATTTGGTGGTATTGAACTATTTTATTGTTTATTTTCACTCCTTAAATTAGATTTTAGGGTTTATTTTAACTCCTTAGAAAGATTTTATGGTTTATCCACTTTTGATAGAGTAAAAGGATTATTGATTCAACTACAATCACTCTAATTAGATTCAATCACTCTAATTTTGTTCTTATATTTCATGGAACTTCTTGAATATCTAAGTATCCTTGCCTTAGTAAATTTACATTTAGGGATTCCTCCTTGAGTTGGAAAAGAACCAACTAGAAGTGAAGAGTAGTGGATTTTGTGGTGATATTGGGCATCAGTACTCTTGTGTATCCCTAAAGCTACCCTAATTTTTATTAGGGACTTAATATTATATAGTGTGATTTTGGGTGATAATAGATCCACCTCCTCTTATTAATGGAATATTGTGATTTCGGGGATGAATCAAAGTATGAGGCTTTAAACTTGGACAATTAAAGATGTATAGTGTACCGTTTATCATTACCATGCCAAGGAATTGCTTGCCAGCTTTGATTGGTTGTATTCAAATTAATTTTCTTTACATCAACTTTTTTTTTATGAGAATTAAAGTTGCCTTTACACTTCTTATGTCATGATTTATTTTTCTCCCCAAACTCTTTCTTGCACTTCTATCAATTTTTTTCCTCAATTTTGAGAACATAATAGTAGGTGGATCATAACAAAGAGATTATTAGAAGATTCATTTATGTTTGGATGTTTATGTGTAGGTCAATGTGTTGTTTTAGAACCAAGTGTCATTTAGATACCCAA
>JZKD02S1860012.1:492108-508328 GCA_000966675.3 Picea glauca | reverse complement strand
ATTCCTTCTGAAACATTGTAGAAAAATAGTTATAGCAAAAATTCCAAGGTGTCTCAGATGTAGCAGTGAAACTCCAAGACCTTGAGCTCTGATACCATATGTTAAGAACCAAACATCAATATAGCATAGAAAAACCTCAGGAAAAGTACTCAATGCCTTAAAAAAGAGATAATTTTAGATAATAAGCCTCTTCAAGGGGGAAACATCCTTTTACACCACTTAAATGTTCAAGTACAAGATGATTCAAAATGAAAATGACTCCTTGGTATATATAGGAGACTAGGAGGTATAATTACAACTAATGGCCTAGAGATGACATAAATAAAATAACATTACTAATATAATATGCCCCAATTAAGGGGTAATGAGCCAATATTATGGCTTAACAACTTTACTCACTCACTTGAGGGAACACATATATGGCCCAGATGACACAACAACCCATCCTAAAGATGGAAGTTATCGACAACTGCCTTTGCACCCAACATTTGGTAGGTGGTGGTGAAGTCTGGATCTATCTCATAGAGTTGGGGCCATCCAAAGGTCTCATGGCCATAGGAGTCTAGCATTGTGGTGAGTGCCACGACTGGTGGTCTACTGAGGTAATCAACGACGTGGTTGGTGCTTCCTGTTTTATACTTGATGTTGAGGTGGAATTGCTGCAAGTATGTTGACTACTTTTGATGGTGGTCATTCTGTAATTTTCCTTGTGTCTGCATGAACTACAGTGGCTTATGATCAGTGTGGATGACTGTCTCACACCTAAGAATGTAATGTCTCCACTGGTGGCAGGAATGCATAATGGAGTACATTTATTTTTCCTAAGTAGGGTACTTACGGACAACATCTGATAGTGTCACACTATGATAGGCCACAGGGTGGCTGTGTTGTGTGAGAATGACACCGACACAAATGTCTAAAGCATCGATCTCAATCTCAAAGGGCTGTTGCAGGTTTGGTAGTGAAAGTACTAGAGCTAAGCATACGTGCTTCTTCAAATCATCGAACGCTTGTTGTTGGGGCCGGTCCCACACAAATTTTTCCTTACCACCACCCCTAGTTATTTGGCTAAGGGCCGATGCAATATGGGAGAATCCCAACACAAACCTGTAGTAGAAATTGGCAAGGCCCAAGAAACTTCGAAGCTTAGTGAGTGTGTTTGGGGCTGGGCAGTCATGGATGACTTGGATATTGGCTGGATCCACATGTACGCCATGTTGATCAATGATGTAGCCTAGGTAATGTACCATGTCCATGCTGAAGGAGCATTTTTCTTAGTTGGCATATAGCTTGTGTTGCCGCAGGGTGTGCAGAACCTGCTGAATATGCTACAAGTGTTCTTCCCAAGTCTTGTTGTAAATGAGAATGTCATCAAGATACACCACTACAAAAGTATTGGTGAATGGTCGTAGGATATTGTCCATCATCCTCATGAAAGTGGCTAGAGTGTTTGTCAAACCAAAGGGCATGGCCAACCATTCAAAAAGGCCTTCCTTTGACTTGAAGGTGGTCTTCCATACATCTGTTTGTTCTATCGAGACCTGGTGGTAGCTAGACTTTAGATCAATCTTACTGAAGTATTTGGCCCCCATGAGTTGATCAAGGAGGTCATCGATTCAGGGAATCAGGTATGGGTTTCTGACTGTGATTTTATTCAGAGCCTGATAATCAATGCAAAGTCGCTAGGTTCCATTTTTCTTCTGTACCAACACGATTGGGCTCTCGCAAGGTGATGATCTAGGACGGATGTGCCCCTTGTGGAGAAATTCTTGGATCTGTCGCTTGATATTATCATTCTCTAACAGAGAGTGATGATAGATTGGCCCATTGGGAAATGGTGCACCAGGGGTCAGATTGATGGGGTGCTTGATTTGACAGTGCAGAGGTACCCCGGTAGGTGAGGAGAAGATATACGAGTATTCTTCCATGACCTTATCTACTTGCTTCTACTGTGTGGAGAGGTTGTCCATAGAGATCCTGGATGTGGCTACGATTTTTCTCTCATTCTGAGAGAGAATCATGAACTTCCCCATATGAGAGATGACCTTCCTGCATTGCTCAGCAGAGATCAAGGAAATAACACTAGGTGGGACAGCCTTGGGTATCCTGTACAATTTCCTATTCAAAGTAATAATAACACTACGAGGCCTAGACTCATATACATCATGACGTTTCCATAAATAAGTTTTGCCCAAAAGAACATCAAAAACTTCGAGAGGAGAAACATCACACAATACCTCATCTTTGAAGGGCTTGATGCTGTACGATAGTTGACACCGTTGGCTGACACAAAGATCGCTTCCTTCGTAGAGCCATCCAATGGTGTAGGGTTATGGGTGCGGTGTTGTCAGCAGGGCCAGCCGCTTAAAGACCTCTACTGAGATGAGGTTCTTCTGGCTACCACTATCAATGATGAAGTGTAGTTGGGTGCCTTTTACCCACATCTGTGAATGGAAGAGGTGCTCTCCTTCTTCTGGCTCATCTGGTTCACCAAGCTAGAGCTTGGTGGTAGCAACAGTGGCACTAGGTTTCGCGTCAATGAACCGTCTTCCCCTTTCTGGTTCTGACTCATAGTCAGAACCTACATTTGATTCAGAGGCTTTCACTTCAGCCACCAATGTTTGCTTTGAGAAACAGTCAGCAGTGTTATGCCAAGGGCTCTTATGGAAGTCACACCACTTCCCGATATCTTTCTTTGTCTTTCCGATGTCCTTCTTTGCTTGCTGCTTGGATTGGTTGTCTTGATAATTTCCATATTTACACTGTCCTTTGTTTTGTGGGTTGGGGCCACCCTTTCCTGGATTTTGTTGTGAGGGATTCCCCGACCCAAATTGTTGCGTCTTTTGTTTGAGCTTCTGCCCGATTTTGACGGCATATCGGTAGGCCACGCCCAAGGATGAGATGTCCAAAAATTCCATTTCGGTCTGGATGTATCTATGCAGAGTACTGTGGTACTTGAGAACCAGATGTCTCTTTGAATCTTTGATACCCAGGTTGGTGCACCAGGTATGGAAGATATTTGGGAAATCTCGCACTTCTTGGTCTCTTTTTTGCCATAGTGTGGTCTATTTGGTATACAAGTCATCATAACTTATAATAGGGTAGTATTGTTCTTTAATAGCATCCCTGAAGGATTCCCAGGTGGCCATGACTGTAAATAATGAGGGTTCCTCTATTTCCTTTTGCTCACAGAAAGTTTCCCACCAATCTTTGACATGGGGAATGACTTTGAGGAGCGCAAAGGTAATCTTTTCTCTATTCGAAAAGTTATGGACAGAGAAATACCCTTATAGTAGATTCAACCACTTGTCTACAACATCTGCGTCTATCTGACCTTCAAATATAGGAATATTGAAGTTTATTTTTACCTTGAAGGGGGCAGTGCCTCCACTCGAAGAAGATGCGTCACCTGTTGGTAGTTGCCGAAGGATTTGCGCGAAATTATCCATCATCTCCTTCCTCTGTTGTGTGAGGGCTTCCTCAATCAATAGTTTGAAAGGATCTCCTGTCCCGCCATCTTTATTTTCTCCTTCCATGAGAGGTCTCTTAGGTTTGCGAGAGATTTTGTCCTGAAGAGAAACAAGCTCGAGACCCAAATCATTGTACTCTGACCTCGTTGGGGACATGCATTAAGACAACAAGGAGAAGACTGCTCTGATACCACTGATCCAGATTTTATGAGAAGAATGAAATGACTACAGATTATTACTATATGCTTAACACAAAATAACAGAGATACAATAAAACTTGTTTTCTATTCAATAAGGAAATAAGCTGAAACTGTAAAATGCAGTGGAAAACAAGCTTGCTGGAATGTTGGTGGCTTATCTCTGAGAAGAGATGTGACAACTGCGCTCATTCACCAGAAGATGATTACAATGAGACTCTCAAGGATATTTTACAATAAATAGAAGTTTCAAAAACCCTAAACATCTAAGAACCTAACCCTAGGAGATGAAGCGCCAAAAGTCATGTGGGCCCCATTTGGGTAAGTCAGTACATCAACTTCCCGGGGTCATAACTTTTGCATAAGATCTTCGTTTTAGGCATATGATATCCCATTGGAAAAATCTATTTGAGGAATACAACAATTGGACAAAATTTCATATTGAAATGTTTTGATTGCAACGTACCCCAAAAAATGTCATTTAGGGCCTCAACACGGCTCCAGAAGTTCAAGACTCGAAAAACTGCTAAAAATAGTAAATTATCAAAATTGCTAGAAAGTTGTTTTGAGCCAGCTAGAAAACGTGGGTGGCCACCAATATCCACCTGGATCAATCCTCCATCCTTAGGAAGCAATGGTCTCCATTGCGCTAAGTTCCCCCATCAGATGAGGAAATTTCTGCTGAATTTGGCCCCGGGTGAGCCACTTGCCTTGGTGCAGGAGCTGCCCTGCTTTGACGACTCGATAAAGCTGGATCCTTTGTTGTTGAGTTCCATTGATATGTGTTTCCATAATATGATCAATGGATGTATGTTGTATGAAGTTGGGGTTGATCTCTATTGGTGTCCGTTGTTCTGCTACATCTAAGGTGTCCAATAATGGTGGGAAATAAGGCCGAAGGAGGTCCACGTTGAACACTAGGTGTAGGCCAAGGAAAGGAGGAATGTTGAGTGCAAATGAATTATCCCCCATAGCCTTGGTGATGGTGTACGAACCATAACGGAGTGGGTGAAGCTTCCAATGGGGTCCTATAAGGCGTTCTCTCTGCAAGTGCAACCAAACTTTGTCGCCCACCTAAAACTTATGTGGAACCCAATGTTGATCATGTCGTTGCTTGTACTTGTCATTGGACTTCTGTAGGATATCTTGAACCTGTTGGTGGATGTGTTGGATCCTCTCAATGAACCGGGGGGCTTTTTCAACCTCAGTTGGAGCAGGAGAGGATTTGGTCGAGGTGACCGCAAGGGGAAGTGCAACATCTATGGGACCCAATGGTTGGAATCCCAACCCCACCTGAAAGGGGCTATGGCCAGTTGAGCTATGCAGGGCTCAGTTGTATCTATGTTAGACATAGGGAAGACTTTCATCCCATGTGAGAGGGTGCTTGGAATTATACATGCATAGGATATGCACGATCATTCAATTTAAAACCTTAGTTTGGCCATCTGTCTGGTGGTGGAAGGCCGTGGATTTGGTGAGCTTGGTGTCCAGCAGTGACCAGAGGCTCGACCAAAATGTGATGAGAAATTGACTGTCCCGATCTGAGACAATGGTTTGTGGTATTCCAAAATGTACCCATACTTGTTCAAAGAAGAGCTTGGCAGTGGCTTCTGCTGTGATGCTCTTCTTACAAGCAGCCAAAATCACCATCTTAGAAAAGCGATCGACAACCACAAAAACATAGTCATTTCCCCGCTTGGTGGATGGGAGGCCCGACATGTAGTCCATTGAGTTGGATTCCCATGGTTTGTCAGGAGTAGTAAGAGGGGTGTACATGCCCTGTTTCTTAGTGGTTGTTTTGGCAATAATGCAGGCAGTGCAAGACCTGATATACTTGTTGACCTCTTGTCGAAGTTTCGGCCAGTAGAAATGTTTTTGTAGTATCGCCACTGCCTTTTCGATGTCGAAGTGTCCTGCCACCTGGCTGTAGTGGGCTTCCCAGATCAGCTTCGCTCAGTCACTTGAGGGAACACATATATGGCCCAGATGACACAACAATCCTTCCTGAATATGGAAATTATCGACAACTGCCTTTGCACCCAACATTTGGTAGGTGGTGGTGAAGTCCGGGTCTATCTCATAAAGTTGGGGCCATCCAGAGGTCTCATGGCCATAGGAGTCGAGCACTGTGGTGAGTGTCGTGACTGGTAGTCTGCTGAGGCAATCAATGACGCGGTTGGTGCTTCCTATTTTATACTTGATGTTGAGGTGGAATTGCTGCAAGTATGTGGACCACTTTTGATGGAGGTCATTCTATAATTTTCCTTGTGTCCGCATGAACTGTAGTGGCTTATGATCAGTGTGGATGACTGTCTCCCTCCCAAGAATGTAATGTCTCCACTGGCGGTAGGCTTTCACAGTGGAGTACATTTCTTTGTCGTAAGTAGGGTAATTATAGACAACATCTGATAGTGTCGCACTATGATAGGCCACGGGGTGGCCGTGTTGCATGAGAACGACACCCACAACATAATCTGAAGCATCAGTCTCATTCTCAAAGGGTTGATGTAGGTCTGGTAGTGAAAGTACTGGGGCTGAGCACAAGTGCTTCTTCAAATCATCAAACGCTTGTTGTTGGGGCCGACCCCACACAAATTTTTCCTTACCACCACCCCTGGTTATTTGGCTAAGGGTCCATGCAATATGGGAGAATCCCAACACAAACCTGTGGTAGAAATTGGCAAGGCCCAAGAAGCTCCGAAGCTCAGTGAGTGTGTTTGGGGCTGGCCAGTCACGAATGACTTTGATCTTTGCTGGATTCACATGTATGCCATGTTGATCAATGATGTAGAATAGGTTATGTACCATGTCCATGCCGAAGGATCATTTTTCTAAGTTGGCATATAGCTTGTGCTGTTGTAGGGTGTGCGGAACCTGCTGAATATGCTGCAAGTGTTCGGCCCAAGTCTTGCTGTAAATGAGAATGTCATCAAGATACGCCACTACAAAAGTATTAGTGAATGGTCATAGGATATCGTCCATCATCCTCATGAAAGTGGCTGGAGCATTTGTCAGACCAAAGGGCATGACCAACCATTCAAAAAGGCCTTCCTTTGACTTGAAGGTGGTCTTCCATACATCTCTCTGTTCTAAAGGGACCTGGTGGTAGCCAGACTTTAGATCAATCTTACTGAAGTATTTTCTCCCCATGAGTTGATCAAGGAGGTTATCGATTCGGGGAACCGGGTACCGATTTCTGATTGTGATTTTATTTAGAGCACGATAATCAATGCAAAGTCATCAGGTTTCGTCTTTCTTCTGTACCAGCATGATTGGGCTCCCGCAAGGTGATGAGATAGGATGGATGTGCCCCTTGTGGGGAATTTCTTGGATCTATCACTTGATCTCCTCATTCTCTAACAGAGAGCAACGATAGACTGGTCCATTGGGTAGCGGTGCGTCTAGGGTAAGATCAATGGGGTGCTTGACCTGACAGTGCAGAGGTACCTCGGTAGGTGAGGAGAAGATATCCGAGTATTCTTCCATGACCTTATCTACTTTCTTCTGCTGTGTGGAGAGGTTGGCCACAGAGACCCTGTATGTGGCTATGATTTTTCTCTCATTCTGAGAGCAAATCAGGAAGAAGACAAACTTCCCCATCTGAGAGATGACCTTCCTGCATTGCTTAGCAGAGATTAAGGAAATAGCACTAGGTGGGACAACCTCGGGTATCCTGTACAATTTCCTGTTCAAAGTAATAATAACACTACGAGGCCTAGACTCATATACAACATGGCGTTTCCATAAATAAGGTTGGCCCCAAAGAACATCACAAACTTTGAGAGGAGAAACATCACACAATACCTCATCTTTGAAGGGCTTGATGTTGTATGAAAATCAACACTGTTGGCTGATGCAAAGATCGCTTCCTTGGCGGAGCCATCCAATGGTGTAGGGTTGTGGGTGCGGCGTTGTTGGCAGGGCCAACTGCTTGATGAACTCTGCTGAGATGAGGTTCTTCTGGCTACCACTATCAACGATGAAGTCCAGTGGGGTGCCTTTTACCCACATCTATGAATGGAAGAGGCACTCTCCTTCTTCTGGCTCGTCTGGTTCACCATGCTGGAGTTTGGTGGTAGCAATGGTGGCACTGGGTTTTGCATCAATGATCCATCTTCCCCTTTCTGGATTTGACTCAGAGTCAAAACCTGCATCTGATTCAGAGGGTTTCACTTCGGCCACCAACATTTGCTTTGAGCGGCAGCTAACAATGTTATGCCAAGGGCTCTTATGGAAGTCGCACCACTTCCTGGTATCTTTCTTTGTCTTTCTAGTGTCCTTCTTTTCTTAGGGCTTGGACTGGTTGTCCTTATACTGTCCATATTTTCTCTGTCCTTTGTTTTTTTGGGTTGGGGCTGCCATTTATTGGCTTTTGTTGTGAGGGATTCCTCGACCCAAATTGTCGCATATTTTGTTTGAGCTTCTGCTCGATTTTGACGGCATATCGATAGGCCGCGCCCAAGGATGAGATGTCCAGAAATTCCATTTCGGTCTGGATGTATCTATGCAGAGCACTGCAATTCTTGAGCACCAGATGTCTCTCTGAATCTTTGATACCTAGCTTGGTGCGCAAGGTATGGAAGATATTTGTGAAATCTGGCACTGCTTGGTCTCTTTCTTGCCGTAGTGTGGTCCATTTGGTATACAAGTCATCATAACTTCCGATAGGGTAGTATTGTTCTTTAATAACATCCCTCAAGGATTCCCAGGTGGTCATGACTATAAATAATGAGGGTTCCTCTATTTCCTTTTTCTCACAGAAAGTTTCCCACCAATCTTTGACATGGGGAATGACTTTGAGGAGCGCAAAAGTAATCTTTTCTCTATTCGAAAAGTTATGGACAGAGAAATACCCTTCTAGTAGATTCAACCACTTTTCTACAACATCTGGGTCTATATGACCTTCAAATATAGGAATATTGAAGTTTATTTGTACCTTGAAGGGGGCGGTGCCTCCACTTGAAGAAGATGCATCACCTGTTGGTAGTCACCGAAGGATTTGCGTGAAATTATCTATCATATCATTCCTCTGTTGCGTGAGGGATTCCTCAATCAATAGTTTGAAAGGATCTCCTGTCCCGTCATCTTTCGTTTCTCCTTCCATGAGAGGTCGCTTAGGTGTGTGAGAGATTTTGTCCTCAAGAGAAACAATTTCGAGACCCAAATCTTTGTACTTTGACCTCGTTGGGGACATGCATTAAGACGGCAAGGAGCAGACCGCTTTGATAGCACTGATCCGAATTTTATGAGAAGAATGAAATGACTACAAATTATTACCAAATGCTTAACAAAAAATAATAGAGATACAGTCAAACTGGTTTTCTATTCAATAAGGAAATAAGTTGAAACTGTAAAATGCAGCGGAAAACAAGCTTGTTGGAATGGTGGCGACTTATCTCTGAGAAGAGATGTGATGGCTGTGCTCATTTTCCAGAAGATGATTAAAATGAGGATATCAAGTCCTTTTTACAATAAACAGGAGTTTCAAAAACCCTAAACATCCAAAAGCCTAACCCTAGAAGATGAAGTGCTAAAAGTCATGTGGGCCTCGTTTGGGTAAGTCAGTACATCAACTTCCCGGGGTCGTGACCTTTGCATACGATCTTCGTTTTAGGCGTATGATAGCTCATTGGAAATATATATCCGAGGACTACAACAATTGCACAAAATTTCATGATGAGGCTTTTTTACTACAACGTACCCCAAAAAAAATCGTTTAGGGACTCAAAACGGCTCCGAAAGTTCAGGACCCAAAAAACTGGTAAAAATAGTAAATTATCAAAATTGCTAGAAAGTTGTTTTGAGCTAGCTAGAAAAGGTGGGTGGCCACCGATATCCACCTGGATCAAATATTATCTAAGAAAATGTATCCATGATGTTCAATATGAATTCCTTTTCCAAAATACCAAAGACGAATGACCACAAATCATACTAAGACCAAAGTTGGGAGAAGAGGGAAAAGAGGAAGAGAAATCTGAGGGAAGGATGTAATAAAGGTAATGTCCGAGAGGGGAATTTAGAGGGAAAAGAATAATCAAGTAAAGGTATTCTTGACATATTGAATAACAGTGACACACAGACATAAACCTTTATAGCCATATATATACCTTAGGATATTTTATCCTGAGGTCATATCATTCAAATTTATGAGTACTTTTGAATCCATAGCCCTTACAGACACCTGTCTTCTTGTAGTGTGTTTTTCCTGAGCATCTATGCCACTCCCACAAACTACCAAGCCCACCTATCATCGAGTATTTTTTGGATCTAGCTAGAGATTTGGTTGTGCACATCTCTCATTGGATACCAATCATTAAATCTATACTATCTTGACATATCTATTGCATAAATACGTGTCACTACGAAAGTAGTAGGGAACCCTCCCTTGGTCTATTGCACGAATACATAGACATAAACAAAGAGAACTTGATCCATTGTGACACCTTTGGGGGGATCCTGTTCTATTCCTTAACACTCTGATAGCTAGGCTACCTTGCCATATCCAACCTGCTAGTTTGTGCATTCAAAATTTGGCGTTAACCTCCCCCCCTCCAGCTATTCTTGCCATCAGTTCATTGATTGATCAGATCATCAACATTAAAGAAGAGGCCATGTAGAGTTTTCCTTTTGTCAGAAAATTGTAAAAGCTTATGTTATTGAATGATTTTTAATTGTTAGGGCACACGATTTTCTACTTTGCATCTAAGAAAATCATTTTGTTTCCCTCTCTTTGATTGGACACACAAATATCACTTTGTTGTTGAGTTAAAATGGAAAGCACTTTATTAATTATCGAGGAAGATGAAAAGTCAGAAAAGGAAAAAGAGTCTCAGAAAAGGGTGAGCGGAGTCAATATAATTAATGTCTTTCTAACAGTGAGTTAGTTATAGTTATCGTGAGAAATATCCTTACATTTCCCTTATATTTTCAATGTTTATCTTTAACTATACTATAATATGAAGATCGTTGGCCTAACATTTCCTTTTCCCTTGATGGAGTGTAGGTACAACCAAATATGTATCTATTAGACCTATCATCCAGCTTGAGCAATGAAATTTTGAGAGGGACAAGGGAAAACATATCCAACACCTGTAACAAGGCGAAATCAACTAGAGGTGAAAAGGTCAAAATAAAGTTTGGTAGGTGCATGAAATTATTTCTTGCTGAAGGAGGATCATGCTCTTATGATGATGAGAGCATAGGTGACATCGAGGTTCCCTTGAGGTACAAACACCTACTGAAACAATGGGTACCCAAAGAACTGCCAGAGTTGGACACCAAGTTCTGTGTTAATGAGAGGATGTATTGCATTGCTCCGTCATCCATCCATGGCCTTGGTCGATTCTCCATGGACGACATAAAGGTAAAATATGGTGGATTGGTTGAATTGTTTGAGTATGTTGGACCATGTTACACTAATGGAGTATGGTTGAGGCTACTCCAATATATGCCTAGTATGTAGAGATACACACTTGCCACAAATTATATACAATTGAAAGACAATAATAAAAATAAAGGAGCGACTATGTATATTGATGGAAGGACAAAGGCATCGGGGAATATTGAAGGTCTTATAAATAGTACAAGGTCTAGGACGACAAGAAAGGAACCTAATTGCATTTTTCAGGAGCGTGAAGGTAATAAGATATTTGTATGTGTGGTGAAAACAATAATGACAGATGAAGAGTTGCTGATCGATTACAATCTGAATCGATTCGAAATAGGAATGTCTTCTTTTGCTACGGTACAATACCCATTATACCCAAACTTAAAAAGGGATTACTTAATTTCTGAATGTTTCATTTGTGACAAAATTTTATTTTATTTCTAAATGTTCCATTTGCTAATTTTTTCTCGATGTTTCATTTCCAAATATTTGCTAATTTGTATGTGTGGATGTTTCATTTGATAATATTTGCCAATATTCCATTATTTCATATATTGTTTTTTCAATATTTCTTGCACGTAGTAACATTCTTCTTGAAATTCTGCCAGAGTGGTGATCGAGGCAAAGGCCCTGAGCATGGAAAAGGCATTGGTCAGGGCAAAGGCCCTGTTCCTAGCACCAGATCGACTGAAAATGATGAATATATAAGAGATGAAGAGATACTTGATTCTAGAGACCCCTTGCAGACAATATAATTGTCCCTAAGAAAGGCCAATAAGGAATTCCGAGATTTTGTCACTGTTGGGCCAGAAACAAATGAGGATTTCCAAAGAATAGATGAATTACGCATTAACATAGAAAATTATGGGGTAAGTCATGTCATCTAACAATATCAATTTTTGGTTTTAAATTTTGTAATTTAATATATGCAATTAACACATATTTCTCATTGTAGAATTTTGTGAGATCGATGAGAGGGGAAGGGGAAGGTCTTGGTCGTAGCAACATGACTGCAACAGTGAAACCAGATGGCCACGTAACGATGAGGATATTTTCCACCTCAAGTGTGCCGCTTGAGTCCGATTCTATACCTTTTAGGGGTGATGCCACCACCCATAACACATGCCAAATCATGCAGGTGGTGTACATGATCATGGAACTGATCACTTTTCCATTGATTGTTACCCTGGTGCTACATGTATCCAAAGCACAGGAACAACTGAGGTATCATTTTTGGTCGACCAGGACATGGTTCCTCTAAAAATAGTATAGCTACCAGGTATTTAATATATGTCTTTATCGAGATTCCTGTTATAAAATTGTTTAAACAATCACATATCAATGAGATTTAAATTACTAATGATGACGATGTTTTACAGGAAACAATGTGTTCTACGATGGTTTTCATGACTATGCATTAGAAATTTTTGGGCCAACCATTCAACTATGATGGAATTGACAAAATTCCAAACTGAAAAGCCTTCTTATCTCCAGACTAGTTGGCGAGTTTGGTGACTCATTCAATAAGCCGAAAGTCCTAAAAAGGAATGACAAGCATTTGAAACATGTTAGAGAGGCATATAGGAATAAATTAGTACAAGACCCCAAGTGCGAACTCCCTTTGGTTGTCCCTGAGAGGGAGTGGAAATAAATTATTCTTGATGAAAGAGAATTAGCGATGAAAGCACAAGGGAATAAACCACCTAGCCCTGGAAGGTAAAAGGTGTTTTGAATTTACTATGATGGTCTTTTGTTTACTTTATGAGGAAACCAATCAATATCTAACATATTTCAAAATATTGCGTAGACTCCAAGACACTTCCAAGGCAACAAAGGCAAGAAAAGACAAACATGACCAACATAAAATGGGCCAAGGTGGTTACGAGATATTGAAGGCACGAGATGCAAGTTCCTAAACATTTTACTATTTTTTATCATTGTCACAAAATATGTAATTCATTGCAGCTAGTGACTAATGATTTTGATATTGCTCAATGCAGGGGGATTTGTTCAATGACGAAGCCACAGAAGAAGATCTAAAGGTTGGGTTCATGCAAGGTTTTGATGGCATGGTGGCACGATGGAGAAGCTTGGGGAAATTGCCATGTGTCTCTCTGGAGAACATGGTAAATAAAATGAAATTAAAAACTTGTCGATTTGTTTTTACTCATTGATTACTTGTAATGTAACATATATTTTTTATTCATTTGAAATGTAAAATAATGTGTGTCTTTTCCACATTCGCAAGAGAGTAACAATGCTACCAATGCTCCTGATGTACCCAATGAACCACATCTAGACCCTGATATTGATTCAAGCATTTTTGCCGAAGGACCATTACATAGTGGTATGCATACATTTTTAATGTTTTTCCATTTTTCAATGAGTATTAATATTTAGGGTATATTCTGTACTAAATAATTATATTGTTTCATATGGAAGAGCATGTAGATGTTGATCGAGAGGGGAGATCAACAAGTGCAAAAAAAACAATGTGGCCACCAACTACTGTTTCTACTGCATCGACTAATCTAGGTATAAAACATTGTAATTAAATCTGTATTAATTAAATTTCCCTAGGAACAATGAATAACAATATCACTTGAATTTTTTTTGTTGTTGCAGCAATGGATGCCATTGTGCATCCTCAACCTCCACACTGAAATACTAGAAGTTCATCATGGCGTGAGGTGTTGAGTACTGATGATCCAACAATTCAAGAAGGCCCAATAACTGTGGGGGATCAATTAAATTATGATGATGACTTAATTTGTGCTTTCATGGAGACCAAGAAGAAGAAGAAGAAGAAGAAGAAAAGAAAATGATTAGACATTTTATTATTAATATAAATCCAATATATTTCTGGTCCAATGTAATGTATTTTGTTTTCCTACATGTCATGAATGTTATTTTCTTTCATGTTTTTTGTTTTAACACATGGCGATGAATGTTTTTTTCTTACATTTAATGTTACTGTCATTTCTAATTATAGTTGTAAAATCTAGATAGATTGGGTATGGGGAAATGAGAGTGATGTGAGAGGGGGGGAGGGGCCAAAAGAGCTTCCACCTTCACGTGGTTGGTCACGTTCAACAAAGAATAATTTATGCTCGAAACAAAGATAATCTCATTCAGGTATTCGTCTTTAGTCATTAATTTGTAGAGGTTGTTACATCTTTAATTACTATTCTGAAATATAATTAAGTCATGTGATAAATCACAGGATGGAGAGGAGCAACATTGGAGGCACCCCTTCACTCAAAGGTATGTATCTTGTTAAGTATTGGTTTAATGTGATTTTTGGTTGATTTATGACTATGATGATATTTCGTAATGAATGTGGAGATCAATGATTTTTTTTAGGAAATTTGAATTTAAGAAGACAAAGTTATGCTGACTCCATGAGTGTTAAGGATGCATGGAGATGGGCACAATCCCCAACATATGTCTCTCTAGCCAACACTATTGCTAGCCTAAATCAATGTAGTACACACTGAATGCGGTGACCCCGATGTTCATCATCCTCTTCATATGCTTCTTTCTCCTCCTAGGAGGTTCGAACCTCCTAACCTAACCTTGGCTACCCCTACATACCTCAGCCTACCCTAAACCTAACCTACATCCTAAGCCTAGAAATCCTACACTCTTAGTGGCCTAACTCAAGACATCTATACCTAATCTCTATAGCTCCCTAAAGCTACTAAAGCTACTAAATTGGCACTCAATTTAGGACTGACATAAATATTACAAAACAAGTCCCACCATTTTAATGCTATATATATATTCACTCTGACACAGTCCCCCATTCTTGGAAGTTTTGGGGTGATTAATATATCATTTGATTTATTGCAATGTCTATAACAACACGCCATTGTAACTGTGTTTGGTTGTCTCCAAAATTACTCTGTATTTTTCATCTAGGGAATTAACTGACTAAAGCCAATAACTTGGATCATGTTCCTTCTAACTAGATTTAGATACTAAGTTCCATATAAGTATACCTTGCAATTGTTGTTGTCACCATGTTTGTGTGGGTTTGTTCTTTTGGTCACTTGTTTATTAAATATTTCCTTGATCTAATGATATAGTTGAACCTGTGACAAGCACACAATTGTAATTATGTTCCCTATAGTTAAGTGCAACTTATATTCATTTATCATAAATAAGGAAATGATCTTTTTCTTAAATTTGGATTTGAGTCCTAGTTGATGCCATAATTTAGATTTTATGTGTTGTGTGGTGATTAATTGTAGCAATGGGAAGAACTTCTTATCATTCAATTGAGTTCAGTAATGAGGTGTGTATTGTCTTTGTCCAGACTATGAATAGGATATTTAAAAAAATCCAGTATCAAGGTTCCTATTCCATTCCACATGCCCTGTCAGTGGAAGGAATGCCCTTTTTAATACTAGAACCCCTTGTCCATCTGATGAATGTGTTCTTTTTTAAACCAATTCTCTCCAAGGTGATATTGTTTTCTTATTATTTCACTGTTTATGTCTACCTTTGGTGTCATCGCCTATGTTATCCACTTTTGTTGTAATTTCAGGGTAAGTATAAATACAATTATATTTTGAGGACGATTCATCTTTGCATCCATGAATTGGATATCTACAATTGCAATATTTTAGTGTGAAAAGTATTCCACTTTGTTTTTCTGAGTGGTGGGTGTGTCATATTCAACACTGGTGGTCCCTTCTCTATTATGTTAAAACATAAGACCTAGTTTCCTTTTGTTTGTGTATATAAGATATCCACCCTTTGTGTCAACACTTCATTTATGTCCTCTACTATTGACACTCTTGCAGTTCTCTCTCTACCTTCTTTTGGTATCCATACTAGAGAATCCTAACTCATTTTATCAAGAAAATGTTGGGATACAKGGGATAGATCTTACATGGACCTYTAAGGATGGATCATATTAAGMTAATCACTTCCTTTCTTCTCTCKATCAAAATAGTTGGTGGAAATGAGTGGTAGGAACAGACCTAGGTCACACCAAATACTAGATTGGATGGGCTATGCACTTTTATTCAACCTCCATCTAGCAAACCTACCCCCACTAGGATTTTGAGGAGATCTCTTTCTTATCACAATTCATTTTCCACTACATGAAACCAACCTTCAATCGCTAGGTATTTTTAATTTCACCCATGGTTACATAGT